>JAPDFW010000059.1:385000-985000 GCA_028826165.1 Anaeramoeba ignava
AATAAATTTTAAAATAAAATTTAAAATAAAATTTAATTTAAAATAAAATTTAAAATAAAAAGTGGAATAAAAAGTGGAATTGAATTTAAAATAAAATTTAAAATAAAATTTAAAATAAAATTTAAAATAAAATTTAAAATAAAAAGTGGAATAAATTTTAAAATAAAAAGTGGAATTGAATTTAAAATAAAATTTAAAATAAAATTTAAAATAAAATTTAAAATAAAATTTAAAATAAAATTTAAAATAAAATTTAAAATAAAATTTAAAATAAAATTTAAAATAAAATTTAAAATAATATTGGAAATAAAATTAAAATTGGAAATAAAATTAAAATTAAAATGGAAAATTGTTGTTTTTTGATATTAATTTTATTGTAATTCCTTTTAATTCCAACACTCATTGCAAATTCTCACTCCATTAAAATGATATAATTCAGGTAAAGGCTTAAAATTTGGACTACAAGATTCACAAATAACTCTCCCACACTTCCTACAATGCTTCTTCTTTCTTTTTGATCCAAAAACTAAACCACAAATTGGACACTTTTTCACACTCTTTTTCTCAACCCAATTCGAACGTATTCCTTGTTTAGGAAGTTCCCAAAGTAAAATCTGACCATCAAAATCAGTTGAATACAACTTCTTATTATCACAAGTAACAACAAGATTCTTTATTGCTGTTCTAGAACCACGAAATTTACAAAATTCTAAAAATCGGAAATTTCCTCCCAAATTTTTAACTTCTTTTTGTCCATCCATTTCATCCAATTCAAGATCTTTAAACGGAGATTCCGCAATGTTTTTTTTCTTCTTGTTTTTCTGAACTAATCGCCAGAAACGAATAAGTCCGTTTTCATGCCCAGTGATGATAACCCGATCCTCCATATATTCAGGAAGATCGGTCAAACTTAGAGCAGAAATAAAATTGCCATTTTGAGAATCAATAAAACATTCTGCAATAAGAATGCCGTTTACATTCATAATTTTCATATATTCTTTTGTGCATACAACAATCTCTCCTGTGGAGCTATTGATGCGAGTATTAAGAATCTGAGAAGAAAACCCGTCAATTTCAAACAAAAGTATTTCCTCATTTATATCCCAAACAAAGCACTTCAAATCATAAGACACAGAAATCAAGATTCCAAAAATCTTAGACATCGCAAGCATTGTGATCTTGTGGAAATGCCCATGAAGTACTGCTTTAAATAGAAAAAGATCCATTCGATTTGGCGATCCTTTCTGGTTCACTTTCCATAAAATTATTTTTCCCATTATGTCTCCTGTTGCTAATATTTTGTTGTCGTGAGAAAGACAAGCTGAGGTGATTTTGTTGTAATCCATGCATTCCTGTCCTCCAAGCATTTTTGTGTTTTCGAGATCAAAAATACACAAGTTCATGTACGGATATCTCCAAGAAATAATACAAGGTGTGAATGATTCAAGCATATTTTTTGTCCATGTTTCCCAAACAACTAATTCCATTCTATGATGTTCAATGACTTCATCTCCACAAACACTAATAACTGAATTTTTGGATGATTTGTTTTTGGATCGGAATTTAACTTTTGTGTTCACATTCATAATTGCGTTTACATTTTCAGTTGAATTTGAATTTAAATTTGAATTTGAATTTGAATTATTTATATTTCCATTCATATTTTGCATTTTTGTAGATTCTTTCACAAGGCTTGATCTAAGTAAATTGGGTGAAATGTGTATTCCTGATGAAAAAGGTCTTTTTGCAAAGCGTTTTGGATGCGGATTTGTGAATAATTGCTTTGGAATTTGTCCGAAATTATTGATTTGGGCCAGAATACTTAGAAACTCAGTTTTGTTCTCAATTTTTGATATATCAATTGAATCTGGATAAGTCAGATAATAAAATGAATTAAAAGTATTAACCGCATTTTGTCCCTTTTGATTAAACCCAAAAATCAAGTCAATCCACTGATGAAGATGCTGGGAAACATAGTCACTTTCCAACGCCTTTTGATTCTGACAAACAAATTCAAAAGGATCATCATTTGCCCACAAAGGAAGAATCACATGTTCCACTTTTTCTTTGCTTGACTGTCTTTCTCCGAAATAGAGATTATTTATGTTCATGAAAATATACGGACAATAAAAGAACTCAGGAATCAATTCCTTCACATCAGTCATATTTGTTTCACTTGAAGAAATGTAACTGTCCTTGATAGAAAGAAATAATCGATCTGCATGATCAAAATTTCCGCCTTGAATTTGGAAAAATTGTCTCGAAAATGGTTCCAATCGAATTAAATAGAATAAAACAACCAATCCAGCAGAATAATGAGTTCCATAATAAAATTTTGGGATTTCTGGATCGCTCCAAAATTTGAATCTAAAGAAAAATATATTGAATTATTTAATTATTATTATAAATTATTTTGTTTTCAAATTTGATTTAATTACTTTTCAACAAATTTTGCTAATCTTTTCTCAGATAAAGCACCCATTGGTTTTGATAAATCTCTGTAGATTAATGCATTTGAAATATCCAGATCTTCACTTTTATAATCACTTAAAATCCATGGAAATACTGGATATTGAGTCAAATCATTATAAGTTCTTCCAGCAAGTGTGTTTAAATACATCAAATACTGGAAATTGGAAATTTGACCTTTTTGCCATAATTTTGTTTGTATTTCCACTTTTTCAAACCGTTTTGGTTGCTCAATCCAAACTCTTGTGCAATTTACATTTTGTTCTACAAATTTCAGCTTTTTTCTTGAAGATGATTTTGGAATTGAATCAGGAACTTGATTTGGTGTTAAACTTGTTTTCTTCAAAATATTATAAATCTCATTACGTGCTTGAATTGGGAAACAAACAAAAAAATTTGTTCCATTATCAAGAAAAAACTCCAAACTAATTGGTTGATGCAAATAGTTTCTTTTTAAAATATTAACAATATCATCAATTGGAACACATATGCAAATATGCTGTAAAATCAAGGATCTTTTCTTATCAATAATATCCCAATCAAATGAATTTGGTGAGAAAAATATGGAGAATTGTTCTTCATTTTGATTTTGATTTTGATTTTGATTTTTATTTTGAATTTGATTTTGATTTTGATTTTGATTTTCATTTAAATTTTGATTTTCATTTAAATTTTCATTTTGATTTTGATTTAAATTTTGATTTTGATTTTGATTTTGATTTTGATTTTGATTTTGATTTTGATTTTCATTTTCATTTTGATTGCTTTTTTCAGATTTTTGCATATTTTCTAAATATTTCTCGCTTTGCTTTGTGATTTCTTCTTCAACACATGAAACAACCCATTCTTTAGTATTTTTTTCTTCTGAACGTTCAACAATTTGTGTTCCATTAAGAATTTCAAATCCATCAACAAAATACAAATTTCTAACTCCAATAATCAATATTCCATGACGCGCATATTGACCACAAATTCTTGAGTAATTGAAAATATAAGATTCCATATCTTCTTTATCCATAATTTCATTCATTTTTGTTTTAAGAAGTGGTTCCATTTTGATCTGCTTTTGTTTCAATTTCTTTTCCGTTTTTTTCAAATGTTTGTTTGTAAATTCCTTCAAATTTTCCTCAAATTGATTTACTGGTGCTTCATTGTTTTCCAATTCAATCTGATTATCAAACTCTTTTTCTCCAGTTTTATGAAGATTTGATTTTCGCGAAATTTTCCAGTTTTCTCTTTCTTGTTGTCTTTGTATTTTAAGTCTTTCTTCCTCTTCAATATAATCAAAATCTTCATCATTTTTCTCAATTCTTTTTCTCACTCGATTTGGACCTTCCACAAACTTCAATCTCCAATAAGTCTTTTTGGATTCATTTTTAGCAATTTTTTCAAATATTGCATTTTTTGCTGTTAATATTTCGCGTCTCATTTTCCATTCAATATGAAATGCTCTATGATTTCTCTCAAGCGCCTTTCTTTGCAAAGACATCCACATTCGTGATTTTTCCAATATATATTCCGCTTTCATTCTTTGGTGGGCTTTTGCTTTCTTCAAATCTAAGATATCTCTTTTTCTATCATTTATTTTCTTATTTTCATTTTTGCCTCTTGTAAACTGAATAATTTGGAAAGAATTTTTTTTCGTAATAAAAACCGACTCTTGGAATTTTTGATAAGCTTTTCTTTGGTAATTTTCTCTTGAAAATTCAATCTCCTCTTGTGATTCTTTGGCAAATTTTTGGAATTGTACAAAATCACCCATAATAAGTGAAAAACCATCATAAATCAAGTTGCGTATTTCTCCATTTTTGTTCTTATATGAAAAAAAATTCTGAATACTTGAAATTCTTTTCAGAATCAAACTTGAGAATATTTTTCGAGCTTGTTGGCTAACCTCCTGATTTTCAAAAAACAAGAGAGGATAAATTTTATAGCATAAAGAACCGAGAAAATTTGGATCATCATTTTTGGGATTCAGAATCCATTCTTCATTATCAAAAAAGGTTTTCAAGAATCTAAACATACTATTGTTTGGATTTTCGTTTTCAATACTATTATTATTATTATTATTGTTGTTGCTATTCTCGTTTTTGGATGATTGAATATAACTTGCTGGATCAAGAAGATAAATCACAACAGAATTCAAATTCGGAAACATTTTTTGAAGAAACAACTCTCTTCGTTGCTCATCAAATTCATTTAATGGTGACGACACTCTTTTGATTATCACCAATAAGAAATGAAACACTGAAACTTCCAAATCAAGAAACCAATTGCAATGGAAGCCATCCATTACCAAGGAAACAAACAGAATCAAGTTGGAAATGAATTTGGGATTGTTGAACTCGATTTCCGTTCCAAAAATGATTCTTTCCATCGCGCAAGAAAAAACCTCTTGTCGGAATCGGTATTCCATTTCTGAATCAAGAGAATAAAATCCAATTTCCCAAATAAAATCCATTATTAAAACAATTTTCGATTTTTCTTTCATAAATTGAAATATCAACTCTCCCAAAACTTCAAAAGTTTGTTTGGAAATTTCGTTGGAAATGATCAAATCATTGATCTTTTGTATCATTTGTGGATCATCAAGTGTTTGTGTTGGTGTTGATTTTTCTTCACTTTTTGGATCGTTAGAATTTGATTCATTTTTGTTAACCAAAACAAGCTCAACAAAACCTTCTGTTTTTGAATTTTTTTCATTAACCATTGCATATTCTTCAAATTCATCAGAAGATTCGATTTTCTCTTTTGAAAGAGTCGATAGCAATTCTGGGATACTCTTTGCGAAAATGATGGTTAGTAGCGAAGTTAAGAAGTCTTGAGTGAAAGAAAATTCTTGGAATTGGCGAGAAAATCTGATCAAGAAAATGAGGAATTGAGCAAATAATTTGGCTATTTTTGTGTTTTCTTCAATATTTGCTTTTTTGAATTGTTTATTTGGATCTCGAATTAAAGAAACTTTTTGCACAAGAAAATCAACCTGATATTGATGTATAATTGAGAATAAAATGTTTATTGGCTCGAACCAAAAAATGGAGAAATTCATATTTTTTGGATCTGTAGTGTTCTGTTTTTGTCTCATAATGTTATGGATATTATCAAAACTCCAATCGTTATTGATGAATAAATTTAAAGGGATTCCAAGAGTTAATGAAACTAAACAGTGGAAAATATGGTCGTTTATAAGATGGCGAGAAATTGCGAGATTGAGTGCATTTTTATTGCTTTTGCTGACTTCTATTTTGCGCAGATATGAAGGATTACCCACAACTAGCGAGGATAATATCTCAAAACATATTGAGACAACTTGTTTTTTGTGAGTAAGTTGAATGATTGTACTGAGAAACTTGATTCCAAAAACATTCACAACATTCTCATTATCAATGAATTCTGTTGTTAATTGGAGAATGCCATTGAGAATCTCGCACAATTTTTGTGTTTCCAGTAAATTTTGTTCAGATTCAACACTTTCTTGTGCATTTTCAATACGTTCTGAAATGAGAACACACAATCGAGAAACATGTTTCAGATCTTCCCTTTCCAAAGAGTTTAAGATAGTAATTTGGAGCACATCAAAAACTTTGACGAAAAAACTTGCGCAGATATTTTCATCTGCAAGAATATAGCATAGCTTATTGATGATTGATATTTTTTTCATTTGGAAAATATTTAAATGCTGGAATTTGTTTTCGCGAATATACATTGTGATGTTGTCAATAAAAGAATAATATATTTCAAGATTGCAAATGCTCCAAATATCGTGATCAAATATGCATTCTAATGCCTCAACATTTGAGACAATTGAATGACTGATGTCGTATTTTAAAGTGCCGTCTCTTTTCCCAGAAACAAGCTTAAAAAGATATTTAACACAAGTATTTGTGATCAACTTTGCCTTTGATTTCAAGATGAAAGAAAGTGTTTTGTATCCGTTTTGTTCAAGAAAGGAGTTGTAATTCATAAAATTTGAGGAAATGAGACGAACGAGAATTCCCAGTAATTTTTCAAACTCGATTGGATCCTGTGATTTTTCCATCAGCCACAAACACACCGATGGACCTCCAATATCATCAAAATGGTTGATTATTCCATTTGAAGGAAAACACAAAACATCTCCATTAATAATTCCGACATAATCCATGTGATATGAAGCAAGATTATGCACAACATAGTTTCTTGAGATTCTTCCGTCTGCTGTTCCTGAAAAATGCATGGAATTAATAGCCAAAATGATTTTTTCGTTTGAGAATGGAGATGTCTGATTGGAAAGATCCAAAGTATTTATAATGGAAACGAAATTTGATTTATTTGGATTCATCATTTTCACAATATTGGGTTTTAATGTATTGAACATTTTGAATCGGGATAAGTTCTTATCCACAAAAGCGCCGCAGTAATGAGGACCAATCAAATGGAGAGTCAATATTTCCTGAGGAGACATGGGCGCAGAATAGAGAATAACTTGAGAAATTCTCCATGTCAATGCGATAATTGATGAATCTCTTTGTTGTGTTCCAATGTAAACATAACTCAATCCATTCGATGGCACAATTGGATAGATCATCTCGCTTGCTTGCTGAAGAACTCCATCAATATACAACCAAGTGTTGAAGTTACTAATTTTGCGCTTTGAATGAACAACCACAATGTGGTGCCATTTTTTGTATTGAATTTCAAAAGTATTAAAACAAACTGATGATTTTGGAGATGTTGATATATGCACATTTCTTTTGGAAATGTATACTGATGTTGTTGATTTTTTGTCTGTTGATGTAATTGTAAACAAGTTTATTGGTGGATATTCGATTGAATTTTGAATATTTGTTATTTCCTGTGATTGCTCACAATAAAACCAGCATGAAAAAGTATATCCTGAATCTGGAGGCCAACATTTCTCCTTGATTTTGGGGAAAAATATATTTGCATATCCGCATTGTTCCATTCGAAACTTGATATATGGAGGTGATTTTTCTTCCTTTAACACTTTCTCAACAAAACCAATAAAATTCACTACGTTTTTCCCTTTTTGGAATGTTTGCGCAATCTTTTTCATCTCAATACTGGTTATTTGATATTGCCCAAATATCCTGAAGAAATTCCTCATATAGTAATTCAAAGATGATTTTGAATCAAGTAAACTATCTCCGTATTCATCCAAAATTAATTGCACTATTTTTACAGTTGAAATTGGATAAATATTCAGTGGATTCAAAGTGATTAGTAAATGCAAGAGATTCAAAACTGAGAGTTTCTGTTCGTCATTCTGCTGCGATGTAAGTTGCAGGATGATGGGAATTATCTGAGGACGAATAATAACCACATCAATCAAGTTGCTCATGTCGAAAATTTTTTTTGTTGTAATTATCATTTCTTTCGAACCAATGGAAATATCAAAAAGCACAAAAACAAAATGAGAGCATGCTTCTTTCTTTGAAATACCCGATTCACTAATGGTTTGATTGAGTGCTGGTAGTAAAATATTGACAAAATACTCGTGAGAATTTGATGCTTGATAAAGAATGATATTTGTAAAAATCCCGAAATCGAGGAGCATTTTGTTCACAGTTGGTGTAATTTGAGAAAGATCTGTTTTGGCCAAAATTCCAGAAATTAGTTGTGGAAATAAATTTTCTTTGCAAAAATAATTGCACATTTTCTTGTTGAATTTAAAGATTGAAATGAAACTTGATAAAATATCAACTTTGAGATCTAAATCATTCAAATTCTCCATTTCTAAATGATTAAGAAGCATATGGAATTCTGTATTGGAAAATAGATCTTTATCAATTAGACTTTTTGTGACAATAATTTCTTGGAAAATTTTGAGAACTTTTGATCTGAATTGAGTTAATAAGAGATCTGATAAAAGTATCATCCCTTGATCATTTTTAAATTTTTGGATATTTTCTGGAGATTTAGATAAAAGTAGACGAATATTGGAGAAGAATAACGACCAAAAGATATTTTTTTTTATCGTTGATTTTGTTCCTGATCGATTTCTCTTTTTTTTCTTTTGATTTTGATTTTTATTTTGATTTTTATTTTTATTTTGATTTTGATTTTTATTTTGATTTTCATCTTCATCTTCATCATCTTCTTTTTGAAAAAAAACATCATCTTTTAAATTTTCAAATTTTTGGAAAATTGATAGATTTATTTCAATCAAATTATTTTCAACAAAAAATTTCTTATATTTTGGATTAAAATCTATCAGCAAATTGAACATCTCATAAAGTTGAGTTAATGTAGATATTTTAGCTTCTTCCATTTGTAAAAAGATAAATCTAAATTGTTGAACAGGTATTTCATTTGTTACAGTTGAAAATTGTTGGAAAATTTTCAAAATTTTATCCTAAATTTAAATTTAGATTTAAAAAATTTTTTAATTTAAAATTTGGATATTGAATATTGAATGAAATGATACTCGGAATTGGAGAGAAATATCATCAAGTGATGAAATGAATAGCATTGGTTTTTTTTCAAAAAGCAAAGAGAAATTTCGCGGATTTTTAACAAGGATTTCTTGAATAATTTGGATATAATAATTTAATATTTGAGTTGGAAGTTTTTTATGGTTCAAAATCAAATTATCACAAAAAGTAATCAAGATTTGAATATCTGTGACCAAATCCTTAATATCAGGTTTTTTGACTGATTTATCATCTTGATTTTCATTTTCTTGCTGTTTTTGCTGTTGTTGCGGTAAGAACATGAAATCGGATAACAAGTTTATTGTATTAAATTTCGTGTCAATATCAATTGATTCATTAATAAAAAAAAGAAAAGAAAGATTGAGAATTTTGGTGTAACCTGAAAAAGTTTGGAATTGTTTGAATAAATGCATAGATATTGGATTTGTTGCAAGTAAAATTGAATAAATAATATGGACTAAGAAAGGATAGCATTGAATTTCGTTATTTTTAATCAACTCCATTTGAGCTAATATTTTTCCTATTGGATCTTGTTCTTCGATCCAACTCACAAATTTTTGGGTTGGTGGTTGAATGTTAATTACAATACTAAATAAATCTTTCAAATTTCCCAGAATAATTGAGGTTGTTATTTTGTTGTGAATATTCATTGTGAAAAGAATATCAAAAATAAACGGTTTTTTCTTTTTGATAAACCAATAAGCAATATCTTTTTTTCTCAGAAGTTGTTTAAGATTAAGAAAAGTGACTTGAAGGAATTTTTGGATAATGAATTCTAAATGAAACCAATAAATAAATAAATAAATAAATGAATTTTATTTATTTAGAAATATTTACCATTTTGATTCTCTTTCTCTTTCTCTTTTTCTTTTTCTTTTTCTTTTTCATATTCTGATTGTGATATTAATCTCATATAAGTGAATAGCATTAAAGAAATTTCAAAATCTTTTTGGAATTTTAAATTCTTGTGTTTTTTGATTAATAGATAAATTCCATAAAGAAGTTCATAAATAGCTTGTGATTGAAAATTTTTTTGTAACCAAAGAAATAAATTTTGGATATTTTCAGTTATACTTTTATTAGTTTTAACAATTTTGCTGAAGATTTCAATGAATTTTTGAATAAAAGCTTGTAAAATTTTTTGAGTTTCTTTAAATCTTTAATTGGAAAAAATTTAATTGAAAAAATTTAATTGAAAAATTAAAATATTATTTAAAAAATACCCTGAAAGTTCTTTTTGATGAATTTCTTGTGAAAAATATTGATAGAATAAAATGGAAAATTGAGTTAATAAAGTTTTCTTCATTTTTTTAACACTTTGTTTTTGATAAGATTTCCATCTTTTTCTAAGTTCTAAAATATCTTGAATTTGATTCCATTGAGTTTTTAAATTTAAATCTTGTTGATTTTTTAAAGGGTTTTGTGACATTTTTATAATTAATTTAATTTAACAAAAAAAAAATGAAAAAAAGGAAAAAAAAAAATAAAAATTTTCATTTTTTTTCTTTTTTTTTTATTATTAAAACAAAAAAAACAAAAACAAAAACAAAAACAAACACAAAAACAAAAACACAAAAACAAAAACACAAACACAAAAACACAATATGGATGTTTCTTCAATTTTAAATAAAGCTGAAAAAAAACCTCTTCATATTCCAGAAAAAAATGATGATTTACAATATGATATTGGCAATCTTACTACATTAGATTCTTTATCAATTAATTCAGAAGAATTTTTGTAAAACAAAAATATAAATATAAATATAAATATAAATATAAATATAAATATAAATATAAATATAAATATAAATATAAATATAAATATAAATATAAATATAAATATAAATATAATTATAAATATAAATATAAATATAATTATAAATATAAATATAAATATTTAATTATTTAATTTTTTAATTTTTTAATTTTTAGGAAAGATGTTGATAATAATATAAAAGATCTTACAAGAGATAATGCTCAATTACTAATTAATAAATTATTTCAAATTGAAGGTGAATTAACAGATACAGGTGTAGTAATACAATTACCAGATCCAACAACAAAAATACCAAGAGAAAAACCTGTAAAATCATCCTTTTAACAAGAAAATTTTATCAAAATTTATATTCAAAATTTATAATTAAATTTATAATTAAATTTATAATGAAATTTATAATAAAATTTATAATTAAATTTATAATGAAATTTATATTAAAATTTATAATGAAATTTATAATTAAATTTATATTCAAAATTTATAATGAAATTTATAATAAAATTTATAATTAAATTTATAATAAAATTTATAATTAAATTTATAATTAAATTTATATTTAAATTTAATAATTAAATCTTCATAATTAAATTTATAATTAAATATATATTTAAATTTATAATTAAATCTATAATTAAATTTATAATTAAATTTATAATGAAATTTATAATGAAATTTATAATTAAAATTTATAATAAAAAATTTTATATTAAAATTTATAATTAAAATTTATAATTAAATTTATTAAATTTATAATCAAAATTTATAATTAAATTTATAATTAAAATTTATAATAAAATTTATACCAAGAGAAAAATTTATAATTAAATTTAATAAAAAATTTATAATTAAATTTATAATTAAATTTATAATTAAATTTATAATTAAATTTATAATTAAATTTATAATTAAATTTATATTCAAAATTTATATTCAAAATTTATAATTAAATTTATATTTAAATCTATATTGAAATTTATAATTAAATTTATAATTAAATTTATAATTAAATTTATAATTAAATTTATAATTAAATTTATAATGAAATTTATAATGAAATTTATAATTAAATTTATAATAAAATTTATAATAAAATTTATAATGAAATTTATAATTAAATTTATAATTAAATTTATATTAAAATTTATAATAAAATTTATAATGAAATTTATAATTAAATTTATATTGAAATTTATAATGAAATTTATAATTAAATTTATATTCAAAATTTATATTAAAATTTATAATTAAATTTATATTTAAATCTATATTGAAATTTATATTTGAAATTTATTAGGTTCCTGAAGAAAAACCATTAACAAAATGGGAAAAATTTGCACGAGAAAAAGGAATTAAAAAAAGAAAGAAATCAAGAAAAGTTTGGGATCAAAACAAACAACAATGGGGATATCGAAGTGGATATGGAAAAGCAAATAACGAAATGGATGAAGTAATAATTGAAGACAAAGGAGAAATTGAAGCAGAAGATCCATTTCTCCAACGGAAACAAAACAAACAAAAAAGAATTCAACAACAAAAAAAAAATGAACTAATGAATATTGCACGATCCAAAAATGGAAAAGTAGCAAAACAAACAGAAAGAGTAATTGAAGATTTATCTAAACAAGCAGGAAAACGTTTAACAAGAAAACAACGTCTCCAAAAAATGTTTCGAGTTGTTCAACAATCAACTGCTTCTCATGGTTTATTTGATAAAAGAGTCAAAAATGAACCAAAAGTTAAATTATCTAAAAAACAACAATTTAATTCTGTTACTGAACCTGATTTAAAGAATGAAACAAAAAATCATCTTGATGTTCTTGATAGAATTTTGGATCATACTGATGTTTCTATTAATTTGGAAAAAGCTATTAATCAATTTAAAGATACTATTGATGATGCAGATATAAAACCAAAACAACAAAAGAAAAAAAGCAAATCAAGAAAACCAAGAAAACCTAAAAAAAAGAAATGAAAAGTTTTTCCTTTCATTTTCTTTTAATTTTTCTTTTAAATTTTTTTTTTCCAAATAGAAATTTTTTTAGATCTAAAAAGAAAATAAATTGAATCAAAAAAAAAATTTAATTAATTTAAACACATTCTTCTGTAAAATTTATTGGAATAACTTTTTTTGCAATTTCTATAAATGTTTCAAATTCACAAAATGTTGATTTACAACCTGGAATTAAATAAACTTCATCATTATAAATGAATCTAACAAAAAAATGATTTGAATCATCTGAATATAATTCAAAAATGATAAAACTTGAGTAATATACTTTAGATCCATCAAACACATTAAAATTACTTAATAAAGGAGCAAGAGTTGTGTCATGTCCTGAATAAAACATATATTTATATTCTATTTTTTCTACAATTTTATTTTGCATTGCTTCTAAAATATCTTTAATAAGTAATCCAACTGAGAGTTTAGATATTAATTTATTTACAAAAAGTGTTTCTATTTGCCATCTAGTTTCCTCAACAAGCTTAAAATTGAATTAAATTATTATTTTAAATTATTATTCTGAATTAAATTATTATTTTAAATTAAATTATTTTAAATTAAATTATTATTTTAAATTAAATTATTATTTTAAATTAAATTATTATTTTGAATTAAATTATTATTTTAAATTAAATTATTATTTTGGATTAAATTATTATTTTGGATTAAATTATTATTTTGGATTAAATTATTATTTTGAATTAAATTATTATTTTGAATTAAATTATTATTTTAGATTAAATTATTATTTTAAATTAAATTATTATTTTGGATTAAATTATTATTTTAAATTAAATTATTTTTAAATTAAATTATTATTTTGGATTAAATTATTTTTGAATTAAATTATTATTTTTAAATTAAATTATTATTTTTTTGAATTAAATTATTATTTTAAATTAAATTATTATTTTAAATTAAATTATTATTTTAAATTAAATTAATATTTTAGATTAAATTATTATTTTAAATTAAATTATTATTTTGGATTAAATTATTATTTTAGATTAAATTATTATTTTAAATTAAATTATTATTTTAAATTAAATTATTATTTTGGATTAAATTAATATTTTGAATTAAATTATTATTTTGGATTAAATTATTATTTTAAATTAAATTATTATTTTTGGATTAAATTAATATTTTGAATTAAATTATTATTTTGAATTAAATTATTATTTTGAATTAAATTAATATTTTGAATTAAATTATTATTTTAAATTAAATTATTATTTTAAATTAAATTATTATTTTAAATTAAATTATTATTTTAAATTAAATTAAATTATTTTAATTTAAATTATTATTTTAAATTAAATTATTATTTTAGATTAAATTATTATTTTAAATTAAATTATTATTTTAAATTAAATTATTATTTTGAATTAAATTATTATTTTAAATTAAATTATTATTTTTAAATTAAATTATTATTTTAAATTAAATTATTATTTTGGATTAAATTAATATTTTGAATTAAATTATTATTTTAAATTAAATTATTATTTTAAATTAAATTATTATTTTAAATTAAATTATTATTTTAAATTAAATTATTATTTTAAATTAAATTATTATTTTAAATTAAATTATTATTTTGGATTAAATTATTATTTTAAATTAAATTATTATTTTAAATTAAATTATTATTTTAAATTAAATTATTATTTTGGATTAAATTATTATTTTGGATTAAATTATTATTTTGGATTAAATTATTATTTTAAATTAAATTAATATTTTAAATTAAATTTGTTTTATGATTTAATAAAAATCTACTTCAGCTGCAAGAGAATAACTTATTCCTTCAGGAATTGGTTTTCCATGTGATAAAGTACAATATATATTATCTCTAACTTTTCTTAAACTTGTATCCAAAAGTGAAGAATCATTAAATATTTTAACTACTTCTTCATGAAGAAATTTATATTCTTTTCTTTCTTTCCAAAATGAAGAATTTTCCAAATCTAAAAGTAATCTTTTCAATTTTGGACAAAGAATTTTGTTTACATGCCTAAATAAAAAATCAAAAATCAAAATCAACATTAAATATTAATATTGAATTTATCTACATATATTCATAATCTAAATCTACTGTATTAACATCTAAAACTTCTATTTTTTCTTCATTAATATCAATTGGAAAAAGTCCAAGTAAATTACCATAAACAGAGTTTCTTGTTCTTTGTTTATCAGTTGTTCTAAGATAAATTAATTTAGGATCATATTTTTCTGGAATAAAATTAAGTTCATTAAAATATTTTTTTCTTAATTTTTGACCCAAAAGAAAATGTTGTTGAAATCCTTTTGAGGTTAATTGACCTAAATTTAATTATAAATAAATTATAAATAAATTTTAAATAAATTATAAATAAATTATAAAATAAATTTATAAATAAATTATAAATAAATTATAAAGAAATTTTAAAGAAATTATAAATAAATTTATAGATAAATTATAAATAAATTATAAAGAAATTTATAAATAAATTTTGAATTGAATTTAATTATAAACCTGTAAATAAATTTATAAAATAAATTTATAAAGAAATTATAAATAAATTTATAAAGAAATTATAGATAAATTTTGAATTGAATTTAATTATAAACCTGTAAGACAATTCCCATTAAATTGTTGTCGATTTGGAATATAAACTTTTTGAAAAATTGTTTTTGATTCAGGATTTGATAAATGATAAAAATTTAAATCACAATTCCATTCATTTTTTTGATTTGGTAAAGTTTTTAAAGGAGTTCTATCACCATGTCTAGTTATAACTTTAAAAATCTTTATTTAAAATTATTTTAATTTAATTTAATTTAAAATTTACCTTGAACTAAAATTAATTTTTTATTACAAATTATAAAAGAAATTAAAAAAAGAAAAAAAAGAAATTTCATAAAAAAAATGAAGAAAAAAAATGAAAAAAAATTTTTTAAATTTTTTAAATTTTCTTTATTTGAAAAAAAAAAAAAAAGTGGAATAAGAAAAATAACAAAATCAATTGCTTTTCTTTTCCTTTGTGATAAAAACAGAAATTAATTTTTGTTGAGTTTTCTTTAAATTTCTTGAACAAAAATCTTCTGTAAATTTTTCACCAACAACAAAATTCATTCTCACAAAAAATGAAACAACTGATTTTCTAACATCAGATTCTCGACTATTCAAAAGAATTGGTAATTTCAAAATAAATTGATTGAGAAAATATTCAATATTTTCTTTTGGAAAATTTTTCATCAATTGTGTCAAAAAATTTACAGATGCAACAATTAAAAATGAAGATAAATCAAATGATAAAAAAGGAATCAAGCATTCAATTACTTGTTGAATATCCATTGATTTATAAATACTTTGAATAATTTGCTCAATTTGTTTTGATTTTGTTTCGTTTGCATTTCTTTTAATCACTTCAAAAAATTTTTGGATCACTTTTTTTGATTTTGATTTGAAATGAATTTCTTGATTTTGACTCATTTTTTCAAATAAAAACAGCATTTGATTTTGAAATAAATCTTGTGTTTTCAAATAAATTTCAAATAATCTCTCCAAAACAAAAAGAAACTCAGAATCCCAAAGTTCTTCGTTTTTTTCTTCTGAAATTTGAACTAATTCTTGTAGTGATTCATTTCTTGTTTCTTTTTTGGTGAGAGAAGCCAAAAGATTAGAAATTTGGGAATGGAAATTGATTGGATTCTTGGAAGGAACTTGAGTTACAAATGAATTTGAATCAAAATTTTTGAAAGAAACTTGATTTTGAATCACTTGATTTTCTTGGTTTGAATTGGAAACAATTTTGGTTTGATTTTTTTGATAAGAATCGAGGAAATCAAGGATTTGATTTGGAATTGAAGATTCAGATGTTTCATTTGGAGAAGAAAAATTATTATGAAGAAAATCAATTATATTCTTGATATTTTGAGTTTGTTCAAGATATTTATCAGAATCTAATTTGAGAATAACAAGAATTTTCTTCAAAACTTTATCTTTAAGATTTGTCGGTATTTTTGTGCAAATAGTCAAAAAAATTGGAATTAAAATTGAACTTCCAAAAGTGGATATAATCAAATCAATAAGAGAATTAATTTTATCAAACAAATCATTGTTTTGATCATCTCCAAACTGCATAAATAATGAAAGAATTATTTGTTCAAGATATTGATGGAAATTAAACGGTAATTTTTCAATCATTTCTTTTATGATATCAAGTGTTAAATTTTTGAATTGAATATTTTCTTCTTTGAGGAAATTATCAAGAATCATAAATGAATTTTTGAAAAGAGTTGGATCACGAAGAATATTTTGTTCTGGATCTTGTTTTGCAAATTGAAACAACGCTTCTAATGATTCCTGCTTTGGAAGCGTATTTTGTGTGTTTAAGGATGAAATTGCATCATTGATTTGCACTTCTTTTTTTGAAGAAATTTGATTTTGTTTATTATTAGATCGAATAGTTTTTTTCTGTTTTTGAGAATTTTTTTTGGATAATTTCTCAGAATTTTCTGAAGTTAATGATAAATGCTTAATTTCCTCTTCTTTTTTGATTTCCTCTTCTTTTTTGATTTTATGCTGTATTTTGATTTTGAGTTTTTTGTGATTATGATTTAAATTTGAATTTGAATTTTTAGTTTGGATTGATTGGGTTTGATTTTCTGAAACATTTTCTTTTGAAGAAATGGCTTTTTTTTTGGATGTGCTTTTTGAAGGTTTTTTGAGTTGATCATGTGATCTGCGGATATTGCGATTTTGTTTTGGTTTTTGTTGCTTTGGAGTTTGGTCAATTCCAAGCAAAATTAAGAATTCAGATTGGGGATGATTTTGAGGATGTTTTTCAGAAAGAATCAAGGATTGAGCTTTCTTTTCAATTCGAGAAAACAAATTTTTTGCTTCGTGAGGAAAATGTTTAACAAATTCCCAAAAGGATTTTCTGCTATAAGTTCTTGTCATTTCTTTTGCATCAACAAGAGAAGTTAAAATTGATTCTTCCAAATTTTGGATCATTTTTGAAAGATTTTCTTTTTGCCAATGTTTTAGGGTTAAATAAAGATATTGAGAACAGCATTCTCTTTGTTTTGCTGATTTACTATTGGAAAGAGTATTACTGATGATTTGGAGAATTTTTTTAGCTTGAGTATTCTTGATTATTTCTTTGATACATTCATCTGAACTTTGTGCAATAATTTGAATTTTAACAGGAACTCTTTTTAAAAGTGAAGAAAACAATTCAATTTCAAAAAAAAAGCTGAATTCATCTTTAAATTTTCTTGAAGCATGAGCTAATAAGTTGCATGCATGTTTAACAATTGCTGAACGTTCTTCTTCAACTAAATCACACATTACAAATTTGAATTTGTTTTCTTTTAATGATGCGATAAATTGTTCTAAATTTTCAAGTGCATTTCCGTTAAATATTTTATGAAATTCAATAATACTTTGTTTTCTTTGTTCCCAATCATCTGAACGAAGAGAATTGATTGTTTCTTCAATTTTAGAATCCATTTGTTTAATATTTTCGAACTAAAATATAAAATTATATTAAATTAAATTAAATATTAAATATTAAATATAAAAAATTAAATTAAATATTAAATACGTTAATTGGTTTGAATTTATCTCCAACTGAATCCCATTTAGAATTTCCTTTTTTGATTTCTTTTTTAGTTTTAGTTTTCTTTTTTGAAGGAATATCTGTTATTAAAATTTAATAATTAATATTTTATATTTAATATTTTAATAATTAAAAAATTTTTACTATTTGAATCAATCATTTGTTTTTGTTTTTTTTTGTATTTTGATTTTATAATAACAATATAAAAAAAATAAAGAAAGAAAAAAATTGAGAAAGTAAAAGAAAAAAAATTTAAAAACTTGAAAAATAAAAATTAATAAGAAAATAATATTTTTAACGAACATTTATCGTTAAAAAAAAAAAGCAAAAAAAAAAGAAAAAAAAAGTGGAATTGATCAAAAAAAAATAAAAAAGAGATTAATTTTTTTTTTCATAAAGACAACCAGCTGCATAAGAAACTGAAGAATCTGAATTAGTCATTACTTTACTTGATTGATCATAATGAACAAATTTCATTTCTTGAGATTTAGAATCAACAGCCTAAATAAAAATAAAAATAATTTTAATTTTGATTTTAATTTTAATTTTTGATTTTGATTTTTAATTTTGATAAATACATTAAGTAAAACACTAATTGGATTTCTTCCACAAATTGTTGTTCCCCATTTATCTAAATAATCATAAAAATTTTTTGGATTTAAAGATTCAATTGCATTCATTCCCATTCTATCCAATTTTTGGATAGCTTGCCAAATAGGGATAGATTTATCAGGAAGAGTAGTAAAATGGAAACGAGAACCCCAATGACAAAAATCAGAAGAAATAACAAATAAAGTATTTTCATCTTTAAGATAAGAAGAGAGAATTTCACCGCATCTTTGTTTCTCATCCTCAGATAAATGCCCAACCATCATTGGCACAATTTCCACTTCAGTTCCTAATACATGCACTATAAATGGAAGCTGTAATTCTAAACTGTGCTCATTTTGTTCTACTTTTTCTGTAAGTGGAAAGAATTCATGATATTTACTTAATTCTGTTATTGTTTTTTGATCAACTTTAATTGTTCCAAATGGTGTTTCATATGCAGACATACATGATATACAACATGTTTCTAGATGTTTTTTATGGCTTGGTCCGAGAATAAAGACTCTTTTACTAATTAATTTTTTTTTTCCGATTTTTATTAATTTAAAATTTTTTCATTTAAAATTTTTTTATTCACATTTTTTGAGTTTTTGGATCAATATTTTTCCAAGCTTGTGCTGCTGTTGGTGCACTATGTTTATATCCTGCATGTCTTTTTTTTTTTTAAATTCAATTTTTGATTTTAATTTTAATTAAAATTTTTAATTTTTAATTTTTAATTTTACGGGCAAATTAATGCTTTAATTGGTAATTCAATCTTTCTTTCAGCTTTAGAAAGAAGATTTGAAATTTGTTCTTTTAAAGTTTTTGGATCATTTGAATACCAAGAACCTGCAAATTTTGCTTTTCTTATTGACATTATTTTGTTTTGAAAAAGAAATTAAAAGAAAAAAAATGAAAAAATTTTTTAAAAACTTTTAAAATTTAAATTTAAAAAAAAAGCAAAAAAAAAAAGTGGAAAAAGAAATTTCTTTCCTTTTCTTTTCTTTTCTTTTCTTTTGTATTTTCTTTTTTAAAGTTGAAGAAACTGAAAAACTTTTGCTAATTTGCTTGAAAATTGTTGAGTATCACCACGTTTCAAAATGAATAAAACTGTATTTAAATCCTCATCAATATCTTCATCATAATCAGAAGTTTTAGAAACAGTTGAATCAGGTTCAATTATTCTAATTATAATTTTCAAGTTTGTAAGTTTCACTTTGAATTTAAATAAATTTGGATATTTCCATTCAAATCCAACCAAATTAAGTGTTTTTTGAAGATTTGCTGCAATTTCCACTTTGGATAATTTAGATGTTTTCTTTATGATTTTATAAGTATTTGAAACGTTTGAACTCAATTGACTTTTTTGATAAAAATCTGACAGCATTTTTGGAACGTTTGTTTTTGTGTTGATTTGTTTTGGTTCACTATTCATTTTTGCCATTTTCTTGCTGTTTTTTACTTTCTTTTGATCTTTATTCACTTCTTCTGAAATGGTTCGTTTTTTTTCTTTTGGTTTTTTGTTTGATTTTTTCTCTTTATTTTTTCCAAATATTCTTGCAAACCAACTTTTTTTCGGACTTTTTGAAAAAGATGGTCCGATTGGTGATTCAGGAATTGGTTGTTTTTGAGGTGCCATTGTTTTTTCAAGATGAGTTGTTGAATGATTTTGGTTTTCATTTTGATTTTCATTTTCGTTTTCGCTTTCATTTTCATTTACAATTTGATTTTGATTATGATTTTGGATATTTTCATGATTTTCAACATCCATTGAAAACATTTCTTGGGAATCAAAAGGATCATTATCATCAGCTATTTAAAAATAAATTAAAATATTAAATCAAATATTAAATTAAATATTAAAATATTAAAATCAAATATTAAATCAAATCAAATATTAAATCAAATATTAAATATTAAAATATTAAAAATCAAATATTAAAATCAAATATTAAATCAAATATTAATATTAACATTAAATTAAATATTAAATATTAAAATAAATATTAAATCAAATATTAAATCAAATATTAAAATATTAATATTAATATTAAATCAAATATTAAATCAAATATTAAATCAAATATTAATATTAATATTAAATATTAAAATATTAAACATTTTTCATCATCAAGAATCATTTGTTCATTAAATTTTATATCCTTGTTTAAATTTATGATATTAAAAGAAAATTAAATCAAATTTAAATCTAAAATAAAATATGTATTAAATCAAATATTGTATTGGAAGAGATCCTCTTCAAAAATCAAATATTAAATATTTTCTTTTTATTAAAATATTAACGCAAATTTCAAAAATAAATGATAAAAACTTTTCAATATTTGGTTAAAATCAAATATTAAATCAAATATTAAAATATTAAATCAAATATTAAAATATTAAATCAAATTTAAAATATTTCAAAATTTCTTCCCAAATTTTTAAATTAAATATTAAAATTAAATTAAAATTAAAATTAAAATTAAAATTAAATCTAAAATTAAAATTAAATTAAAATATTAAAAAATTAAATTAAAATTTAAATTAAAATTAAAAATAAATTAAAATAAATATTAAATATTAAAATCAAATTAAAATAAAATTAAAAATAAAAATTAAATCAAAAATTAAAATTAAAATTAAATATTAAAATTTAAAAATTAAAATCAAGAATCATTTGTTCATTGTGTTTTTAAAATAAAAAGAAAAATTAAAATTAAAATATTAATTGGAAGAGATCCTCTTCTTGGTCTTTCTTTTGTTTACTACGCATTCTTTTTCAAATAAATGATAAAAACTTTTCAATATTTGGTTCTTCCGAACCTTTTTAAAATTAAAATTATAATTAATATTAAAATTATAATTAATATTTAAATTAAAATTAAAATTAAAATTAAAATTAAAATTAAAATTAAAATTAAAATTAAAATTAAAATTAAAATTAAAATTAATATTAAAATTAAAAATAAAATTAAAATAAAAATTAAAATTAAAATTAAAATTAAAATTATAATTAAAATTAAAATTATAATTAAAATCAATATTTGATTTCAAACCTAATGATTTAAGATAAGAAAGAATTTCTTTTGGCATTTCTTTAAAATTAATTGGTTTGTTTGTTTTATGTTTCATTGAAGCTATAGAAGGTGGTAAATAACCATCAGGGAAATTTGAACGAAACCAAGGATGTTTTTTAATTTCAGAAATTGTTATTCTTTGTTTTGGATCAACTGTAAGCATTCTTTGTATTAAATCAACTTTATTTTGTGAAAGTGTATTTGGTATTGTATATACTCCTTGTTCAACTTTTTGTAATACTTTTGTTAAATTATTATCATCAAATGGAAGTCTTCCAATAAGTAATGCATACAAAATAACTCCACAACTCCAAACATCTGAAGCCATCCCATCATATGGAATTCCCTTTATTATTAAAATTATAATTTATTTAGAAATAGATTTAAAAATTTATTTAGAAATTTATTTAAAAATTGATTTAAAAATTGTTTTAAATTTAGAAATTGATTTAAAAATTTAATTAGAAATTGATTTAAAAATTTATTTAGAAATTGATTTAGATTTAGAAATTGATTTAGATTTAGAAATTGATTTAGATTTAGAAATTGATTTAGATTTAGAAATTGATTTAGATTTAGAAATAGATTTAGAAATTGATTTAGAAATTAATTTAAAAATTGATTTAGAAATTTATTTAGAAATTTATTTAGAAATTGATTTAAAAATTGATTTAAAAATTGATTTAGATTTAAAAATTGATTTAAATTTAGAAATTGATTTAGATTTAGAAATTGATTTAGAAATTTATTTAAAAATTGATTTAGATTTAGAAATTGATTTAAATTTAGAAATTGATTTAAATTTAGAAATTGATTTAGATTTAGAAATTGATTTTGATTTAGAAATTGATTTAGATTTAGAAATTGATTTAGATTTAGAAATTGATTTAGAAATTAAAATACTCTAACAACTTCAGGAGAAGCATAATGAGGAGAACCACAAGAAGTAGAAGCAAGAGAACCAGCATTAATCAATCTCGCCATTCCAAAGTCAGCAATTTTAATATTTTGTTTTTTATCAACAAGTAAATTTTCAGGTTTCAAATCACGATGACAAATCAAATGATTATGACAATATTCAAGTCCATAAATAATTTGTTGAAAAAGACAAAGAGCTTCTTCATGAGTAATTCTGCCTTTATTAACAAGATAATCAAATAATTCGCCTTCTTCCATTAATTCAAGAACAATAAATAAATATCTCGAAGTTTCATAAACATCAATAATTCTGAAGAATATGTGGATTCTTCATTAATTTTAAAACTGCAATTTCTCTTCCAACTTTTTGCTTTAAATCGGGATTGTTTAAAAAATGCGTTTTTGGTAATATTTTAATTGCTACTTTTTCTCCGGTTTCTTTATGTACTCCTAATTTTACTTTTCCTGATGTTCCTACTCCTAATGTTTTTCCTAAAAGATATGGTCCTACGTATTCACTCATTTATTTTTAATTTTTAATTTTTAATTTTTAATTTTAATTTTTAATTTAACACAAAAACAAAAATTGAAAAAATTGAAAAAAATGAAAAATGAAAAATGAAAAATGAAAAATGATAAAAAAAATTTTTTTTCTTTTTCTTTTTTTAATTTAAAAAAAAAACAACTCAAGTTTTAATTTAATTTCCTTTTTCTTTTTTGTTTTAATTTCCTTTTTCTTTTCTGTTTTTGATCTTTTGATCTTTTCTTTTGATCTTTTATTTAGATTTATATTTATATTTATATTTAGATTTAGATTTATATTTAGATTTAGATTTAGATTTATATTTATATTTATATTTATATTTATATTTAGATTTATATTTAGATTTATATTTGATTGATTTAATTTATATTTATATTTATATTTATTGATTATTTATATTAATTGATTTAATTTGATATATTTAATTTATATTTATTTTGATTGATTGATTGATTGATTGATTGATTGATTAATTGATTGATTGATTGATTGATTTATTGATTGATTGATTAATTGATTGATTGATTGATTGATTTATTGATTTATTGATTTATGAGTTTTGAAAAAGAAATGAAATTGAAAGAAAGAGGAATTTTTATTGATTTGAAATGAGAAAAGAAAAAGAAAAAGAAAAGAAAAAGAAAAATCAAAAAATTCCTTCAAAATTTTGAATTGAATTAAGAAATTTGTTTGAAATCCAATCAATATGAATTTCTAAAGAATTTAATTGAAATTGAATTGGTGAAAAAGGATTATTCCTTCTTTTTTTTGTTATCTGATTTTGATTTGAATCTTCAATTATCTTTTTATTTAAACTAGAAAAAATTAAACATAAATTAGTTAAGAAAAAATTAGTTTGAAAAAAATTATTTTAACTTTAATTATTTACATGCTATTTATTAAATAATAATAATAATAAATATTTATTTGGATTTAATAAATATTTTTGGATTTAATAAATATTTTTGGATTTAATTATTTACTTGCTATTTATTAAATAATAATAAATATTTTATTTAGATTTAATAAATATTTTTGAAATTTAATTATTTACTGGCTATTTATTAAATAATAATAATAAATATTATTTGAATTTAATAAATATTTTGAAATTTAATTGTTTACTGGCTATTTATTAAATAATAATAAATAAATATTTTATTTGGATTTAATAAATATTTTTGAGATTTAATTATTTACAAACTATTTATTAAATAATAATAATAAATATTTAATTTTATTTGGATTTAATAAATATTTTTAGATTTAATTATTTACTCTCTATTTATTAAATAATAATAATAAATATTTATTATTTGAATTTAATAAATATTTTTAGATTTAATTATTTACATACTATTTATTAAATAATAATAATAAATATTATTTAGATTTAATAAATATTTTTGAGATTTAATTATTTACATCCTATTTATTAAATAATAATAATAAAAATATTTATTTAGATTTAATAAATATTTTTGGATTTAATTATTTACTGACTATTTATTAAATAATAATAATAATATTTATTTAATATTTATTGATTTGGATTTAATAAATATTTTTTGGATTTAATTATTTACATCCTATTTATTAAATAATAATAATAAATATTTATTTAGATTTAATAAATATTTTTGAGATTTAATTATTTATATTCTATTTATTAAATAATAATAATAAATAAATATTTATTTAGATTTTTAATTATTTAATTATTTATTTATTAAATAATAATAAATATTTATTTAGATTTAATAAATATTTTTGAAATTTAATTATTTACATCCTATTTATTAAATAATAATAATAAATATTTATTTGAATTTAATAAATATTTTTGAAATTTAATTATTTACTTCCTATTTAAAAAAATAATAAATAATTTATTTATTATTATTTAGATTTAATAAATATTTTTGAATTTAATTATTTACAAGCTATTTATTAAATAATAATAATAAATATTTATTTAGATTTAATAAATATTTTTGAATTTAATTATTTACAAGCTATTTATTAAAATAATAATAATAAATATTTATTTAGATTTAATAAATATTTTTGAGATTTAATTATTTACATCCTATTTATTAAATAATAATAATAAATATTTATTTAGATTTAATAAATATTTTTGAAATTTAATTATTTACTCTCTATTTATTAAATAAAATAATAATAAATATTTTATTATTTGAATTTAATAAATATTTTTGAAATTTAATTATTTACATTCTATTTATTAAATAATAATAAATAAATATTTATTATTTGAATTTAATAAATATTTTTGAAATTTAATTATTTACATACTATTTATTAAATAATAATAATAATAAATATTTTATTATTTGAATTTAATAAATATTTTTGAAATTTAATTATTTACATTCTATTTATTAAATAATAATATTTATTTAATATTTATTATTTGGATTTAATAAATATTTTTGAATTTAATTATTTACTCTCTATTTATTAAATAATAATAATAATAATAATAATAATAATAATAATAATAATAATAATAATAATAATAATAATAATAATAATAATAATAATAATAATAATAATAATAATAATAATAATAATAATAATAATAATAATAATAATAATAATAATAATAATAATAATAATAATAATAATAATAATAATAATAATAATAATAATAATAATAATAATAATAATAATAATAATAATAATAATAATAATAATAATAATAATAATAATAATAATAATAATAATAATAATAATAATAATAATAATAATAATAATAATAATAATAATAATAATAATAATAATAATAATAATAATAATAATAATAAATAATAATAATAATAATAATAATAATAATAATAATAATAATAATAATAATAATAATAACAATAATAATAATAATAATAATAATAATAATAATAATAATAATAATAATAATAACAATAATAATAATAATAATAATAATAATAATAATAATAATAATAATAATAATAATAATAATAATAATAATAATAATAATAATAATAATAATAATAATAATAATAATAATAATAATAATAATAATAATAATAATAATAATAATAATAATAATAATAATAATAATAATAATAATAATAATAATAATAATAATAATAATAATAATAATAATAATAATAATAATAATAATAATAATAATAATAATAATAATAATAATAATAATAATAATAATAATAATAATAATAATAATAATAATAATAATAATAATAATAATAATAATAATAATAATAATAATAATAATAATAATAATAATAATAATAATAATAATAATAATAATAATAATAATAATAATAATAATAATAATAATAATAATAATAATAATAATAATAATAATAATAATAATAATAATAATAATAATAAATAATAATAATAAATATTTAATAATAATAATAATAATAATAATAATAATAATAATAATAATAATAATAATAATAATAATAAATAATATTATTTAATAATAAATATTTTTGATTTAATTATTTGCATTCTATTTATTAAATAATAATAATAAATATTTAATTTAATAATAAATATTTTTAATAATTAATATTCTATTTATTAAATAATAATAATAATAAATATTTATTATTTGAATTTAATAAATATTTTTAATTTAATTATTTATTTAATAAATAATAATAATAATAAATATTTATTATTTGAATTTAATAAATATTTTTGAAATTTAATTATTTACTTGCTATTTATAAATAATAATAATAATAAATATAAATATTTATTTTAGATTTAATAAAATATTTTGAAATTTAATTTATTACATACTATTTATTTAATAATAATAAATATTTATTTAAATTTAATAAATATTTTTGAGATTTAATTATTTACTTGCTATTTATTAAATAATAATAATAATAAATATTTATTATTTGAATTTAATAAATATTTTTGAAATTTAATTATTTACTCTCTATTTATTAAATAATAATAATAATAAATATTTATTTGAATTTAATAAATATTTTTGAAATTTAATTATTTACATTCTATTTATTAAATAATAATAATAAATATTTATTATTTGAATTTAATAAATATTTTTGAAATTTAATTATTTACTCTCTATTTATTAAATAATAATAATAAATATTTATTATTTAGATTTAATAAATATTTTTGAAATTCTGATTATTTAGCATTCTATTTATTAAATAATAATAATAATAAATATTTATTATTTGAATTTAATAAATATTTTTGGATTTAATTATTTACTCTCTATTTATTAAATAATAATAATAATAAATATTTATTTAGATTTAATAAATATTTTTGAAATTTAATTATTTACTGGCTATTTATTAAATAATAATAATAAATATTTTATTTAAATTTAATAAATATTTTTGGATTTAATTATTTACATACTATTTATTAAATAATAATAATAAATATTAATATTTATTGTATTTAAAAAGAGAAAATTGAGAAAATGGAATATTTATTGTTTAACTCAAAAAGTAAGAAAAAAGAAAGAAAAAAAACTTACTTTCTATTTATTTCATGAATAATTTTGATTTTAACATTTAGAATTGTTTATTTATTTTGGAAAATAATATTTACATACTATTTTTTTTTTGGATGAAATATTTTTAAATTCAAATTTTTTTAAATGAGTAAATGTAATAAAAAATAGTTACTTGCTATTTTTATTTGATAGAAAATATTTTTTTTTGAAAAATAAAACGAAATTATGTTAATTCAATAATTAAAAAATTATTAAAAAAAATATTATTAAAAATTGTATTTTTGATTCATTTTGAATGAAAGATATAAAAATGGGAAATAAATTTACTTGAATTTCTTTTTCTAACTGTTGATTTTTATTGATTAATTCTTGATTTGTTTTGATTAAATTTTGTTTTTGATATTCAAATTGTTGTTTTTGATTTGCAAATTCTTGATTTTTTTTGATTAATTCTTGATTTGTTTTGATTAAATTTTGTTTTTGATATTCAAATTCTTGTTTTTGATATTCAAATTCTTGATTTTTTTTGATTAATTCTTGTTTTTGATTTTCAAAATTGATTGATTTTTGATTAAATCTTGATTTTGATTTTCAAATTCTTTTTTTTCATTTTTTAAATCTTTTTGATTTTCAAAATCTTGATCTTTTTTGATTAATTCTTTTTTTTCATTTTTTAAATCTTTCTTTGTTTTGTTAATATTTTCAATCTATTATTGATTTTGAGAAGAAAAATTTTGTGTTTTGAATTAAATTTGAGAAAAGAAATAAGGAAAGAGATTAATTACATGATTATTGTATAATTGAACAACAATGTGAAAAGGGAAAAAAGAATATTTTTGAATAGCAAACATTTGATAATCTGTAATTGGATGAAGAAATTGAACTTGTTGTAAGAATTGAAAAATTAGGTTATAAAATTCAATTTGTTGATGGTTTAAATCTATTTTTGGATGTTTTGAATCAGATTCTAAATCATTATATTTGAACCATTCGATAATTAAATCAGGGATTAAATGAAGTTTATTCACTTTTTTGTTTGAAAGAATCATTTCAATGAAAGAAATAATTTCGTTTTGATTGAGATTTTGAATTTGATTTTTTTGGATCATTTTATCAATATTCTGAATTAAAAAATCTCCACAAGATTGAATAAGGAAATCTGATGAAATTCTTTTAGATTTAAAATAAAAATTAATTAAATTATGCTTAGTTAAAGATTCTTGAATTTCTTTTTGGATTCTAATCTGGAGTTTTGGTAACATTAGTTTATCAGCCAAATTGTAATATTGATCAAAAAATTGTTGGTTAATTTTAATCTCTCCGGTGTATAAAAAACGAATAACAGAATCAACAATTTCAAATTCAAATTCAGGGAAATTAATTTCAGTGATAAATTTGGATCGAAATAATGAATGAAAAAATTGGCTTCTTGAACTTAAAACTAATTTATGGCAACGAAATAATTTCAGATTTTTACCACAAATTATTGTAAAATCAGAAAGGGCTGCTTCATTTTCGAACATTTTTTTGAAATCGATTGAGCATTCTGAAACAAGCAAATCATCAAGTTGTTTCTTTGTTAATTGAAGTAAATTTTGTGTAAGTTGATTGTTATTGTTATTGTTATTGTTATTGTTATTGTTTTTCTCTTTGCTTTTGCTTTTGTTATTGCTTTTCTCTTTGCTTTTGCTTTTGTTATTGCTTTTGTTATTGTTATTGTTATTGTTTTTATCTTTGCTTTTGCTTTTGTTATTGCTTTTGTTATTGCTTTTGTTATTGCTTTTGTGTTTTTGTGTGTGTTTTTGTGTGTGTTTTTTAGATTGCATTTTAAATAATTAAAACTTTTGTTTTGAAGAAAAAAATGAAAAAAAAATTCTTGTTTTTGTTTTTGTTTTTGTTTCTTTTTTAAAAAGTAAAAAAACTATTTGGAAAAAAATTAACAAGAAAAAAAAAGGAATTGGGAAGTGTTTTTTTTGAGAGTTATTCACAAATATGACTGAGATTATGAGATTCTCCTTGAATCAAAGTATCAAGAGTATTATAAAGCATCAAAACAGTACTTATCAAAATGGCACTAACAAAAGCAAAGAGAATAAAGGAAGTTCTTTTATGTTTCTTGACTAAGCAATTCATAAAAAGCTTTCCAATAGGGAAAAAAATCAAAGTGATTGCAAAAAACCAAAAACCTTTAGCATAAGGAACTATTCCAAGAAAGAGGTATTGAATAGCAGATGAAGAAGAAGCCAAAAGAACAATTAAATGCTGATGTTGCTGTTAAAACTTGTGGATCAATGTTCATTTCGATAAAAATAAAGGAAATGATTGTTCCTGCACCAATTCTGAGCATTCCAGAAATTAATCCATTAAAAAAAAAGACCAAAGAGTAAATGGAGAGATTTTTTTTTGTCCATTTCACATCTCCTTTCTTTTTTGATTTTTATTATTTTGATTTGAATAGTTTTGATTTTGATTTGATTTTGATTTGAATATTTTGATTTGAATATTTTGATTTGAATATTTTGATTTGAATATTTTGATTTTGATTTTCATTTTAATTTTAATTTGATTTTGATTTAAATATTTTGATTTGAATATTTTGATTTAAATTTTTTTATTTGAATGTTTTTATTTTGAATTGAATATTTTGATTTGAATATTGATTTGAATATTTTGATTTTAATTTGAATATTTTGATTTTGAATTTTTTGATTTTGATTTTTTGATTTTGATTTTTTGATTTTGATTTTGATTTTTATTTTTATTTTGATTTTGAATTTTTGATTTTTGATTTTGATTTTTTGATTTTTTGATTTGAAATCAACTTACTTCAAATGGATAATTGATTTCTTCTTTTAATTTTGTTTTATTTAACAAAAATCTGGCAACATAAAGTGTCATTAGTATATTTATTGGTAAAGAAACAGCATCCAATACGAAAAAAAAAGGAGAACATTTTTCAACACCAACTAAACTTTTTTCTGAACTTCCTCCTTGAAACAATGAAATGAGAAATGCAAAAAACCAAACAATTATCAAAATAAGAAGTCTTTTGATTCCAAGTTTTTCTTCATTTTTCCTCATTTTTTCAATTTTTTCAGAATCTGGGTTATTAATTTTTTCAGTGATTTTGATTTCCAATTCTCCAAAAGAAACGGAACTAACCCAATTTTCTTCTTCATGTTCATGTTTTTTTTCATCTTTTCCTGTTGATTTATCTTCATCATCTTTTCCTGTTGATTTATCTTCATCATCTTTTCCTGTTGATTTATCTTCATCATCTTTTCCTGTTGATTTATCTTCTTCATCTTCATGTTGTTTTTCAAAATTCAAATTTGAACCATGATTTGTTAATTTCTTTTGAGATAAATCTTTATCAATTTCTTCAAATTCAATTTCATCATCATTTTTTTTTTCATCAATTTGATATTTCCCAAAACCAACTTCAGATTCAGATTCTTTTTTCTTTTCTTTAGATTCTGAACGATATTTAGAAATAGCTTTTTTAGTAGAACGAAAAGAAATGAGAACCAACAAGAGAAAAAGAAGACCTTGATTAACCCATTCAGGAAAAAGAATATTAGCTAAAACACCAACAGCAATTCCCTCAAGTGTCATTGGTTGAGCCAAAAGTGCGATATCATAATCAATAAGAGGTCTATTTGATTCTGGATGTTTTTTGAAAAAGTTAATGTAAAAAATTGGAATTGCACCTCCAAAAATTGCAAAATTGGATAAATGAACTGTAAGTGTTGATGAATAACGAAGAACCAAATAGAATATTCCAACAAATACAACACCTCCTCCAATTCCAGCTCCTGCAACTAATAGAGAAAATAATGCAACTAAAATTGAAGTAACCAAAAATAAAGGAGAAAAAGCAAATGAATCATCCATTATTGATTTTTTTTTTTAAAAAATATTAAAACTATTTGATTAAGATTTATTTTTTTTTTTGTTTTAAAAAAAGTAAAAAAATATTAGAAAAATATTTCCAAAAAGAAAAAGTCAAAAAGAAAAGTGAAAAAAATTTTTTTTCTAAATTGTTTTTTTTTATTCAAAATTTTTCAAAAGATGGGAAAAAATTAGATCTAAAGGATTTATTTTGAATTATTTTGTTAAACTAAAATGACTCAGCCTAAAAATGATTTGTTATCTTTAAAAATAAAAAAATAAAAAAATAAAAAAATCTTATTCAGACTTAATAAATCTTGTTGGATTTTATTTTTCTTTTTGTTTCTTTTTGTTTTTATTTTTGATCAAGAAATTTTTAATTAAATTTGCTATAAAAAAAAAATTTTAAAAAGAAACAAAAAGAAAAATAAATTTAAATCTTTAATTACGGAAAAAAAAAAAGTGGAATTTTAGTTTTGATTGGAAAAAGGAAAAATTTATTTTTTTTGAATTGAATTTTAAAAAAGAAAAAAAGAAAAGAAAAATAATTTTTTTTTGCTTTCTCTTTCAATTTAATCGCAAAAATGATCCATTTTGTTTTCACTTGTTCCTTTTTTGATAGCAACAATTGTATTATAAAGCATTAGAATTGCACTGATTGAAATGGCAATAGCGAAAGTGAATAAAATAAGAGCTGCTTTCTTATATTTTCTGACTAAATAATTCAATGTTAATTTTCCAATAGGGAAACAAATCAAAGTGATTCCAAAAAACCAAAAACCTTTAGCATAAGGAACTAATCCCATAATTAAAAATTGAATAGCAGTTGAAGAAGAAGCTAAAAGAACAATTAATGCTGATGTTGCTGTTAAAACTTGTGGAACAATTCTCATCTCAACCAAAATGAATGATGTTATTGTTCCAGCTCCTGCTCCAAGCATTCCAGCAACCAATCCATTAGAAAAGCAGACTGAAGAAAAAACGGTGATATTTTTTTTTGTCCATTTCACATCTCCTTGCTTTTTTGATTTTTGATTTTAATTTTGATTTTGATTTTAATTTTAATTTTGATTTTGAATATTTTGATTTGAATATTTTTATTTGAATATTTTTATTTGAATATTTTAATTTTGAATATTTTGATTTTGAATATTTTAATTTAAATATTTTGATTTGAATATTTTGATTTGAATATTTTAATTTGAATATTTTGATTTTGAATATTTTAATTTGAATATTTTAATTTGAATATTTTGATTTGAATATTTTTATTTGAATATTTTGATTTAAATATTTTGATTTTGAATATTTTGATTTGAATATTTTGATTTGAATATTTTGATTTGATTTTGATTTGAATATTTTAATTTTGATTTGAATTTTAATTTGAATATTTTAATTTTAATATTTTGATTTAAATATTTTAATTTTAATATTTTGATTTGAATATTTTGATTTGAATATTTTTATTTAAATATTTTGATTTATTTGATTTTGAATATTTTGATTTAAATATTTTGATTTGAATATTTTTATTTTGATTTATTTGATTTTGAATATTTTGATTTAAATATTTTGATTTGAATATTTTGATTTTGAATATTTTGATTTGAATATTTTGATTTGAGTATTTTGATTTGAATATTTTGATTTGAATATTTTGATTTAAATATTTTGATTTGAATATTTTGATTTGATTTGAATATTTTAATTTGAATATTTTGATTTAAATATTTTAATTTGAATATTTTGATTTAAATATTTTAATTTAAATATTTTTATTTGAATATTTTGATTTGAATATTTTGATTTGAATATTTTAATTTGAATATTTTGATTTGAATATTTTAATTTGAATATTTTGATTTAAATATTTTGATTTAAATATTTTGATTTGAATATTTTGATTTGAATATTTTGATTTTGAATATTTTGATTTGAATATTTTGATTTGAATATTTTAATTTTGAATATTTTGATTTTAAATATTTTGATTTGAATATTTTGATTTGAATATTTTGATTTGAATATTTTGATTTTAAATATTTTGATTTGAATATTTTGATTTGAATATTTTTATTTGAATATTTTGATTTTGAATATTTTGATTTGAATATTTTAATTTGAATATTTTGATTTGAATATTTTGATTTTAAATATTTTGATTTGAATATTTTAATTTGAATATTTTTATTTGAATATTTTGATTTAAATATTTTGATTTGAATATTTTGATTTGAATATTTTTATTTGAATATTTTGATTTAAATATTTTGATTTGAATATTTTGATTTGAATATTTTGATTTTAAATATTTTTGATTTGAATATTTTGATTTTCATTTTAATTTTAATTTATTTGATTTTTTGATTTTTTTGATTTGAAATAAACTTACAGCAAATGGATAATTGATTTCTTGTTTAACTTTGGTTTTATTTAACATCAATTTAGCAACATAAAGTGTAATTAATATATTTATTGGTAATGAAAGAAAAGTAACTGTCCAAAAAGCAGGAGAACATTTTTCAACACCAACTAAACTTTTTTTTGAACTTCCTCCTTTTAGAAATGAAATCAAAAAAGTAACTAACCAAACAATAATAAAAAGAAGAAGTCTTTTGATTCCAAGTTTTTCTTCATTTTTCTTCATTTTTTCAACTTTTTCAGAATCTACACTATTAGGAACTTTTTCTAACTGTTGCATTTCATATTCTCCAAAAGAAACAACTTCAACCCAATTTTCTTCTTTTTTTTTTGTTTCTTCTTTTTTTTTTGTTTCTTCTGATTTTTGTGAATCTTCATCATCTTTTCCTGTTGATTTATCTTCTTCATCTTCACGTTGTTTTTCAAAATTCAAATTTGAACCATGATTTGTTAATTTCTTTTGAGATAAATCTTTATCAATCTCTTCAAATTCAATTTCATCATCATTTTTTTTTTCATCAATTTTTTGATCCAAATCTGCTCCATTTTGATATTTTCCAAAACCAACTTCAGATTCAGATTCTTTTTTCTTTTCTTTAGATTCTGAACGATATTTAGAAACAGCTTTTTTAGTAGAACGAAAAGAAATGACAATCAACAAGAGAAAAAGAAGACCTTGATTAATCCATTCAGGAAAAAGAACATTAGCTAAAACACCAACAGTAGTACCTGCAAGTGTCATTGGTTGAGCCAAAAGTGCGATATCATAATCAATAAGAGGTCTATTTGCTTCTGGATGTCTTTTTCTTGCATTAACAAATAAAATTGGAATTGCACCTCCAAAAATTGCAAAATTGGATAAAGGAACTGCAAGTGTTGATGAATAACGAAGAACCAAATAGAATATTCCAACAAATAAAACACCTCCTCCAATTCCAGCTCCTGCAGCCATAAGAGAAAAGATGGCAATTAAAAGACTGCCAACTATGAATAAAGCATTAAATTCAAGTGTATCACTCATTATTGATATTTTTTTTTAAAAAAATATTAAAACTATTTGATTTGGTTTTTTTTTTTTTTTGTTTTTAAAAAAAGAAAATATTCCAAAAATAAACTGTTAAGAAAAAAAAAAATAAAAGTGAAAAAATTTTTTAAATGAAAAATAAATTTTTTTTTTTTTTTGATGAAACAAAAAATGGGTCAAAAATCTTTTATTATTTATTTTAATATTTTTATTTAATTTATTAAACTAAAATGACTCAGCTTAAAAATTAAAAATAAAAATTAAAATTAAAAATAAAAATTAAAATTGACAACTCTTTATAAAATTTTTATTGATCTTTTTATTATTTTTTATTTTTATTTTTAATTTTTTTTAATCTTGTTGGATTTTTTTTTCTTTTTGATCAAGAAAAATTTTATAAATTAATTTTATAATTTAATTTGCTATAAAAATTTTAAAAGAAGGGGGTTTAGAAAAATTAAATTTAAATTAAAAATTTCTAAAGTTTTAAATTTGTTTTGTTTTGTTTTCATTTCTTATTTGTTTTAACATTTGAGAAATTTTATTTTTCATTAAAGGTTGACCTTTAATTGTTTTTTGTAAAGCTTTTTTTCTTTTTTGATTTCTAATTTGTAATTGTTTTTTTCTTTGTTTTTCTTTCATTTTTTTTTCTTTTTGTTGTTGTTTAATAAGCATTTCTTTTTGTAATTTTTGTTTTTCAAAATAAGAAACAGCTTTTGAAAAGGGAGAATTTTTTGGATTATTTTTGTTGATTATTTTTTGGATAATTTTTTTGTTGATTCAAATTTTTGTTGATTCAAATTTTTTTGTTTATTTTTTTTTTGTTTCCGTAAATTTTCAAGTTGTATTTCAACATCTTTATTTGGATCATTTAAATTCTCCTCTTGTTCATCTACTCTTTTAATAACTTCTTCTAACCATGAAAATGGTTTTTCTTTTCGTTTTAATTTTTTAAATTCTTTTAATATTTTGGCATTTTTTTTTAAAATTCTTTTTTTTTCTTTTAAATTTAAAAAATTGAAAAAAAAATTTTTTTTTTTAAAATTAATAATTTCAAAAGTTTCTTTTTTTGATTTAAGAAATAACTTTTTTACTTTCTGTAATAAATGGATTAAAATGTTTTTGATATTTCTTCATTGAATTTTTAATTGAAAGAAAAATGAAAAAAATGAAAAAAATGAAAAAAATGAAAAATGAAAAAAAAATTTTTGATTGTTTTTAAATTTAAATTTTCCTAATTAAAATTTCTTGGAAATATTTAAAAGATTCAACACAATGTTGAACTTGAATAATTTCTGAGAAATTACTTTCAATAGTTTTCTTAATTAATGAATTGTTAGTTAATGAAGCATAAGCAATAAAACTTTCTTTTAATTTATCATTTTGGAGAAATTATTTCTTGATTTTTTAAATTTTTAAGAATAAAATTAAGCCAAAAATTTATAAAAGAATCAGAAAGTTGTCCGATTTTTGATGCGAAATTATCCAATTCCTTTTTTAAATTTATATTTAATGGTGCTTGATAACATTGTGCAACTGATTTTAATGGTTCATCAAAAATTTGTTTGAGTTTATCCTTAATAAAAAGAATATGAGTTAATTTAACTTCTTTTTTCAATGTTGGTGATATTTTGGCAATTTCTTCAATTTCTTGGATTTGAAGATCTTGTGAAACAAATTGATATAATGTTTTTTCAAAAAATTCATTTGAAAAATATGTATCAGAATTTTGACTGAAATATTCAATAATATGATCAATAATAAAGAGGAAATTTCTTGATTTTGAATTTGCTTCAATTTCCTTCAAAATTTGATTCCATTTTAATTCAGAAAGAGATGATTGGTTTTTCTTAATCATTTCCAAGTTAAATTCTTTGAAATCAATTTTTGTGTCTGAGAATACAAAATTATTAATTCTGAATGTGAAATTTTTTGAGTTTGTTAATATGCTTGTTAATATATTTTTCACTCTATTTTCAATTTCATTTGGAGTTGATTTGAATATAATTTCTTTTTCAAATAATTCTTCAATTTCAGAAATTTCAATTTTGAAAAGTCGTAATTTATCAATTTTCTCATCTAAATCAGGTAATTTAACAACAAACTTTTTCTTTTTCTCATCTTTACTTTCTGTCAATTTTGATGCTTTTTCAATTAGATTTCTGTTTAAATTTGAAATATGTTCAATCATAATCTTAATGAAACATTTTTTTTCATCATCAATTTCTCCAGGAATACAATATTCAATTGATTTATTTTTATTAATGGTGAATGATTCCAAATCTCTTGATAATCCATTTTTCAAAATTAAATATTTTGTTTGTTTCCAACATATATTGAAAAATTTCTCAAATTTTTTATAAACTTCCATCCAATTCCGTTCTTGATTTTTTGATAATTCAAAAACAAAATCTTTAATAGAAATGTTCTCAACTTTATCTTTTGATAACTTCCCATTCCAAAACTTGAATAAACTGTTAACAAACAATAAAAATGAAGGAAATAAATTGATTAATTCAATATCATCCAAATTTTCAAATAAAAATCTTGTAAATTTATTCTCCTGAGTAATTTGGTTATAAATACTTAAAAATGTGGTTTGGCTTTCAAATTGAACTAAATACCATTTTTTTTGGAAATAATTCTTTTGAATTTCATCCAAAAGATTACATTTCTTGAAACTTTTTTCTCTAATTAATTTGATAATTCTTGTATGAGATTTTTGCCAAACTTCTTGAATTTTATTTTCAAATTTATTTCTTGATTCTGGCTTTTCAAAAGTCTTGAATGTATTAAGTTTTGATAAACGACTTTTTTTGTTTTTTAATTCTTGAGATATTTCTTGCAGAATCAAATGGAAATACAAAACAGAATTTTCAAATGTTGTTTCAAGTAATTTTGAAAGAGCAAAGAAGTCATTCTGAATATGCTCATGTAAAAGATTTAGGATTTGTTCTTGTGAATGTGGATGGGAAAAGGAATCATTGATCATCATCAAAAATACTAATGAAAATGATGGAGTTCCACAAACAAATCCAAATAATATTGAGTAAAAAAATAAACGAAGAATTCTAAATGTAATTGGATTTAAACCTCTAACTGTATAAAATATACTTTTTGGCAAGTTTGAATCAAAAATTAAATAGGGTGGATTCGTGAAGAAATTGATATCCACAGTTCTTACAGATAATGAAGTTTTACAAACTGAACATTCTTTGAGTTTTGATTTTTTTGAGTAATAATTTAAATGTTTTTTTTGACAAATCATCCATTTATTAATATCCTTAATAAATTCGTTTTCAAATGGAATTGAAGGTGTTGTTGGGAAATAGAAATATAACTTTTCAGTTTTTTGAATTCTTTTTTCTGGATCATTTTCCATAATTATTGCAAATAATGAAAATAATGGTTCAATTTTATATTGTTCGAAAATTTCTATTGAATGAATAATTACTTGAAATAATTTATCAGATTGAACTTTTTTTTGAATTTCCTCAAGTTTACTTTCAATATATGGAAGAAATTGTAAATTGGTTATTAAATGCGATATATTTGTGCTTTCATCGATTTTATTTGTAATATATTCCAATATTGGTGTTTCTTTTGTGAAATCAATTGCTTTTGAATGTTTAGAAAATATTTTTTGGAATTGTTGAATATCATCTTTTTCTTTTTGTTTTTGTTTTTTCTTTTTTTTGAGATTTTTGTTAAGAAATTATTAATTGATGTAACTCCTCCTTTGTTATAAATATTATGCAAAAGAAATAAAACCCAATCATCTTTAATTGATATCTTGAATTTTTTGATGATATCTCCTAAATCTTTTTCTTTTTCTTCTTCGTTTTCAATAATCTTTTTTCGTATTTCAATTAAATTAACAATTTGTTGAATATCAATTGGTTCTTTAAATTGAATACCCAAATGATTTAATAGTTTTGAAGAATCTTTTTCATTTGAATCATTTTGAATTGTATCTATTGTGAAATTTTGATTTAAAAGTTTTGTATTTTCTTCAAAAAATTTAACTAGCATTAAAGAAATCAAATTGTTATCATTTTCTTCTAATGTATTTAATTCACATTTTGTTAAAGTATTATCAATTCCTTTTTTCAAAGCCTTTTTTAACCCTTCAGAAATATCCTTCACAAATGTAAAATTAAACAAATGATCTAAACAAAGAACACGAATATTTTTTAATTGAGCTTCATTCAAAATTTGAATTCTTTGTTTATCATATTCAACAACAGTATTTAAAAATGTTTCAATATTATTAGTTACATATTTTCTTTTTCCATGAAATAAATTTTGTTGGAAATCTAATCTTTCAACCATTAATTCAGATAAAAATTTAAAAAAAGTAGGGAAAAACCCAACAAATAAATTTTTCTGATTTGCTTCTTCTTTGTTTCTTCTTCTAATTGCATTCAAAACATGAATGTAAATTGTTTCAACAAAATTTTCGGTTTTCAAATCTCCAAAAGTAATTCTTTTGTTACTTTTCTTAAAAAACAAATGAACAGAGTTGAAATCTGGAAATTCAACAATTTCCATAACTTGAAATTTAATAAGAATCTTATGCCAATCATTAATTAATTCTTGTATTTTTGTTTGATCAATTTCTTTTTCTGGATCTTGTATTTCCAAAAACTCAATTAATTTCTTAAATCTTGGAGTAAAAGAATAAATTTCTGATTTAATGTTTGGATGATTTTTTAAAACTTCTTTTGAATCCATTTGCTTTCCAAGAATTTCCAAACATGAACAAATGAAAAAATATACTGATAAATGTGACTTAATTTCTTTTTCAGATTTTTCTTTTTCAGATTTCTTTTTTTTAGATTTTTTATTCATGGATTCTTTTTCAGATTCTTGATTCAATTTTTGATTATAACTTTCTTTTAATTCTTCACCAAATTTCTTATTCATAAATTCCCAAGTTTCTGTAATTGATTTGAGATAATCTTTGAAAGTTGAATTATAAATTTCTTGTATTTCAATTAAAGTGTATTCTTTCTTGTATTGTTGTGTAAAAATCAAATTTAAAACATTAATATTCAATTCTTCAATAATATCAATCTGATTAGTTTTCAATGTAAAATGTAATAAATCATGAATATATCTTGTCATTAAATCAATATCTTTTTGATCTTCCGAACTAAATAATCTGGATAAAATGAGGATATCTTTTTCTTCTATTCTTTCATTATTTTTCAAAAAGCTAAAAGAATTATTATTATTGTTATTGTTATTGCTTTTTTGTTGTTTGATTAATATTTCTTGAATTGATAAATAAATATAATTTGAAAATGGGAATTGAGCTTTGAAAGTATAATCAGTTTCAAATAAAGGATAGAAATGAATGGAGAAATTCTTTGAAATATTGATCCAAACATCTAAGATATATTTTTGTTCTTCTCTAAAAAGATGTAGGTTGTAGTTTCGATCAAAACTAGAAAGGAAAATGGAAAATATTCTAATAATTTTGGAGAAAAATTCGTCTATGATGTATGATATGAAAGTTTCATCTCTTCTTTTTCTTTCTTTTTTTTCTTTTATCATCTCAATAATATTCCATTGATATAGTTTGTTGCTTTCATTCTTTTTTTCTTTGGATGCTTTGATAAAAGAATTAATCATAGATTGAACAAAATTTTTGTTATCAAGTAAACCACTTGTCAAATTTATTAGTTCTGCATAATATTTGTTATCTGGACGCAAAAATTTACTTATAGAAAATGTAATATTGTTTTTTAGGATCACAGGTATTTGATCTTTAACATTTTGTATAAATGTCTCAATTGATAAATTTTGGTTTATATTTCCAATTTTCAAATTAATATCTATTTTTGGTGAAAGTTCCTCAAGATAATAATATTCCCAAATATCATCAAAACAATAGAAAAAGGTTTTTGTTATTAATGTAAGTGGGAGATGAACTATAAATACAACATAAAATTGTTGTTTATCAAAGAAATAGTGTTTTTTCTTGTTTTCGTTTGAAAATTTTCTTTTGCTTGATTTTTGTTCTTTGATATTCTCTTCTTGTAAGAATTTTTGAATCATATTTTCAATAAGATATCTTGATTGATAGAAAATTTGTTCTGATGATTGAGAAATATCAAAATGAATTATCAAAATAGATTTTGCATTTTTGGCTTTAATTTTTAATGATTTGAACCATTTATCTGAAAGTCTTCTTTTTAGCGCATCTTCATTTTGAAATTCAGAAAGATTAATTGATTGAGTTTTGGAATTTTGAGGATATATAATTTTCTCATTTATTGGAGAATATGTTAAAATGATAGAATTATGTATTTTTCTAGGTTCTAATTCTTGTGTGAATAAATTAGCAAATCCCTTAGATGATAATTGTAATCCATAATTCAATAGATTTTGAAAGTTTGTGTGCTCATTATTAAATTCTTTCTTTTGATTATAGATTTGTTGTATTTCAATCACAGATTCAACTCTGCACAATCTCATACAGCATTTAGTCATATCTTCTTCAATTGTTTTTTGTTTTTTCGATATTGTTTCTTGGTTACTTTCTTGATAGAATTTTTTCATATTTTTTAACTTATTTTGGAATTTAATTGCAAGACTTGGCAAAAAATCGTTATGGTAGTTAATAATCAAATGCTCTCTTTTAATTTTAGAATCTGACATTTTCTCAACAATATCCAAACCATCACTTTGTTCTTTCAGAAAAATTTTTGCTTCATCATTATTAATAAGATCTTTTGATTCTATTAATTGTTTTTCAAACCTGTTAAGAACTGCTGGTGATTCTTTTTCATAAGCTCTTATTTTAGTCATAATAACAATAATTCTAAATCCTGGGTTTATAAAAACAAATCTTGATTCATCTTCAAAAGATATTCTTGTATAAAGTTTGTTTTCAATTTTTATATAGTTTTGATTCAAAAGATCATAAAGTGGTTCAAATAATTGATGATTATTATAAAGAACGATTGTTTCTCCCAAAGAAACTGATTTTTCAACTTGTTTCAGATTTTGTATTATTTTTATACTTCTTCTTTCCTCTGTAGATAATGAACTAAAAATGATAACTTTTTTTGATTTGATTTGTTGGAGAAAAACTGGGAAAAATGCTAAACTATCAATAAGAACCATCAAATGTCGTGAATACAAATGAACTTCATCTTTCTCTAATCCATATCTTTGTTTTCCTTCTTTGGGAAGTAAATTACCATGAATATTTTGTTGAACCATTTTCATTGAAGGAAATTCTTTTGATGGAAGTGGGAATCCAAAATTTTCAGAAAAAGTCTTTCTTATTTCTTCAAGAAAAGTAGGTTTTGAACCAAAATTTCTATAAATTCCATTCCACAATGTATTTGGATCATCACTAATTTTTTGGAATTTTAAAGTTGCCTTGATAGACATTCTTAATAAATAATAAAAGTCTCTCAATCCATAATAATGACTGTATATTAATTCATTTTGATTTTGATTTTGATTTTGATTTTGATTTTGATTTTCATTTTCTTGAATCTGTTTCTTTGTAATCAGATTATAAAATAATGAAATATTTTCTCCATCAACTTGATTTTGTAAATTTTGTGATCGTAAAATTAATTCAGTTGTTTCTTTAATATCTTTAGGACTTGGATCTTGTTTGCATAATAAAATTGAACGATTAGTATTTGCTGGATCTATTTTCCAATTAGAAACTGTTATAATTGAAACAATTTCTTGGTCTTCTTTTTCCTTTTCAGTTTCAGAAATCATATTCTTAAGATCTCGATTTCTCCTATACTGAAACTTTTTATTATTATTATTATCATATTCTTAAGATCTCGATTTCCTAAACTGAAACTTTTCACTTTTCTGAAACTTTTCTTTTTACCAAGAGTTGTTTTAGTGGAAATGCTTGGTTTTTTCATAAATTGATTCAAATATTTTCTATCAGAAAATTCAAGTTCTGAATGTAAAACTTTTAATGGCAAATCAGGACTAAATTCAGCTAAAGCAACTTCATCCAAAATCACAACAGGAATAATTTCAGATCTTATATCTTTTTTGGATTCTCTTGCTAATTTAAATATTCTTGATATTCCTTTTGATGATAATATTTTGGAGCATTGAAGATAAAAAGGAACTAAAGGAGATAATTTGAATTTTTGAATTAATAAATTATCACTTCCTTGACGTAAACGATGTAATATAATTTCAATAGATAAAGTTTTTGATGTTCCTAAAAAAATGATAATAATTTTATATTTTATTTTTTTGTTTTCTATTTACAAAAAAATATAAAAAATATAAATACCTGGTTTTCCAACAATAAATAAAGGAATTTGAACATAACAAGAAATGAATACTAATAATAAGTTCTCTTTCAAAATTTGATTAACTGCAATTAAATTATCATATTCTCGAACTCTTAAATAATTAACTAAATTATCCTGAATTTGATCAATAATTATGTTTAATGTTAAATTCTTTTTGCTTGTTTTCTTTTCCAACAAATTTTGGTTAATGTATTGAATATAATTTTGTCTATTATCATCAGTAAAACGTAATGCATAACAAATATAAATTGATAATAAAAAAGAACAGAGTGATCTTTCAATAAATGTATTTTCAAAAAGAAGTTGATTTATAGAAGATTCTAAAGTCCATTTCCAAATTCGTAAAATTCTTGAAACATCCCTTAAAGAAACTGAACTTTCTGGATCATTTGAACGACTTCGAATAAAATCATGTGAATAACAAATTATCTCTGTGAAATCTTGTATATTTTTGTTTTTGTTTTTGTTTTTGTTTTGGAAATGTTCGAATTCTTTCGTTGCATTTTGTACCATTTCTGTGATATATTTTTTTTCAGCTTCTTCACTTAAATTCCCAAAATCAAAAATATCTTCAAAAAATGAATCTTGAATTGGATGAACACGATAAACAGCTTTTTGAATATCTCTTTTTTTATTTTTTAATTTTGTATCAAAATCTAAACCAGCATTTGTTAAGAAATATTGTTCATCATTTCCATTATTATTTTGATTATTATTATTTTGATTATTATTATTATTTTGATTATTATTATTATTTTGATTATTATTATTATTTTCATTATTATTATTATTATTTTCATTATTATCTTCATTTTTTTTATTTTTATTCAGTTGAGAAAATCTAAGTCTATAAGGATTTGCAGCTGCTAATAAATGTAATTTTTTTGAAAGTGGTTTTCCATTCAATGAATGATCAATTATAATTTCTTTGAATAAAGTAATGCATTCATTTGAAGATGTATTGAATTCATCAAAAAAAAGATAAACATCGTTATTTTTTTGTTTTTGGATAATTTCTTCTGCTTCTTTAACATATCTTACAATATCTTCTTGTGTTGTTCCTCCATGAATATTTCGAATTAATAGTTTTTTATTCATCATTTTTTCAATTAAAAATTGTATTAGTGATGTTTTTCCACATCCAGTTTCTCCCAATAAAATTACAGGAAGACCTGAGAAAAGTTTGAATTGAATATAAATCATTTTCATAAAGTTATCTGATGTTAAAACATATCTCGAACGTTGATATACTTCATTCATTCGTTTCTTTTCATCTTGTTCGCTGATTTGTTCGACATTTAATGCAGTGTACATTCTAAATGCTTCACTTAATTTAAATGTTAGTTTTTTTTTATTTGTGATTTCTTGAAAAAATCTGAATCCATTTTTTTGTAATATTCCTCTGATTGGCTTTATCTTGGAAAAGGTTTGTATTTTTATTTTCAAGTAAATTAAAGTTAGTTGAATTCTTTGAGAAAATTGGAATAAGAAAATAATCTATTTTGGCTATCCCATTCATTTCTATTGTTATAAATTTTTGATAACTCTATTATATCATTAGAATCTTCACTTTCTGTATGGAAAGTCCAATTAAATGAACGTGAAACTAATTTTTTCATTGAATAAATATATCCATAAAAAAATTCTTTTGTAAATTTCTTTGCTGTATTATCAGGTTTAAAATTCATAATATTTTGAGTTGTTTGGTTACTGAAAAACATATAACGAAAGAGATAATCAATATGACTTTTCAAAATTTTCCAAAAATTAGAAAGAAGCCTGAAAGTTAATTGTTCTTTTTTTTCTTTTTCTTTTGATTCTTCAGTAAGAGTATTTAATAAAAATTTCCAAAATTTGTTTTTATCTGGTTCTCGATATGTTTCATTTTTACGATTTTGCAAATTGGATGTATCAAATTCGATAAAGTTATTTTCACCTATTTCAATAAATCTTGCGACTTCCTTAAGTTTTCGATCTTCTTTTCTTTCAATTTCAAAATTTTCATTAATTTTATATTCAATAAATTCAAAAACTTCTTCTTTAAGTTCACATTGAAATTCTTGAATAAATTTTAATGGAGTAAATTGTTTCAATCCACTTTCTGAATTTGCACCTCTATTACTTGGAATTTCAAATGAAATATCAAAATTATCTTCAAATTTCCAAAATAATAATTGAGCATTTGATATTGATCTTTTTTCTTCAATTACTCCCCACATTAGGAATTTCCAAATTAAATTTAATGTTTTCTTTTTGGGATATATTGGAAATTCGAAATGTATATAATTAACCATATTACTGTTATTATTTATAAATGCATTTTGATTTTGATTTTGATTTTGATTTTGTAGATTTGAATTAAAAAGAAATGCATAAATTTTGTTAATAATTTCAAAAGATGTTCCACTTGTAAGCATCATATGTGAATAAGGAAATAAAGAATTTGCTTTGGTTTTTTGTGTGAAATATTTTCTAATTTGATAAGTCTTTCCACATCCAGAGAATTCAGAAGTGAAAACTTTCATATTATTTGATTTAGGATGATATTTATCAAAAATTAATTGGATATTTTGTCTTGATAATATTTCAAAATTTTCAATTTTTTGGTTTTGAGTTGCTTGTTTTAAATTGTAAATTTGAGGAGAATCTCCTGAAAATAAGATTAAAAGAGGATATTTTGCAAAATAATCAATTTGATTTAATTCTCTGATTAAACAATTAGATTCTCTTTTTTTCAATTTTTGGAAAAACATTATTGTAAACAAAAACTTTTGTTGATTCAAAAATTTTGTTTCTTCTTCTTTTTTGCTTTTCTTTTTCTTTTTGTTTTCTTCATTTGAATCTGAATAAAAATTATAAAGTTTGTAAATCCTCAAAAAGTTTCTAATATCCATTTTGCTTGTATATTTATCACAAATGAGAACATGATCTCTCAAAGGAAAATGATGAGAATAAGTAAAATAAATTGATGTTAACAAATCATAAATATTTGATTTTTCTTCATTTTCTGTTGTTTCATAATAAAAAATATTTTTTTGAGCATTTTTTTTGTGATTTTGTTTGAGAAAATTTGTAAATTTATCTTGATTAATTTGTGAGGATTTAGTGAGTTCATTTTGATTTTCTTGAATTGGGATTAAACGTAATTTAATATATTTGTAAAGATCAAATAATTTATTCATTATTGAAGCTACACTATAAATATCAATATCTGATTGTTTTTTGTTTAATGGATCTGAAACTGCTTCAATTAACGATTGGGAATCTTTTTGATCAAGATATTGGAAAAAGTAACGAAGAATATCAATATTTGAATTTTTTTGGTTTTTCAAATAATAAGAAATACTGATAAATTGTTCATAAGAAAAAATTGAGATGAACGGATAAACTTTATAAATATCTAAAATTTTATTTTTCCAATCTTTTAAATCTTGTGTAAATCTAATATTAAGATTTTGTATTTCTTTTTCCCAAGAATTATTCTGAGAAATTGGAACCTCTTTGATAAAAATTTTGTTGTCTTTTTGGTTTTTGAAATGTGAAAAATAATCCCAATGCCCAAAATTTCTAAGTTTAGTAAGAGTTGCTGAACATTCTTCAATAATTGGGAATATTTCCAAAAATTTAGAATAAAACGCTTTTAATTTGAGTTCTTGATCATTTTCAAAATTTATATAATTAGGAGAAATAACAAAATTATCTGAATCTTGAATTGTATAATAAACTTGCAATAAATCTTCAAAAGGAATAGGATCTGAATTTTCAATTTGGCATTCAACATTTTCATCATTTAAATTTTGAGCAAATCTAAATACAAATTTAGATTTTTCAGTAAATATTTTGGTAATAATTCTTTGTATTTTTTGTTGTGGAGATTCTTGATTTTTTTCAATTTTTTCTTTTAGTTCAATAAACACTTTTTGTAAAAATCGAGTATCAAGAGGATTTTTTGATGAATTTTTGAGAAATTCATCTTCACATTTAGAAATTTCATTCGCAAGATCTTCGCAAGTTGTAAACTCCTTATATAAATATCCTTTTATTCTTTCACGAAGAGAACGTAAATATATTGCTGCTTGTGACAAATGTTGATCAATAAATTGATTTGGATCAACTTTTTGATTAAATTCAAAATCCTTAAGATTATTATTTTTGAGCCAATCAAAAATATCTGAATTAAAGTTTTCATTAAATTTCTCCTGACCAAGGAAAGTTTTAGGAAATAAATCACCAAAAAACTCAATTGTTTCTTCTTTTAATCCCAAAATGAGTGCTTCTTTTAAAACTTCTTCTACTTGAGATATATTATATTTTTCGAATGATTTCCAATTTGAATAAATTTTCGGAATTTGTTTGAATTTGGATTTGCATAGAAAAATAAAAGAATCTCTAGAAATAATAAGTTTGCGACATTTGAGAAACTGCTTAATTTTATCCACAGGTAATTGCTCTTTTTGTTCTTTTTCTTCATTTTTCTCTTCAAAATCGTTATGAAGATTGTAAATTTCAGAGTTGTTTAATTCATCACTATTTCCAATAGGAAAGTAATCATCCAATTCTTTAAAAGTTATAGTAGATTGTATTATTTTTGTTTCTAAATTCTTTCCATTTATTTATAACATTTGGAATGATTTGATTTTTCAATTCGTTTAATTTAATTTTTTCTTGTTTGTCTTTTATATTTTGGTTTTCTTTGCCTTTTTTGGTTTCTTGATTTGTTCTGTTGCCTTTGATAGAAAAAGTTTTGAACTTCTAATATCCAAAAATTTTTGAACATTTTGTTTTGGTTCAATGATTTAAAAGAAGATAAAATATTAAAATCAAATCCTAAATGATCAAATATTGTTTGAGTTTTAGTAACTTTAATATTGTTAACGTTTTCATTTTGATTTTGATTTTGATTTTTTTTTAATCTATCTTCTTTTATTCTATTTATAATTGTAAAAATTTCTGGACAATAGAATTTTGGATCTGATATAAAATGAGAAGCAAATGAACTTAGAGTGTATTCTTTTTCGTGAAAATTATCAATAAGTTTCTCTGTATTTTGAATCTCAGAAGAATAATTTTCATTGAATATATCAAAGAAAGAAGAATATAAATTTTTATTATTGAGATAATCATAAAAATCATAAATTAAACATTGATCTGGATCTTTTAATTTTTGTATTTTTTGTAAAATTTGTGTTTTCCATCCTTTTAGTATAAATAAAAAACTTTGTGGATTTTCATTGTTATCGTTATTATTCTTATTGAAATTTTCATAATTTTTAAACCATTTCAAAGTTGTTTTAATCTTTTTTATTTGAGTTTCATTTACAGTGTTAATTAATTTGAAAATATTTGATTTAACTTCAAAATTTTCGTTTAAAGAAAGATGTTTTTCCCAATAACGTAATTGATGATTAAGAGACATATAAATGATAATATCCTGATTATCGATCATATTTATTGGTTTTATTGAAAGCAACTCGTTAATAGTCAAATTTTCAATTTTGTTTTTAAGTTCTAAATCCAAATCCAATTCATTTTCAAACTTTTTCAATTCAATAATTTCCTTAATTTTTTCTTGAGATAATTTTTGGTTGAAAGGTTGTATTTCAAAATTATTTTCTCGAATTGAATAAAATTTATTTTGATCAAAAACCCCAATATTTTTCATAATATCCTTTTTGATTTTTTCTATTCTTTTGCTAAAATATTCCTTTGTTTGCTTTTCCAAGTTTTTCCAAAATTTAACCCATTCTAAAAATGTAGGACAAATAATATTTTGAATCATTTCATACAATCCATTTTGGTTAATAGAATCAAGAATAATTTCGAAAAGTTGATCAGATTCTTTTTTTTTAAAAAGAATTTCAAATAAAGAATATTTAAGATCTTCTGTGTAAAAAAGGGTATTTATTGTTTTTGGAGTGATAATATTCTTGAAAATTTGAGAATTAAAACAAATTTTGAGCATGAAAATAGATTCTTTAATAAAATTTTCGTTAACTTCTTTTTTGTTAAGTTCTTCAGATTTGAGTTTAATAATATCAAGAGTTGATTCAGATATTTGAAGAGCTTCAAAAATTGGGATAAACCATAAAAGTTTAAATCTGTAATTTTTTACTAAAATTTTTGAAATGAAGAGTAAATTTTCTTTTATTTTTGATATAAAAGTGTTAAGAGAAGGTATTTGAATTAAATGATAAATAACTTCATAAAAATGAACTAAATCTCCAATATTTGTAATTTGTGTTGTTGGGAAAAAAAGAACTTCTGAAAAATTTCTTTGCATATTCTTAGCAACAGAATGATGAAATAAAATAATAAGAAAAGTTCTAAATAATGGAAATTTTTGATATTGGCTCTTGATTAAATTATAAACTGCTGAAGAAAATAGGTTTTCAAGATATTTTTCATTATTTTTGATTTGAGAAATTGTTCCATTATAGTTTCATGCACTTTAATAATTTGAGTAAAACTTGATTGGATTTCAATTTGATTTTGATTTGAATTTTGATTTCCAAATTCAATATCACTTTCACTTTCACTTTCACTTTCAATTTGATTTTGATTTTGATTTTGATTTCCGAAAATGTTTTCTTCAAATTGAATTATAAGAACAATTAGAAATTCTGATGCAATTATTTCTTTTTCGTTTTCATTTCCTTTTTGGCTTTTGCTTTTCTTTTCTTTTTCTGTAAAAATGAAAAAATTTAAATTTGATTGAGTTTTTTCAAAAGGAAAAGTTTTTTTGATTGGTTGTGATCTCTTTTGATGTTTTGTTTTTATTTTCTGTTTTTTCATTTCGATTGACCATTCTTTAAGAGTTTTTTCATTTGATTCATCTTTAAAAATCCAAATATTTTGATTTTGATTAGATTGAATCATTTCTTTTTCATTGCATTTAAAAGTGATTTTATTTTTATCTTTTTTTCTTTGTTTGTAACAAATGAAAAGTTGAGGTTTTAAATTGTTTTGAGACATTTTTTAAAAATGAAAAAAAATGAAATAAAAAAAAGGAAAAAAAAATAAATGAAAAAATATTTTTTCCTTTTTTTCTTTATTTTTTTTTTCCGGTTTTTAATTAATTTGAAAAATGATTACAATTATTCCTTTATTTAAATTTTATCCAATTTATTTTATTCCAATTACAAATGAAAATAAAAGAGAATTTAGTTTTAAATACATTCATGAACTACTTTGTCAACAATTACAAAAGGAAAAAGAAGAGATATTTCTTCAACCATTCCAAAATTATTATGACAAAGAAAATTTGACGATGGAACAAATAAAAGGCAAAATCATTTCAATGAGATTTTTACACAAAAACAAATATGAAGTGAAATCTGAACATTGCTTAACTCACGAACAATTTCCAATAACAATATCAAATGAAACAACAACAAAACAAATGAAGGAAAAAATATCATCACAATTATATATTCCTTTTGATGATTTGCGGTTGATTCATCGCGGAAGAGATATGGAAGATCCAAAAAATGCGGAGAATTATGATATAAAAGAAGATTCAATAATTCATATTGTTTTTTGTTATGTTATTTCTCAACACCATATTTATTATTATCTTCCTTCTCAAGAAACAATGATTGAAAGTTATCAAAAATATTTTGATAAAAACAACCAATTAAACTTCAAAGAAAATGAACCGATTATTCTGGTTCATGAATATTGCTTTCCTCATTCTCAACCGAATTCAGAACATCTAGGTGTGAGAAGGGGGATCAGTTTTTATTGCCAATGCTTGAACGAGAAGTGTTCATTGAGCGGATCTTTTTTCTTGGTTAATCCGCATTTGAGCCAAGTGAACGAACCATATTTTGTTAAGATCAAACCATTTGAATTTTCATCTCAAATTGAATGTCCGTCTTGTGGTCAACATAACTGCCAAATTGAGAGGATTTTCTTGCAAGATTGTTGGGTTATGTGGCATGGATACAAAAACAAGAATTATACCTATCAGAACTGGATTTCTGTTCCCAGAGATTGCCAGCATATTCGTGATCGTCGACTTCAAAATAATTATATCAATACTGTTTCTGATTTTGATAATTTGGAGCAGTGGAATAACTTGGAAATTGTTGTCTCTTTTCATTTACAGTGTTCTTTATGCTTCCAAATTTATTTTTTCCAGTTTGATCGGTATAGATCAGAGATTTTGACTTGCAGAAAATGTTTTCGCACTTTTGATAAGCAATGTTATGAAGATTTTTTGCAGACAAATTCAATCGATCCAAAATCTCAATTCTGTCCTTTTTGTAGGTCTTCAGTAACAAATGATTTCCTTAATCTTTCCCAGAGAAATGCTGGTGATTTGAGGGTTTTATGCAATGATGGTGTTGAACTGCAAGTCCATTATCTTCTTTTTCAAGCACGACTTTCTTTGGATGAAAATTTAAGTCAAAAATTATCAAAGGAAAGAATATGCTCAGTTTTAGGGAAGTATAACTCAGAATTTGTGCAGAGATTTATTGGTTGGATTTATTCAGGATATGAAAAGAGGGAAATCACAGAAGAAACAAGTTTGGGAGAAGTTTTTGGGTTATTTTGGGAAAATCGGGATTGGGAACAAATTTATGAATCAAAAAGTGGGTATAATGGGTTTGTTTCTGATTTGAGAAGGTTGTATGAAAGTGATGAAACGAAGGATTTTAAGATTATTGTTGAAGAAAGTGATTTTTGGGTTCACAAGTTTGTTCTTGAAGCTCGGAGTGAGTTATTTCGGGAGATGTTTGAAAAAGTGGAAGATTCATCTAATTGTGTCCATGATTATTCTGGGAAGTCGAAGGAAAGCTTTTTCTGTTTTGGTTAAGTGGCTTTATTTTGATTTGTGTGATGAGGATGTTTGTCGAGATGTTCGAGAAGAGTTGGAGGATTCTCAAGAATATTTTCAATTTTCTAAGGATCCTTTGAATGGGGAGAGTTGGAGCTATTGTGGATTTGTATCTTCTTTGAGTGAGATTAAACGAAAAATTTTTTAATCTCCGAAGCAATTCAATTTAAATAATCAAAAAATTTATTAATTAAATATAATTTAAAATAAATTTATAAATTAAATATTAATTAAAAATAGATTTATTTTTATTTATTTTATTTGATTAAATATTAAATTTAAAAATAATTAAATAAAAAGTGGAATATATTTATAAATATAATTTAAAATAAATTTATAAATTAAATATTAAATTAAAATAGATTTATTTTTATTTATTTTTGATTAAATATTAAATTTAAAAATAATTAAATAAAAAGTGGAATATATTTATAAATATAATTTAAAAATAAATTTATAAATTAATTATTAATTTAAAATAAATTTAATTTTATTTATTTTATTTGATTAAATATTAAATTAAAATTAATTAAATAAAAAGTGGAATATATTTATAAATATAATTTAAAATAAATTTATAAATTAAATATTAATTTAAAATAGATTTAATTTTATTTATTTTTAATAATTAAATATTAAATTGAAAATAATTAAATAAAAAGTGGAATATATTTATAAATATAATTTAAAATAAATTTATAAATTAAATATTAATTTAAAATAGATTTAATTTTATTTATTTTTTTAATTAAATATTAAATTGAAAATAATTAAATAAAAATTTTAAAAATATATTTATAAATATAATTTAAAATTGGTGTTGTAAATAATTAAAATTTAAAATAAATTTATAAATTAAATAATTAAAAATAGATTTATTTTTATTTATTTTTTTTGATTAAATATTAAATTTAAAAATAATTAAATAAAAAGTGGAATATATTTATAAATATAATTTAAAATAGATTTATAAATTAAATATAATTAAAAATAGATTTAATTTTATTTATTTTTATTTATTAAATATTAAATTGAAAATAATTAAAAATAAATAAATAAATAAACCAATTTTTAAAAATAAAAATAAGAAAAAATATAAATTTAAATTTATTTGATTTTAATTAAATAAAAAATGGAATAAAAAGTGGAATATATTTATAAATATAATTTAAAATAAATTTATAAATTAATTATTAAATTAAAATAGATTTAATTTTATTTATTTTTGATTAAATATTAAATTTAAAAATAATTAAATATAATAAATAAATAAATATAATTTAAAAATAAATTTTTAAAAATAAAAATAAGAAAAATAAATTTAAATTTAAATATTAAATTAAAAATAATTAAATAAAAGTGGAATAAATATAAAGTGGAATATATTTATAAATATAATTTAAAAATAAATTTATAAATTAATTATTAATTAAAATAGATTTAATTTTATTTATTTTATTGATTAAATATTAAATTGAAAATAATTAAATAAAAAGTGGAATATATTTATAAATATAATTTAAAATAAATTTATAAATTAAATATTAATTAAAAATAGATTTATTTTTATTTATTTTTGATTAATTAAATATTAAATTGAAAATAATTAAATAAAAAGTGGAATATATTTATAAATATAATTTAAAATAGATTTATAAATTAATTATTAATTTAAAATAGATTTAATTTTATTTATTTTTTTGATTAAATATTAAATTTAAAATAATTAAATAAAAAGTGGAATATATTTATAAATATAATTTAAAATAGATTTATAAATTAAATATTAATTGAAAATAGATTTAATTTTATTTATTTTATTTGATTAAATATTAAATTGAAAATAATTAAATAAAAAGTGGAATATATTTATAAATATAATTTAAAATAAATTTATAAATTAAATATAATTAAAAATATATTTAATTTTATTTATTTTTGATTAAATATTAAATTAAAAATAATTAAATAAAAAGTGGAATATATTTATAAATATAATTTAAAATAGATTTATAAATTAAATATTAATTTAAAAATAGATTTAATTTTATTTATTTTTTTAATTAAATATTAAATTGAAAATAATTAAATAAAAAGTGGAATATATTTATAAATATAATTTAAAATAAATTTATAAATTAAATATTAATTTAAAATAGATTTAATTTTATTTATTTTTTTGATTAAATATTAAATTAAAAATAATTAAAAATAATAAATAAATAAACCAATTTTTTAAAAATAAAAAATAAGAAAAAAAATAAATTTAAATTTAAATTGGTGTTGTAAATAATTAAATAAAAAGTGGAATAAAAAGTGGAATATATTTATAAATATAATTTAAAATAAATTTATAAATTAAATATTAATTGAAAATAGATTTAATTTTATTTATTTTTTTAATTAAATATTAAATTTAAAATAATTAAATAAAAAGTGGAATATATTTATAAATATAATTTAAAATAAATTTATAAATTAAATATTAATTTAAAATAGATTTAATTTTATTTATTTTTATTTGATTAAATATTAAATTAAAAATAATTAAAAATAATAAATAAATAAACCAATTTTTTAAAAATAAAAAATAAGAAAAAAAAAATAATTTAAATTTAAATTGGTGTTGTGGTGTAGGGGTTATCACGTCAGTTTAACACACTGAAGGTCCCAAGTTCGATTCTTGGCAACATCATTTTATTTTTTTTATTTTTTGTTTTTATTTTGTTGTTTTGTTTTGTTTTGTTTTGTTTTTGTTGTTTTTGTTTTTGTTTTTGTTTTTTTGTTTTTGTTTTTGTTTTTGTTTTTGTTTTTAGTTTTGTTTTTAAATCTAAATCTTGTTTTGGTTTTTAAAATGAATTTTTTAGTAAATTTTATTTTAAAAAGTTAATTTTGTTTAATAGAAATTTTAGGATTATTTTCTAATAAAGAAAACTTTTCAAAAGGAGTTTTAATTTTATCTGGATTAATTTTGTTTTTTAACTTGTATCTAGTCATAAGTTTTGTACCGACTTTATCCATAACATTAATAGCATGATCCAAATCCGATTTAGTATGAGCAGAACTAACACAAAGCCTGATTCTTGTATCGACCAAATTTGTAGCAGGAAAACCAACAGAAACAAGAGCAAGACCTTTAGCAAGACATTTTCGGGAAAACTCAGCAATAACAGAAGGACAATAAATAAGAACAGGAATGACAGGAGAATCCATATCTCCAATCGTATAAAAACCCTTATTGATAAGACTCTTGCGGAGATAGTTTGAATTTTCCTTGAGTTTTTTGACTCTTTTATTTCCGACATTTTTGTCCATAATAGAATCGAGAGCAACAAGGATCTGTTCAGCGCAAGCGGGCGACAAAGAATCAGCATAGATCGAGGAATAACTCTTGAGACGGAGAGTATCAATAATATCCTTGTCAGCTGCAATATAACCGCCAACTGACCCAAATGACTTTGTAAATGTTCCCATTAAAATGTCAACATCAGAAGGGTTTAAATTGTAGTAATCCACAACGCCTCTGCTGCTCTCGCCAATCGCGCCGATGGAGTGCGCTTCATCAATATAAAGATAGCATTTGTATTTTTTCTTCAACGCAATAATTTCCGGCAACGGAACAATTTCTCCTTCCATTGAATAAATGCCTTCCACAACAATCATTATTTTCTTCCAAGGCCGTCCTGTTCGCGGCTGGCCTTTCACAATCGCGTTGCGGATCACCTTCTCCAGATGATTCATGTTGTTATGCTGGAATACGCGAACCGTTGCTTTTGACGACCGTGAGCCCCAAACTAACGACGCGTGATTCAGACAATCGGAGATGATTAAACTTTCCTTTCCGCAAATTAACGGCAATGAAGTACTGTTTGTTGCAAACCCCATTGCAAAACAGATCGCATCTTCCTTCCTTACAAATTCCGCAACCTTCTTCTCAAGCTCAATCAACTTCTGACTGCGTCCAACCTCGTTTCTTGTCGAGCACATTGCTGGCGAGTAATTTTCAAGTGTTTCAACGATTTTTTTATCATGAAAACCTGAAGGAACCGTGAATCCGAGGTAATTATACGATCCCATGTTTAAACATTTCTGTGTTTTGCCTGTAAATTCGAGTTGATTAACTTTATTAGGGACAAATTTTCTTTCCAAAACATCGATCCATGCTGCTGGTGAAGATGAAATGGGTCGGTTTAAAATATCATGTACTCTTCCATATACTTTTCGTACATAAAATGCTTGGAATGAATCCGTTAGTGGCGCTAATATCTTCCTTTTCTTCCCTGATTTTACTAATCCTAATACTGAAAAAAATGATGCGCATACTTTCTCAAATAGATCTTCTAAATACCCAAATATTATCATCACTCCATACGTCATATATACTGTTACTATGTTGAAAAATGTGATTGGATACTTTGTCATTTTTGTTTGAAATCTTTTTGCAATAACAAAAAAAAAAAACCAAAAAAAAATGAAAAAAAAAAAAATAATTTTTTGTAATTTTTATTTATTTTAAATTTAATAAATTTTTTAATCTATTTATTTTAAAATAGATTATTAAATTAATCTTATTTAATTATATTTAATTTTTATTTTTATATTTTTAAATTAAATTTTAAATTTTTAAATAAATTTTTATTATTAAATTAATTTTATTTATATTTTTATTTTAAATTTTTAAATAAATTTTTAATTTTTAATTAAAATTTGTTTTAAATTTAAAATAAATTAACCTTTATTTAATTATATTTAATTATATTTATATTTTTAAATTCAATGTCAATTTCATTTTTTTAATCATTTTTTTTTAATATAAATATTTATTTTAAATTTATAAATTTTTATTCTATTTAATTTAAAATAGATTAATAAATTAACCTTATTTAATTATATTTAATTTTATTTATATTTTTTAAATTTAATTTTTAAATAAATTTTTAATAATTTTTTTTAATATAAATATTTATTTTAAATTTATAAATTTTTTAATCTATTTAATTTAAAATAGATTATTAAATTAACCTTATTTAATTATATTTAATTTTATTTATATTTTTTAAATTCAATGTCAATTTCATTTTTTAATCATTTTTTTTAATTTAAATATTTATTTTAAATTTATAAATTTTTAATCTATTTAATTTAAAATAGATTATTAAATTAACCTTTATTTAATTATATTTAATTATATTTATATTTTTATATTAAATTTTTAAATAATTTTTTAATAATTTTTTTTAATATAAATATTTATTTTAAATTTATAAATTTTTTATTCTATTTAATCTAAAATAAATTAATAAATTAACCTTATTTAATTATATTTAATTTTTTTATATATTTTTAAATTTAATTTTTAAATAGATTTTTTTATCATTTTTTTTAATATAAATTTTAATTTTAAATTTATAAATTTTTATTCTATTTAATCTAAAATAAATTAATAAATTAACCTCATTTAATATTATTTAATTTTTTATATATTTTTAAATTTAATTTTTAAATAGATTTTTTATCATTTTTTTTAATATAAATTTTTATTTTACATTTATAAATTTTTATTCTATTTAATCTAAAATAAATTAATAAATTAACCTTATTTAATATTATTTAATTTTATATATATTTTTAAATTTAATTTTTAAATAGATTTTTTATCATTTTTTTTAATATAAATTTTAATTTTAAATTAATAAATTTTTTATTCTATTTAATTTAAAATAAATTAATAAATTAACCTTATTTAATATTATTTAATTTTATATATATTTTTAAATTAAATGTCAATTTCATTTTTTTATCTTTTTTTTAATTTAAATATTTATTTTAAATTTATAAATTTTTAATCTATTTAATTTAAAATTGATTATTAAATTAACCTTATTTAATTATATTTAATTTTATTTATATTTTTAAATTCAATTTTTAAATAGATTTTTTAATAATTTTTTTTAATATAAATTTTAATTTTAAATTAATAAATTTTTTATTCTATTTAATTTAAAATAGATTATTAAATTAACCTTATTTAATTATATTTAATTATATTTATATTTTTTATATTCAATGTCAATTTCATTTTTTTATCATTTTTTTTAATTTAAATATTTATTTTACATTTATAAATTTTTTTATTCTATTTAATCTAAAATAAATTAATAAATTAGCCTTTAAAAAATCATTTTTCATTTTTCATTTTTATTTATATATATTTTTTTAAAGATTAAATGAAACAAAATCATTCAAAATTTTCTCAAATCAAAGAAATAAATCTTCCTCAAATAAATTCATTTGAAAAAAACAATCAACAATATAAATTCCCACAAAAAACACAAAAACAAAATTTAAGATTAAATAGTCGAGCAAAATCATCACCAAATTATTCTGAAAATACAATTTCTTTAAAAAAACCAAATCCAAAATCAAATATAAAAAAAAATTCTTTCCAAAATAATAATTTTCACAATAATTTTAATCAAGAATTAGAAGAAATAACGAATCAAAATTCCTCAATTAATCCCAAAAAAGAAATTGAAATAGAAAAAGAAATTTCAAATATTCTTAAATTTGATAATAACCTTTCTCCTTTTATTTTAAATGAAGAAAAACAAAACAAATTTATTCAAGAAATCGAACTTTTACAGTCTAAAATAAATCGTGTTTTAAAGGATTTTTCAGAAACAAAAATTTATTCAAATTTAAATTTAAATTCAACTTTAATTTCTTCACAAAATTTTGAAAATGAAGAATTTAAACCATTTCTTAATGATAATTATAATTTTATTCAACTTTTGGAAAATTGGGGTTTATTAGAAATTCATGATATTTTTATCAATTCATTACAAAATCCAAATCAAATTGAAAAATATTCTAGAAAGTATAAAAACAGTAAAATTAAACTTAAGGATATTAAAACAAGAAGAAACAAATTGAAAAAATCTCTTTCAGAAAAATTAGATGAAGTTTTTCAAATGGAAAAAATATTTATATTTCAAAACACAAATCAAAATAAAAATGAAAATCAATTTAAAAATGAAAATCAAAATCAAAATCAAAATCAAAATAAAAATCAATTTGGAAATCAATTTAAAAATCAAAATCAATTTAAAAATCAATTTGAATATAAAAATCAAAATCAAAATCAATTTGGAAATCAAAATCAAAATCAATTTGAAAATCAAAATCAAAATCAAAAATCAAAATCAAAATCAAAATCAAAATCAAAATCAAAATCAAAATCAAAATCAAAATCAATTTGAAAATCAAAATCAATTTAAAAATCAAAATCAAAATCAAAACAAAAATCAATTTGAAAATCAAAATCAATTTGGAAATCAATTTGAAAATCAAAATCAAAATCAATTTGAAAATCAAAATCAATTTGAAAATCAAAATCAAAATCAAAATCAAAATCAAAATCAATTTGGAAATCAATTTAAAAATCAAAATCAATTTGGAAATCAATTTGAAAATCAAAATCAAAATCAATTTGAAAATCAATTTAAAAATCAATTTAAAAATCAAAATCAAAATCAATTTAAAAATCAAAATCAAAATCAAAATCAAAATCAAAATCAATTTGAAAATCAAAATCAATTTGAAAATCAAAATCAAAATCAAAATCAAAATCAAAATCAAAATCAATTTGAAAATCAATTTGAAAATCAATTTGAAAATGAAAATGAAAATCAATTTGAAAATCAATTTGAAAATCAATTTGAATTGGAAAATCAATTTAAAAATCAATTTGGAAATCAATTTGAATTGGAAAATCAATCCAATTCTCTATCTTCAATTTTTTATTTCAATGAAAATGATTCTAATCAAAATTTTCAAGAAATAAGTTCAGATTTATTTTCAAATGAAACAAAAGAAAAATATTCTCAAAATTATTTAAAAAATTTAAATGAATTTGGAATGAAAATTAGTAAAAGTGATCCATTATCAATTTTAAAAACAAATAAAATTGGAATTGAAGAAATCTCAAATGAAATGAATTCAGGAAATCTTTCATTAAGTGATGGAGAATTTTTAATTTAAAATTTTTGATAAAAGAAAAGAAAAGAAATTAATTTAAAAAATCTTTCATTAAATTGAATTGAATTAAATTGAATTAAATTGAATTGAATTTTCTTGGATTATTTGCAAAACAACCAAGAAAACAAAATCATTTTTTTAAAAAAAAAACAAAGAAAAAATTTGATTAAAAAAAAAATGAAATGAAACAAACTTCGAAATTTTTTTTCAAACTAAATCCAATTTCCAAAATTTAAATGAAATTAAATGAAAAAAAAAAGTGGATTGAAATGAAAGTGAGAAAAACTGTTTAAATAAAGAAAAATCAACTAGCAACAACCCATTGAATTTTTTTTAAGTTGATCATCAGAAGATAAAGTAAGAGGAATTTTATGGATTTGATTATTTGGTTTTTGAAGAATAGCTTTTGTTAAAGATTGAACAGCATCATCAACATTTGTTTTATTTTTAGCAGAAACAAAATGAAAAGCAGAAAATCCATTTTTAGTTGCATATTGATTCAAATCAACAAGAACGTTATTTTCTAAATCGCATTTGTTTGCTAATAAAATTACTGGTATTTGTTCTCCATCTGTTTGTGCTTTGTCATCTAACTCTTTTTTCCATTCTTTTACATGTCGGAAACTGGATCGATTATTTACATCAAAAACTACAAATGCTGCTGATGCATTTCGATAGAATTGTGGTGTAATTGATCTAAAATTTGGATTTCCTGCAATATCTAATTTTTTCCAATTCATTTGAAATTAAAATTCATTTATTAAATTAAAATTCATTTATAAAATTAAAATTCATTTATAAAATTAAAATTGATATTGAAATTAAATTTAAAATTAAAATAAAAATTAAAATTAAAATTAATATTAAAATTAAAATTAAAATTAAAATTAAAATTCATTTATAAAATTAAAATTCATTTATAAAATTAAAATTAATATTAAAATTAAAATTAAAATTAAAATTAAAATCAAAATTAAAATCAAATTAAAATTAAAATTAAAATTGAATTTGAAATTAAAATTGAATTTGAAATTAAAATTAAAATTAAAATTAAAATTAAAATCAAAATCAATATTAAAATTGAATTTAAAATTAAATTTAAAATTAAAATTGAAATTCATTTATAAAATTAAATTTAAAATTAAAATTAAAATTCATTTATAAAATTGAAATTAAAATTGAATTTAAAATTAAATTTAAAATTAAAATTGAAATTCATTTATAAAATTGAATTTAAAATTAAAATTAGAATTGAATATTTTTACCCCAATATTGAATTTTAATTGTGTTATTGTCTGATTCAATTGTTTGCATTACAAAATCAACACCTATTGTACTACTTTCAGAAACGTTGAATTTTTGACCAGTTATTCTTTTAACAAAACTAGTTTTTCCAACAGCAGGATCTCCAACAACTAAAACTTTATAAAGAAGTTCAACTTTTTGAATTAAACCAAGATCACTCATTATTAAAAATTTTCTTAAATTTTATTTTGAAATTTTTTTTTATTTTTAATTTTTATTATTTTTTCTTTTTTAAAAAATGAAATGAAAAAAATGAAAAAAATGAAAAAAATGAAAAATGAAAAATTAATTCATTTTCTTATTTGGATTTTTGATTTCTTTTCTTTTCTTTTTCTTTTCTTATTAAAATTAAACTAATTTATCATGATAAAATGCTATCATTTGTGTTGTTTGCATATAAGATTGATGAACCAAAAATAAAGGAGGAGCTAAAACATCTTGTTTTGCTTGATGGATTCTTTGTAATTTCTCTTTACAAGAATAATTTGCTTGTTCATACTTTTGTTTTGATTCTTCAGCATTTTTTTGAAGCTTTTTTTTTTATCAAAAAAATATTTCCAAAATTTTTTAATTCAATTTAATTAATTTGATTTAATTTAATTAATTTAATTGATTTGATTTGATTTGATTTGATTTAATTGATTTAATTTAAATTAATTTAATTGATTTAATTGATTTAATTGATTTGATTTAATTTTTGAATTGATTTGATTTGATTTGATTTGATTTGATTTGATTTGATTTGATTTAATTGAATTAATTTAATTTAATTTAAATGATTTAATTTAATTTAATTAATTCAATTTAATTGATTTAATTTAATTTGATTTAATTGATTTGATTTAATTTAATTTAATTTAATTTAATTGATTTAATTTTTTAATTTATAAAATAACTTACTTTCTCTTTTAAATCTTTTTTCTTGCTTTTCTCTTCTTTTAAAAGTTTATTTCTTGCTACATCATAATCTAATTGTGCTGTATTTCGGTTTTTAACTTCTTGTTCTAAATCTTTCATCATTTGAATTCTTGAATCAAAAAATTTAATTGAATTTTCTTCAACAAAATCCTTTTTAAGATTTTTCATTTTGAAATTTTTTTTAATTTTAAAATTTTTGTATTTTAAAAAAAAAAAAGCAAAAATTTTACTAGAGTATTTTCAATTGATTCTGAATTATTTGCAAGAAAATCAAAAGCATTATTTTCTATTCCAGAAATTTGTGTTAAAACTTTTCCTAATTTTTTATTAATTTTCTGAAATTTTTCAAGTGATTCCATAAATTTTAAAATTCCATTTTTTCTGTTAATAAAAAAAAAATTGTTTTTTAATAATAAAGAAGAAATTTAAATTTTAAAAAGAATAATATTATCAAATTTTACAATTCTTCTGTTTCTTTTTGATCTTGTTGGAAATTCTAATTAAAATTAAATTCAAAGTTAAATTAAAATTAAAATTAATTTTTTATTCAATTTATTTTTTATTTACAATATAAAAATCATCAAATTCTTCATCAGTTGTTTTTTCACCTTTACCCATTTTTAATTTAAATTCTTTTGTTTTATTCCCTATAGATTGTTTAAATTTTTTCATTTGAAAAAAAATAAAAATGAAAAATGAAAAAATGAAAAATGAAAAATGAAAAATGAAAAATAAAATTTCTATTAATTTTTAATTTTTGAAAAGAAAAGAAAAGAAAAAAAAGAATTTGTTTTGTTTTGAGAATTATAATTTGGAAAGATCCATTTCTTCAACAACATCTTTAAGGTTTTTAAGTTGTTGAAAATCAAGTTGTTTTTTTGAAGAATTTTTTTTGGTTTTTAATTTTTTTTGAAGATCAATTTTTGAAGAATTTTTTTGAGATTTTCTTTTTTTTTGATTTGATTTCTTTAAAGATTCCTGATTTGATTTCTTTAAAGATTTTTGATTTGATTTCTTTAAAGATTCTTGATTAGATTTTTGATTTGATTTCTTTAAAGATTTTTGATTTGATTTCTTTAAAGATTTTTGATTTGATTTCTTTAAAGATTTTTGATTTGATTTCTTTAAAGATTTTTGATTTGATTCTTGTTTTTCTGAAGAAAAATTTGAAGATTCTTGAAGAAATTTTTCTTTTGCATTTTGAAGATTAATTTGATGTTTTAAATATTGAGTTAAAGGACTTGAACGAAGTTTCTTTTCCAAAGAAAGGAAATCATTGATGAGAACAGAATTTGAAGGAGCAAAAGAGATTTTGTCTCGATTTGTTTTAACAAAATCAACATTTTCCTTGATTTTATCAGCAAATTGTCTGACTTGAATAGCAAACTTTGCAATTTTAGTGTTTTTGGAGAATTTCTTAAGAATATAAATACCAGGAACAGCCAATTCAGGAAAGGATATACGATATGAATTTGTCTCATAATGTTCAAGCAATAAACGAAGTGCTTGTTTGATAGAATTCTCTTGAAAATATGAATTTCCAGTTTCTTTCTTAGAAACATGAAGAATAGTATTATTTGTTAGTGAAAATTTTGATGGTTGATTTAGTTTGGCTCGTTTCTTTAATTCCGATGATTCAAAAACACTCAGAAGATATTGTGCAACAGGGATAAATGAATCTGTACATCTTGATAAAATGTTAAGTGATTGAATTATTATAAATCTCATTGGAATGTGAATTGTACTTGGAAATAATTGCATTACTCCTATTGCTATTTCTGTAATTGGAAATGATAATTCACGAAGTGTAGAATCAGGATATTTGGAAATGATTTGAATAATTGTTCTTAATGAACTTATAAATTGCCAATTTAAAACGGACGATTTACTTTTCTATTTAATTTTAATTTAAATTTAAATTTTAATTTCAAAATGAATTTTAATTTCAAAATGAATTTTAATTTCAAAATGAATTTTAATTTTAATTTTGATTTTAATTTTAATTTTAATTTTAATTTCAAAATGAATTTTAATTTTAATTTTAATTTTAAATTTTAGAATATACTTTAGATTTATCATTTATTGCTTTTCTTAAAATTAATCCTAATTGACGTATAAAAACAAAAAGATGTTGATAAGATGTTGTTGTATCAAGTCCAAATAAATCAGTAACGCAATTCATCATAAAATAAATTGAATTCACATTCAAAGATGTTATAAAATGGCAATTATTCATAAATGTTTTATAAGTTTTCTAAATTCAAAATTCAATTCAAAATTAAAAATTCAAAATTTAAAATTCAAAATTCAAAATTAAATTTCTTTTTTACTTTAAGACATTTTTCATAAAAATTAATTGAAATAAATTGTGCTAATTTTCTGATTATTAAAAATGCTTTAGATTGATTTTTCTGATCTTGTTCCCAAATTTTCAATAAGCTCTAAAATAACATAAAAGAATATTTTTTTATAAATTAAATTAAATTAAATTAAATTAAATTAAATTAAGAAATACATTTAATAAAATCTCTCTGAGATTTGGATAGCAAACAACATAAGGAAGAAAATGTAAATCAATTTGAGAAAGAATATACTCTTTAACACTTGATTCTGATGGTTGATTAAGGAAATAAATTGTATAAGAAACAATTACTTTTGTTAAACCTTTAATTGATCGAAAATTTGGTAAATTTTGTGGAAGAGTTGAAACACGTTCAGGACCACTAAAATTAAATCAAATTTTATTAATAATTTCGAATGATTTTAATTATAATTTTAATTTTATAATATAAATTTTAATTTTAATTTTAATTTTAATTTTTTAATTTTAATTTTAATTTTAATTTTAATTTTAATTTTAATTTAATTTTAATTTTAATTTTAATTTAATTTTAATTTTAATTTTAATATTTTTACAGTAATGACCATTTATCTGATTCGTAATTAATAGATTTATCAAGAAAATTCACTATTCTATCAACACAAAATAATAGGAAATCAAAGAATAATTTTGGATCTTGGAAATTAAATTGAGGAGGTTTAATATTCAATTTTTCTAATAAACTTTTTTGTTCTTTTTTTTGTTCTTTTTTTGGAACTTTAAATTTAAGTTCTTTCGAAGGAATTTGTTTGTCAGGTTGATAATGAAAAGCGCATATACTAAAATAAATTTGAAGTAATTCTTTCAATAAATTTTTTGGCATAATTTTTGAATCAGGAGCAATTTTTTTCCATTTTTCAAGATCTTCTGAATTTAAAAACTTTAATTTTGAAAAATCAACTCCAGAATTTTCTTTTTCAGAATTTTCTGTTTGAGAATCTGTTAGCATTGGATTAATAGGTTTAGGATATTGTTGATTTTCTCCTTCTTGGTCTGAATCTTCAAGATCATCTAAATCTGGGTTATTCATATCATATTCAGAATCATCTGAATCACTAATTGATTCTAAAGCATTATGAGAAAATAATTGATTTTGTTTAGAATTTTGATTTTCGAAATCAAATTGAAAATTGTTTTCATTTTCATTTAATTCATTTTCATTTTCATTTAAATCACTTTCTGAATCACTTTCTGAATCACTTTCTAAATCATTTAATTCATTTTCTATTTCATTTTCATTTTCATTTTCATTTTCATTTTCTAAATCATTTATTTCATTTTCTAATTCATTTTCTATTTCATTTTCTAAATCATTTTCTATTTCATTTTGATTTTCATTTTCATTTTCATTTTCATTTTCATTTTCTATTTCATTTTCATTTTCAATAACAGCAAATTTATTTTTCTTATTCATTATTTTATTTTATTATAAAAAAAAAATGAAAAAAATGAAAATTAAAATTAAAAAAAAATTTTTTCATTTTTCTTTTTTCTTTTTTAATAAATTTTAATAAAACAAAAAAAAAATGGATTTAAAACAAACTAAACATAATATTGTTGATCGACCATTTAGCAAAGAATCACATCAAATTAATTTAAGTACATTTACTTTTCTTTTCAGTCAATTTGTACAATATTCACATGAAAGAGTTGATAATCCTGAAGCTTTTGCTGAAAGACTTTCTCGTTCAGGTCAAGCTATTGGTGTTCGTCTTTATGAATATACTTGCTTTCGTGCTGAAAAAACTCCAAAACGTGAATGTAAAGTTCAAGATATTTTGCTTTTTATTAAAAAAGAAATTTGGAAAATGATTTTTGGTCGTCCAGCTGAAGGTCTTGTTAAATTACCTGATGACCAACCTCAACATTGTAATTATTTTATAAAATTTAATTTTAATTTTAATTTTAATTTTAATTTTAATTTTAATTTTAATTTTAATTTTAATTTTAATTTTAATTTTAATTTTAATTTTAATTTTAATTTTAATTTTAATTTTAATTTTAATTTTATAAATTAATTTTAATTTTAATTTTGATTTTAATTTTGATTTTAATTTTAATTTTAATTTCAATATTAATTTTAATTTTATAAATGAATTTTAATTTTAATTTTATTTTTAATTTTAATTTTAATTTTAATTTTAATTTTAATTTTAATTTTAATTTTAATTTTATAAATGAATTTTAATTTTATAAATGAATTTTAATTTTAATTTTAATTTTGAATTTAATTATAAATATAATTTTAATTTTAATTTTAATTTTAATTTTAATTTTAATTTTTTAATTTTAATTTTAATTTTAATTTTAATTTTAATTTTAATTTTAATTTTAATTTTAATTTTTAATTTTAATTTTAATTTTAATTTTAATTTTAATTTTGAATTTAATTTTAATTTTAATTTTTTTATTAGATTATTTCCTTGAAGCAAATCAATTCGAAAATCAATTTACAACAGCTCTTTATGCAAATGGTTTAAAATGTGCTCCTTTTGTTTCAGGAATAATTAAAGGAGTTCTTGATTCTGCAAATTTTGTAAAAAAAAAAAAAAATAAAAAAATAAAAAATAAAAAATTTAATCAATAAAAATTTAATCAAAAAAAAAAATGTCAAAAAAAAAAAATAGCCGGCAGTTGTAATGGCAGCTACAATTACTCATAATGATCAAGATTCTTCAATGGATAAAAAAGTTGGTTATTTTATTAAATTTGATCCTTCAGTTTTACAAAGAGATGAAAAAATTTAAAAATTTAATTTGCAAAAAAAAAAAGAAAAGAAAAGAAAAATTAAATTTAAAATCAATTTGAAATCTTCTCAAAAATACTCTTTTTTTTTTTCTTTTGATAAAATTTTTTCAATTATTTTTTTTAAAAAAAAAGAAGAATAAGATCAATTTTAATCAATGTCAAAAATATCTTTTTTTTTTTGATTGTTTTTTTTTTGATTGTTTTTTTTTTTGATTGTTTTTTTGATCATTTTTTTTCTTCCAAATTTTTGTTTTTTTAAAAAAATGAAAAGTAATCAAAATTCACCAAAAATTCCTAAAATTAAATCTCAAATTGAAATTGGAATTGATAATTTTGATTCAAAAAATTCACAAAATCCAATTTTTACAGAAAAAATAACATTAGAAGCTTGTTTAAAAGAAGGAATTTTACCAAAAGAATTAATTTTTATTCCTTTATCTCATTTTCAAAATGGAAAAGAAGATGGAATAATTTCTCAAATGAAATTTGAACATTTTGAAAAAAGAAGATTGAAAAAAATTGAAGATGTAAAAAAACAAAAAGAAAAAATTTTAAGAGAAAGAGAAAAAGAAAGAGAAAAAAAAAATGAAAATGAAAATGAAAAGAAAATGAAATCAAAGAAGAAAAAGAAGAAGAAAAAGAAGAAGAAAAAGATTCAGCAATTGAAAGAGTAAGTGAAAAAAAAAATAAAAAAAAAAAGTGGAATAAAATTAAAAAAAAGTGGAAATAAAATTTTTTTTAAATTAGGAAATTAAAAGAAACCAAATTCTCCAAAGAAGAAAAGCAAAAGAACTTGAAGATTTAATTTCTCAAGAACTCCAAAGTTTGGAAATTGAAGAAAAAAATAGAGAAAGAGAAGAAAAAGAAAGACTAGAAGATCTTAGAAAGAAAAAAGAAAAGGAAAAGAAAATTAGAAAAGCTTTGGAAATTAGAAGAGAACAAGAAGAAAAAAGAAGGAAAAAATTAGAAGAAGAAGAAAGAAAAATGCAACAAAAATATCTCGAACAACTCAAAAAATGAAATTTTGACAGCTTCTCAAATTAAAAATGCAACAAAAATATCTCGAACAACTCCAAAAAGAAAAAGAAAGGAAATTAAAAGAAGAAGAAAAACAAAAAAAGGCAAAAAATTTAGAATTGCAAAAAAAAGAAGAAAAAGCAAAAAAACAGAAAGAATTAATTGAGAAAATTAGGGAAAAAGAAGAACAAAAAAAATTGGAAACTGAAAAATATCTTGAAGATTTAGAAAAAAAAGAAGAAGAAAGAAGACAAAAAATGGAAGAAATGAAAAGGAAGAAAATTGAGGAAGAAAAGAAGGTTTCAGAACAAAAATTACAAGCAATGATTGCAGCAAGAGATCGTGCAAAAAAACAATTGCTTCAAAAAACAAGAAAATTTATTGAAAGAGATCAAAAAGTAGAAGAAAGATTGAAAAGATTAGAAGAAGAAAGAAGAAAAGAAATTGAAGAGAAAATTACTTCTCAAAAACAAAAAGAAGAAATGAGACAAAATAAATTAGAAAGAGCTTCTCAAATACAAGAAATGAAAATAAGACAATTAGAAGAGATACAAAAACAAACTGAGCAGATAATTTCAGAGAAGAAGAATGAGCAACAACAAGAATTAATATTGAAAAGAGAAGTAAGTAAAAAATTCCAAAAAAAAAAGTGGAACAAAAAAAAATTAATCAAATTTTTTTCTTCTTTTAGAAAATTAAATTAAAAAGAAAAGCAAAAGAAGAAAATATTGAAAGAATGAAAAGAAAACAACAATATCGAACTTCAAAACAAATGGAAAAAATTGAAAAAGATACTCAAAAAACTCAAAAACTTAAAATGAAAAGAGAAAAAATTGCTCAAATTAGAAGAGATATGAATATTCAAACTATGATTGAGAAGAAAAAAGTATTAGAAAATATTGAGAAAATTAAACAACAAGGTTTATCTTCTCTTTTTAAAAATGAAACAACACTTGAAGATGCAATTAGATCAATAACTTCAATGTCTAATTCAAGAATAGGAACATCATTCTCACAATTAAATGAAAGAAATTCTGTTTTTTCCTCAATTTCAAAAAGAAATCAAATTGAAAATGAAAATGAAAATGAAAATGAAAATGAAAATCAAAAAGAAAATGAAAATGAAGAAAGCAATCTTTCAATTTAAACAAAAAAAATAAAAAGAAAAAATTTTTTTTGGATTGTTCCACTTTTTTTTTTTTTTGCTTTTTTTAAAAAATTGTTTTAAAAAAATTCTTGTTTTAAATCATTAGGCATTTCTGCAATGCAATTACCGCAATGAATGCAAGATGAACTATTAATATATGATGAATTTCTTTCAATAGAAACTTTCATTGGACAAACTCTATTAAGCATTGAATTAATATCTTCAGTTCTTTTGGATTTAATTTTGATTTTTAAAAACTTATAATCACTTGGAATTCCAAGAATAGTTCCTAAAGGACAAACATATCTGCAAAAGAATCTTGGATAAATTGTAGATGAAATGAGTGTTGCAAGAAGTAATACAATTTTAATCCAAGCAAGTACTTTTAATTCAAAATAATTTAATTCAAAATAATTTAATTCAAAATAATTTAATAATTTTTATAAAATACCAGAAGTAAAAAAAACACTTGGTTTCCAAAATAATGCCCATGGAATATATGCAAATAAAGTTGAAGATGGAGAAATAACATTAAAAGGGCAATCACTAAACGGCTATTAAATAAATAATTAAATTAAAATTCATTTATAAAATTTAAATTAAAATTTAAAATACATTTTTATACTCTTTTTCATAATCTTGAGAACTTAATCCAAAAAGAAAAGCAAGAAAAAGGAAAATAACAACAATTGCATATTTCAATTCCTTAAAATTTTTCCATATCTTTTCCAAAAGAACGTTTTTTAATAGGAATATAAGCCATAAGATCTTGAACAAACCCAAGAGGACAAGCCCAACCACAAAAAAGCTTTCCAACAGTTAAACTTGTTGTTAAAATAACACCAAGTGCTAATATTGGTAAAAGTCCTGATGTCAATGAATACTCAAGTAAATCATATGCTCCTATTGCTGTTGAATAAAGTGATTGTGTTGGATGAAGAAAGGGAACAATTATACTGCTTGATTTAATCCCAAATATTTTGCTGTAAAGAAAAACAATCACAATAATTTGTATCAAATGTCGCAAATATTGAATTTTTCTTTGTTTATTAATTTGAAAAGGCTTATACATTTTTTTTTTATTTTTGAAAAGAAAAAAATGAAAAAAATGAAAATTTAATTTTAATTTTAATTTTAATTTTAATTTTAATTTTAATTTTAATTTTAATTTTAATTTTAATTTTTGATTTTAATTTTAATTTTAATTTTAATTTTAATTTTAATTTTTGATTTTAATTTTGTTTTTAATTTTAATTTTAATTTTAATTTTAATTTGAATTTTAATTTCCAAATTGATTTTTATTTTAATTTTGATTTTGATTTTTATTTTTATTTTGATTTTGATTTTGATTTTAATTTTGATTTAAATTTTGATTTTGATTTAAATTTTAATTTTAATTTTAATTTTGATTTAATTTTAATTTTAATTTTAATTTTGATTTTGATTTTAATTTTAATTTTAATTTTGATGTTGATTTTAATTTAAATTTTAATTTTAATTTTAATTTTAATTTAAAATTTAATTTTAATTTTAATTTTAATTTAAATTTTGATTTTAAATTTTAATTTTATTAAAATAATAAAATTTAATTTTTATTTTTAATTTTAATTTTTTAATTTTAAATTTTGATTTTGATTTAAGTTTTGATTATTAAATTTCTTAATTAATAAATCAAATAAATTTGGATTTGTTTGATTTAATTGAAAATAATCAATTCCAGTTTCTAATTCATCAATAATTTGTTGTGTAATTTGAATTTCATTTTTAATTTGATTTGAATAAATCCAATATTCAAATATTTGAAATGATTTATTACTTAATTCACTATAATCTGTAACTTTATTTGATTTATCTTCAGTTACAGATAAAAACATTCCTCGATATAATTCACTTCTCATTATTAATATTAATTTGGGAAATTTATATTGTTTTTCTTTTCTTTCAATAATAAAATCTTTTTCATTTTCATTTAAATAAATTCTTTTCATTGTTTCTTCAATTTTTTCATTTGAATTTATAATTTCTTTAATTTCAGAATATAATTTTGGATTTATTATTCTATTTGAATAAATCATTTCAAATATTTGATTTGATTCTTTAATTGATTTTTTGAAATAATTTCTTGAAGTTTTTAATTTGATTTTCATTTTGATTTTTTAATCTATATTTCAATATTAATTTATGAGCTTCAATTATTTCTCCATTTTTGGTTTTAAATGAAATATCACAAAATTCTTTTCTTTTCAAATAATTTTATCAAATCTTCTTCAAGATTGGAAAAAGAAGGAGGAGAATAATAAAGAAATGATTTTTCATTTTTGCAAAGAATATGATAATTGGAAATATCTTCATTAAATCTTAATTTAGGAAGTTCAATTTGAATTGGAATTAATTGTGTATTTGTATCTTCAGTTCCTAATTGACCATATTCATTATTTCCAAATCCAATTAATTTTGAATTAGAAGTTAAAATCAAATTATACATATTTCCAACAGAAAAATCAAGAATATAATCATCATTTCCAAATAAAGATGATTTGATTTCAGTAAATTCATAAGTATCTTCATTTTTGCCAAGTCCATTATATCGAAAATTTCCACATGAATAAAGTTTTCTTTTTGGATTTTCATCTTCATTTTCATTTTCAATCAACATTATTGAATGAAACCCTCCACATTTAATATCAATTATTTTGCCTTTTGGAATATTTTGGATTTTGGTTAATTTTTGGATTTTTAGTTCATATCTTCTTGATTCTCCTAATCCAAGTTGATTAAATCCATTATCACCACATCCAAATAATTCTTGATTTGAATTTAAAAGAAAAATACAATCTGAAGTATTTCCTGAAAATATTTTAGAAACATTTTTCATCATTAAAATTGGTTTTTCTGTTTTTTTAAGTGTTTCAGAATCAAAACCAAGTTGACCATATTCATTTGAACCAAATCCATAAGCATTTTGATTTGAAGTTAATAAGTAAATTGATTTGTATCCAGAAACAATATCTTGAATTACTCTATCATCTGTATCTTTAATTAATGATGAAATATTAATAAATTCTTTTGGATTAATATTTTCTCCTTTGGCAAATACATTTCCTTCTATTGTTAAAATAGCTTCGTTTTCAATACCAACAGTTACTTTTTGAATATTTTCAATTTGGATTTTTTCAGGATTTTGATTTGAATCTCTTTCTTTTAAATATTCTATTGCTTTTCCATTTTTAAAAAGGAAAATTGTTGAAAAATAACTTGATGAAATTTGTTTAATTTGTTTTTCATTTTCATTTTCATTTTCATTTTCAAATTTAAATTGAATTGGTTTTGTTATTTTTTATTTGGTTCATTTTTGAAAAGAATTGGATTTTGATTTCTTCCAAAAAATATAATTTCATTCATTTTTTAAAAAGAAAAAAATGAAAAAATGAAAATTTAAAAATTTAAATTTTAATTTGTTTTTGTTTAGCTCAAATGAAAATTTTCTTTTCCTTCAGAAATTGCAAAAAGAAATTTTTGTTTTAAAATTAATTGAGAAGAATATTCAGGAATTTTAAGATTATTTGAACAAGTCATAACAGTTGGCAAACAATTATCAGGTTTATTGTTTCCACTTTCACGCCTAACTACTGATAATTTAGGTTTTAAATTTCGAATTCCACCAACAGGAAGACTTGAGCTTCCAGTAACAAATTGAAGAAAATTTCTCTGAGTTTTTGGATCCATTTCACACATGAAGGAGATTAAATATTGAACAACATTTGAATTTTTTGAGTATCCATGTTCGCAAATGATATTGTCTTGAAGTGTTTCTTTTGTCCACTGTTCGACATATCCATTGACCATCACATCAAACTCTTCAAATCTCAGAGCTTGCAGATATTTGCTGGGAAATATACTGTTTAATCCTTTTCTGAAACGGTTGATTTGCTTTTCGACTCCTTTTCCAAGTTTGTATTCAATCACCAAATTCACATATTCTCCCAAATTATCCAAATCAAGACTTATATCTTTTCCTCCAGGTTTTAATTCAATCTCCTCATAGCCTGGAACAGTGAAATCAAGAAATAAGCTTTGGATATATTGCTGTTGGTTTTTGTATTTGGATCTATCTAGGTTTTCCCCCTCTTTTCTTTTGTCTTCTTCGTATTCCCGAGATATCTTCATAAAATCCAATATTGATTTCACAATTTCTGGTTCAATTTCCATTATGTCTTCAATATTCAACTTTTTCCCGCTAACAGCTTGGAAGAACGGCTTCGAAAATGGGAGCTCAATTATTCGATGATCAACAATTGCTTTTCCCACAAACTTCCCCATAAACTCAAACAACTCCAAAGTTTTTTCATCCTCAATTTTTGAGCAATCCATAAGTTTGGGGAAAAGTCCATAATTTGTTTCAATATATTCTTCGTCTGAATCTTGGTTTTTTCCAAATTCTTCTTTCCATAATCTGTATTTTCTTTTCCTTAATTCCCTCGAAACAAGAAAATAGAATTCAGATGTTAAACCTGATCCAAAACCAACTTCTCCTTGATACTCCACTTCCAAGCTTCGTGGCTGAGTGATCTCCTTTCGGTTCATCACGTGCATCGCATATTTCAGGATTTCTTCTCGCGAAATTCTTGCTTTGAAAGGCGGAGGTTTGAATTTCTGGAAATTAAATACTTGGAATATTTCTGAATTTGATTCACTTGTTGGTTTCCGTTTTTCATTTATCAAATCTTCAATTTTCCATATGCCTCTGCTTGTCATAATTTTGAATGCTAAAAATCTTGTTTCAAATGAAAACAAAAATCGATATCCATGCAAAAGCATGTATTTGTACCATCCAGGAATGAAGGAGTCGAAATTAAATTTCATGTGTTTCAAACTCTGGAATATTTTGGAATCCATTGTTTTGGAAATGAATTCGTTGTTGGATATCTTTATGTTCAAGAAATCATCCTTACTCGTTTGTTTTTGTTGGGAATTGTCTGTTTTCATTTGAAGTAAGTAGCTTTCGTGGTTCCGATTCATTGTTTCAAGAAAATACAGAATATTTGTTGTTTGATACACAAAAAAAATATCTTTGTTCATTGAGTTGAATTTTTGTTGTGCTTTTCTTTTTCGGTATATTTCTTGTATGATGGGTGTTTGATTTAGTGATGTGATTTTATTTCTGTTATTTTCATCTTCTTCATTTTTATTTGATTTGGCTTGTTTTTTCGATTCTCTTCGTTTTTTATGTATTTTGTAAGCAATTTCGAAATTTTGATGTAATAAATTTCTGCTATCAAAAGGTTGTTCTGGAGAATCAAAAAATCCCAAACATCTAATAATTTCATCGATAACCATTGAGCCTTCCTTCATTTTCTTCCCATTACAATAGAAACTAATATTTTCTGCTTTAGGTGGTGTTCCTAAATCTTCTTTTTTTCTCTTTTTTCTGCCTGATCTTCTTTGATTTTCATTTTGATTTTCATTTTGGTTTTGGTTTTGAGTCTCATTGTCTAATTGTTGCTGTAAAATATCAATTTCCATATCAACAACACTTCGATTAAATGGTTCTTCGCTTGTGAACAGTCTTTGATATAAATTGCATAAATCGCATTCCAGAATATATTGTTTTTTTCCTTTTTTTGCTTTTCTTATTTTGTGTTCTAATTGTTCGTATATTTCGCTCATCATGATTTGAAGATCACTGACCAAAAAAAATCCATAGCATTGAGTATAAAGAGCAGAATAATCTTTTTCTTCTTCTCCTCCATGACTTTTTCTTTTCTTTATAAATTTAATATCCAAAGGTGCTTTTTTGGAAAGAAGTTGAGATATTCCATGATTTTCTAATGTCTCGAATTTTTCTATTGTTGAAAGTAGATTTTGAAGCATTCGAACAAGAATTACAATACTTTCTATTTCTTCTTGGTGATTTTTATCATCTGTTTTTGGATTATATTGATATTTTTTTATCCATTGATCTTTTTTCATTTCATCTTCATTTTCATTTTCATTTTGATTTTGATTTTCATTTTCATTTTCATTTTTTCGGAAAAATACTTTTAAGAAATTGTAAACCCTTTGAAGATGTATTTCTGTGGTATTAATTTCTTGATTTGAATTGAGTAAATCATTTCCCGTTATATAATTAAATAAAGCCTCTACCATTCCAGTTTTAATCATTTCAAATGGTGTTAATCCGTTTTCAAATTGAATAATTTTACTTAAATGAGAAAGAGCTTGTAATTCTTTGTTTGGAATATATAATGCCTGCAATATATTTTGTATTTTGGATATTTTATGTAACTCAATAGAAAAAAGTTTATTGATTTTCTGGTTTCCTGTTGATTGTTCTGAAAATTTCAAAATGTAGCTGATCATTGCATTCATCCAATCATGAATTTCAAACATTTTCTCTTTTTTCGGTTCAGAATTATTGCTTAAATCCCCCGCACTTTGAAAAAAAATATTATTATTTAGGCTCACATCTTTTTTTTCTCCCATTTCCTCATTTACAAAATTCAAATTTGCTGTATTAACATCATTGTTAGTTTTTTCTTTTAGTTGATTAATTTTCTTTTGAATTTCTTCCAATTTTATTTTCAAATGTTCGACTTGTTGGATTATTCCTTCTTGAATAAAAATGAAGAAGAACTTTTCAAGATGTGTTTTTATTAGTAAAACAATAATAGCCAATCCTAATCCGTTAATTTCAATTCCATTTTTTAAAGGTAGCAATTTAGAAACAAATGATGATATTGTTTTGTCCATGTTTTCTGCAAAAAAATCATTTGATTGTTTTCCCATAAAATACAACATTTTTATTACCACAATTAGACTTTTTATTTTGTGATTTTTTGATGTTAATCGTGGATAAATTTGGGTTATTAATGGATGTAATAGCTCTTGTGTAATTTTTTGAATTGTTTCATTTTTTTCATTTTTTTCATTTTCATTTTCATTTTCATTTTGATTTTGATTTTCCTTTTCCTTTTCCTTTTCATTTTCATTTTCATTTTCATCTTCTTCTAAAATTATCCATTTATTATTTTCATTTTGATTTAAATCTTGTGGAATTGTATTTTCAATTGTTTCTTGTTCTGATTTCCTTTGAATAATTCTTTTCAAATTTTCAAATTCTAAACCTCCTTGCTTGATTTCATTATGAAATATACTTAACATAAATGGAAAAGAAAAATTATGAAAAGAATTACTATTATGCTTCTCTAATATTTCCATCATTTCAAAGATGTCTGTTAATGAACTTGGTAATAGTCTATTGGGTAATTTTGGTAACAATGAATTGATTAAGAATAAAATATCTGATAATTTATATTCTGTTTGAGTTATTTGTATTTTCATCTTTTTCGGTGTTGATGATGGTGTTTTTAATTGAGAATCTTCTACAAAATTATTTTCCATTTCCAATAATTTTTTGTTATATATTTTTTTTTCATTTATTTCAATTTTATTTTCATTTATTTCAATTTTATTTTCATTTATTTCAATTCCATTTTCATTTATTTCATTTTCATTTATTTCAATTTGATTTTCATTTTGATTTTGATTTTCATTTTGATTTTGATTTTCAATTTGATTTTCATTTTCAATTTGATTTTGATTTTCAATTTGATTTTCATTTTCAATTTGATTTTCAATTTGATTTTCATTTATATTTGTATTTTCTGATTGTGAAATTGCTTTTTTCAAAATTGAAATGATATCATTTCTAATTATAAACATTCGAGAAGAATTACTATTCTCAGAAATATTTGCAATTGCTCTTAAAAAAGATGAAAATGTTTCATTTTTTAATATTGGATTTGAAACCTGTTTCTCAAATAATTTTATCATTTGAGAAATTGTATTTTCATTTATAAAATTTGTGATATCATCTGAATTTTTTAAACAAGTTTGGATCATTCCAACTAAAGAACTACATGCTAAATCAATCACTGTAGAAATAATTGATTTAATTTGATTTGATATAAATTTAATATTTATTATTTTGTTTTGTTTTGTTTTGTTTTGTTTTGTTTTGTTTTGTTTTGTTAAAATTACTTCCTGTTTCTTGCGAATTAAAAAAATTAAGAACAATTGGAATTGCTGTTTCAAATTGAGAATTTAAATTTCGAGGAATTGTTCTCGAAATATTTTTAGCTGCTATTAATGCTTTTTTCTGATAAAAAGAGGAAAAAAATTCAATATAATTTAAAACAGCTAATAATGCTCCTTCTTTTGCCATTTCTTCACCATATCTTTTGGAAAGAACTTCAACTATCTATTTTTAAATATAATTTTAATATTATATTTTTTATTCAATATTTACTCTTCTTTTTCTTTTTCTTTTTCTTTTTCTTTTTTTTTTCTTTTACATCCATCGAAATTTCAGCAATTTCAATTACTTGAATATCTAATAATTTTGAAATGAGAATAGGAATAATATCAAATTTAATAAAAATCATTTGGAATGGATTAGATTCTCTAACAAGATTGTAAATGCATTGAAGAGACAAAACTAAAAAGTAAATTCAATCAAATTTAAACATTAAATGAATATTTCTTTTTCTTTGTTTCTTTTAAAATAATAATAATAATAAAAATAAAAATAAAAATAAAAATATTGTTTAAAGTCATCATTTACGAATATTATCTTGTATTGAATCTGAAGAAAGTATTAAAACAAGATTTTCTATTAATTCTTGATCGAATTGAAGTAATTCTTCTTCTTGAGAATATAAAATTTGGTTCTTTAATTGATATAAAAATTGTCTCTTCTCTTGTTCTGTTTGTAAATTAGCTAAATTTGAATTCTTTTTTGGTTTATTTTCTTTTTGAAAATATTTGAACAAAAAAAAATTAAGTTGAATATAAATGAACTTGAAACAATAATTTTGATTTTAAAACAAAAAAGATATAAATCAATTTTTTTTATACTTCTTGAATTACGATTCCAATTTGATCTATGTATAGTTCTTGAAGGACGAAAAATTTGAGTAAAATCATTTGAAATTTCAAAAGGATTATTTGGGATAAAAATATTAGGTTGATAATTTATTTCTTCAAATTGTTGATAATTTATTTCTTGATTTTGTTCATTATTTATTTCTTCATTTTGTTCATTATTTATTTCTTGATTTTGTTTATTATTTATTTCTTCATTTTGTTCATTATTTTTTTCTTCATTTTGTTCATTATTTATTTCTTGATTCTGTTTATTATTTATTTCTTCATTTTGTTCATTATTTATTTCTTCATTTTGTTTATTATTTATTTCTTCATTTTGTTTATTATTTATTTCTGTTGCTTCTTCTGTGGTTTTTTTTTGTCTTGCTTTTCTTGAAGATGATCTTGTTCTTGGTTTTCTGATTCTTCTTGATTTATTTTTTTTTTCCATAAAAAATAATTTAAAATAAAATAAAATAATCTAAAAGGAAATAGAAATAATTTAAAAAGAAATAAAAGGGAAAAATGAAAAAAAAAAATTTTAAAAAAAAAAAAATTCTTTTATTTTGTGGTTTTTTATTTCAATTCATTTCAATTAAATTAAAAAAAGATGAGTCATTTAATCAAATAGAAAAAAAAAAAAGAGAGAAAAATATCAAAACAAAAAAGTCCGATTTTCCTTTTTTTTTATTCCATTTAATTTTGAATTTAATTTTTTCATTTTCTTTTTCTTAAAATTCTTTTCCATTTTCCAGATTTATAATCAATTTCAAGAAAAATTTGATCCATAACTTCATCATCTTTAATAGTTTCATTTAATAAAAATCTTTCTGTTCCAGTTAATAATTCATTATCATAAAATCCTAATAAAAATTGAGTCATTACAAATTTTGTTTGAACTGTTAATTTGTTATTTAATTCCAAAAAAGATTTTGAAATGACACCAAAATAGGTTAACTGCTGTAATTTTTCATCCAATAATTCATTAATATAATCACTATTACTAACTGTGATTTGTTCAGATTTATTTATTGGGAAATTAAACTATTTTATAATTGGTTTTGTTTTTAGTTTAAAATATAAATATTATTAATATTAATATTAATATTATAAATTTACTTCCAAAATTTCTTCAGTTGAAATTTGATCCAATTCTGGTTTTTTTCCAATATTTTTTTTTGCTTTGTCTTTAGTTTTTGCTCTTTTGATTTTATTTTTCGAATTAAAATCATCTTCGTTTTTATCTTCATATTCATTATCATTTTCATCTTCATCATAATTATCATTATAAGAATCATTTTCATCATCATAATTGTCATAATTATCATCAATTTTCTTTTTTTTAGGTTTAGGTTTATTTTTAGGTTGAGTTTTACTGATATTCTTAATATTCCTATTTTTTTTAGGTTTAGTTTTATTATTTCTTCCTTCATCTTCTTTATCATCATAATCGTCATCCTCAAAGTTTGTTTCTTTTAAAACTTGTGATTTTTTTTCAATTCTTTTTCCAATTTTTTTGAAGTTTTTATTTTCTTCATTTTCATTTTCTTGATTTTCTTGATTTTCATTTTCATATTCATTTTCATTTTCATTTGTAAAATTAAGATTTTCTGAATCTTTATTTTCTATATCCATTTGACTTGAAATTTTTCTTTGATTTTGTTTTGTTTGTTTTGGTTTTCTTTTCTTGCTTTGTTTTGGTTCTCTTTTTTGTTCTAAATTTAATTTTATTGTTTTTTTTTCCAAAAAAAAAAAAAAAAAACGGAATTAAAATGTTATCTAATCAAATTAATGATCAAATAAATTGAATAATTTTTACTTGTTTTTGTTTTTGCTTTTGAAGTTTTTGTATTAGATTTTGATTTAGATTTTGTTGTTTTTTTTTGGTCATTTTTTTCTAAAAGTTCTCTTCGTTTTTTTTCAAGATCCATAATTTCCGAAACAGAAAGCATTTCCGTTTTAGCTCTTGTTGTTTTATGAGACATTGCAAGTCGAGAAAATTTTCTTGGATTTGGAACAGGTGTTTGTGTTTGATTTTGTGTGTTTGTGTTGTTTGGAGTGTTTCTTTCAATTTCTGATTTGTTTTTTTCTGAATATTGATTTGTTTTTTGTTGTGGTATTTGTGGTGATTTAGATTTATTTTTAGATTTTGTGGTTATTTCATTTAATTCGTTTATTGGATTTTCTTTGTTGAAGCACATTGGAGTTTGATATTGTTTTTTTATTTTGAAGTGTGGATTATTATTGTATGTATGATTTTCATTAATATCTTTTGATTTTTGATAAATGTATTTGTCTTCTAATTGAGGAATTTGGAAAGATTTTAATTTGGAAATTTCTGATTTATAAGTTTGAAGACTGTTTTGAAATTTGTCATTTTCTATTTGGATATTTAATACCTTTTTTTTTCGAATATTAATATAAATATAAATTTAAAAATTAAATTAAATATTTAATTAAATATTAAATATAAATATAAATATAAATATAAAATTAAATATAAATATTAATTTAAATATAAATATAAAAATTAATATAAATATTAAATATAAATATAAATATAAATATAAATATTAAATATAAATATAAATATTAAATATAAACATTAAATATAAACATTAAATATAAATATTAAATATAAATATTAAATATAAATATTAAATATAAATATTAAATATTGATTTAAATACTAAATATAAATACTAAATATAAAATTAAATATTAAAATAAATATAAATATTGTTTTGTAAATTTTACACTCTCTGTTTGATTTGTTTCAGATGATAAAGGTTTTACAATTTCTGCAATAACTCTAACCCATTCATCTTTATCTTTACAAGCAGTTTCAATCATTGTTAATAAAACACCTTTTACTCTATTCATTTCTCTTTTATTTGCAAAAATTAAAGCAAGTAATGTTTTAATTTTAGTTTGTGATTCCATTGTTGAAAATTGTTGTTGAATTTCTGGTAAACTTTCAGAAGTAAGTTGAGAAGCTAAATGTTGTGTATTCCAAGTTGTTTCATCCATTTTTAAAGCAGAAATCATTTTAAATGAAAAAAAAAATGAAAAAAAAAATGAAAAAAAAAATGAAAAATGAAAAATTTTTAATAATTAAAAAAAAAAAAGAACCAACGAGTTTATTAAGCAAAATTAAAATAAATCCTTCAAAAGAACATTATTAAATGTTTTTGGTTTTGTTTTTTTTGGAAAGAAAAAGAAAAAGAAAAAGAAAAAGTTTGTTATTTTTTTTTTTGTTTAAAATTAAATTGATGTTGAGAAAAAAAAAATCTGAAAAGGAACCATTTTGAAATCATTTGGTTTATACATTTCAGAAATTTAACAACATCCAGTTTTTTTCTTTTGCATTTGAACGTAACTATCAGGTTTTACGGAAATTTTTTCAGAAGTTTTAGTTCTTGCATTTGTTGCAGTTACATCAAGTTTTCCTTGTTTTACTCTTTCATAAACTACTCTTGCGGTTTCCATGAAAGTTTCTTCAACATTATTTCCTGTTTTTGCACTTGTTTCCATATATTGCAATTCTATTTTAATTTTAATTTTAAATTTTAATTTTATAAATGAATTTCAATTTTAATTTTATATATGAATTTTAATTTTATAAATGAATTTTATAAATGAATTTCAATTTTGTAAATGAATTTTAATTTTATAAATGAATTTTAATTTTATAAATGAATTCTAATTTTATAAATGAATTTCAATTTTAATTTTATATATGAATTTTGTAAATGAATTTTAATTTTAATTTTAATTTTATAAATGAATTTTAATTTTGTAAATGAATTTTAATTTTATAAATGAATTTTATAAATTAATTTTGTAAATGAATTTTATAAATGAATTTTAATTTTAATTTTAATTTTATAAATGAATTCTGTAAATTAATTTTATAAATGAATTTCAATTTTGTAAATTAATTTCAATTTTGTAAATGAATTTTAATTTTGTAAATGAATTTTAATTTTGTAAATGAATTTTAATTTTATAAATTAATTTGAATTTTAATTTTATAAATGTATATTAATTTTATAAATGAATTTTGTAAATGAATTTTATAAATGAATTTTAATTTTATAAATGAATTTTAATTTTGTAAATGAATTTTATAAATGAATTTTAATTTTATAAATGAATTTTAATTTTGTAAATGAATTTTGTAAATGAATTTTAATTTTGTAAATGAATTCTAATTTTATAAATTAATTTTATAAATGAATTTTAATTTTAATTTTAATTTTGTAAATGAATTTTGTAAATGAATTTTGTAAATGAATTTTAATTTTATAAATGAATTTTATATATGAATTTTATATATGAATTTTATAAATGAATTTTGTAAATGAATTTTATAGATGAATTTTAATTTTATATATGAATTTTAATTTATTTGTTGAAACCATTTTCTAAAGCAAAATTTTCTGCTTCTTCTCTAGAAACTTGTCTGTCTTCCAAATCTATTTTATTTCCCACTAAAAATATCACAGAATTTGGATTTGTAAGTGTTTTAGCATCATTTAACCAACCACTGATTTGATTAAATGTGCTTCTTCTGTTGATATTTAAATTGAAATTTTATTTTTAATTAAAAAAAATTTTTAAAATAAAAATAAAAATAAAAATACCTTGTAACATCAAATACTAATAAAACACCAGCAGAACCTCTAAAATAACTTCTAGTTACAGCACGAAATCTTTCCTATTAATTAGAAGAATAATTTTTGTTTTTTTAATTATTAATAAAATTAATAATAAAAATAAAAATAAATTTCATACTTGACCTGCAGTATCCCAAATTTGTATTTTTCTAAATCAATCAATTAATAAATTAATTAAATAAAAAAGGAAAAAAAATCAAAATGATTAAATTTTTTGTAAATTTTTCAAAATGAAAAAAAAATAATTCATTTCAAACTAACACAGGTTCTTTCATAACTGTTACAATTTTAGTGGCAAATTCAACACCCATTGTATGTGGAATTTCAGGATAAACTGTTCCAAAAAAAAAAAAAAAAGCAAAATAATTTTAATTTTTGAAAAAAAAAAATTGATTTATTCAAGAATTAAATTTAATAAAATTTAATAAAATTAAAATAAATCTAATTTAAATTTTAAAATTTAGAATTTTTTACAATCATTTTCTGTAAATCGAGTCATCAAACTTGTTTTCCCTTTTAAAAATTTTTTAAAAAAAAAAAAATTTTATATTAAAAATAAAACGTTTATCAAAAAATATTTTCTTTTCAAATTTTAACTATAATTTTTAAAATACCTGTTCCCATTGAACCAACAATAATAAATTTAAATGTTTGGGAAGTGTTTGTCATATTTTTTTTTTTTAAAAAAGTAACCAAAAACAAAAATAAAAAAAAAAACAAGTAAAAGAATTAAAGAATGAAAGAAAGGGAAAAAAAAAATGAAAAAAAAAGATTTTATGAAAAAAAATTTTTTTAATTTGAAAAAAAGAAAGATAAATTTTTGATTGGATAAAGTTTATTCAATAATAATAATCATCATCGTCATTATTACGAGATTTGTTTTTAATTGCGAGATTTAATGTAGAATTTTTATGAAGTTGATAAAAATCAACTGCATCATCTAATTCTTTTTTGACATTTTCACTACAATTAGAATCAATGTAATCGAAATAGAAAAAGTGGATCAACTCAAAAACAGCTTCATAACTTCTTCCACTATAATCTGTGACTGAATTAGAAGCATCATCGCAACTCAAGAACATTCCTCTGAATAAATCACTTCTTGTAAACAAAATGAGCCGATGAGACATAATTGGTTTTTCTTCGGCAAGAATTGCAAAATCAAATGTTTCTTTACTTTCATATAAAATTTGGAGATCTTTCAAAAGTCCTTTTCTTCCCTTTTTCTTTCTGATCCACGAGGTATCAAGACCCAACGGTTGGATAATCGGCAAAATGGCATCTTCGTCAATTTGACTTAATTTGGGATTTGTGAATCCAGTGTAAAGAAACATCAAAAACAAACGCACTTTTGTTGATGGATATTTGGATATTTCTTGTCTTAAAATATTCAAAAATGGATCATCTTCGAAAAATTGCAGATCTTTGACATGTCCCAAAATTCTAAGTTGGATTAGTAGTTTATGAACTGGGAAAAAATTATCATTTGAATAAAACCCTGAATCTGTGATTTCTTGTCTTTCAAAAAGTTTTCTAAAATCACGAGTAATTGAAAGTAAATTTGCCTTCAAATTAGAAATGAATTGTTTATAAGCTCCTTTTCTACTAACTTTATTGAAATTTGCGTCATGAAATCCAAATATTGTAACCGTCTCTTTATTCCAATATTTATAATATTTTTTTGCCATTTGAAGTGGACTTTCTCCGTTATAATTTTCCTGGTTAATATCAACTTCATGTTCCAATAAACAAGTGATAAAATCCATTGGCAGTCTTCTTTGAATAGCATGATGCAACACATTGTTATTTTTTTCATCAACAAATGCAGGATCTGCTCCAAACTCAAAAAGAAGAGAAACAAGATCCATATTTGCTTGTTCAACTAATATTAACAACGGTGTTTTGTTTTTTTTTGATTTAACATTTGGATCTGCTCCCTTTTCAAGACATTCCCTCACAATTTCTTTTGGATAATTGTTCATGCACATAAGCATCAATGGCGTATATCCTTCTGAATTCGTTTGGTTGATCATAGTTGTCAATGACAAGATATAGCGTACAAGATCACCACTTCCTTTACTTTTCAATGCCAAATGAAGAGGAATCTCTTTTTTCGAGTTTAGCGCATCAAAGCTCAACCCTTTTTCCACAAACAACACCAAAGTCTCTTTTTTGGAATTTGATTTGCAAAGAAGATGCAAAAAGTTATTTTTTTGATTATCAAGAGAATTGACAGGAACATTTTTTGCCAGAAAAAGTTCGATCATTTCCGGCATAATAGATTTTGAAGAACATAAATAATGGAGAGCATGATTATGAAGACGATCTTTTTGGTTCAAAGTCATTTTTGTCTTGTTGATCAAGACGGTGAGTGTTTCTTTGGTTGGTTTCGACATGCACAAATAGTGGAGAGCAGTTCTTTTTTCCTTGTCTATGCTATTCCCGTCGATCCCTTTCTTAAGAATAAGAGGAACAATCACAGAGCGCACATCTTTGCTTTTGTTGCGACAGGCAAAATGCAAAGGTGTTTGTCCTGTGCTGTCCACAAGATCCTCTACAAAAGCAAGGGTTTTTTCGAGAAAACTCACAACACAATCAGAATCACCACTATTTTCGCAAATGTAATGAAGAGGCAGTCGATTCTGCGAATCCCGAACAAAATAAAGCTTCTCTGTTGGCGCAAGAATGCCGAGAAGTTCTGAATCAAAATTTTTTTTCATGCATAAATAAATTAAGGGGGTTTTTCCTTCATTATCTTTTGCATAAATATTACCCCCTTGTCTGATCAATGATTTGATCATCCCTATTCTTGGCGTTTCTGTCATACATGCATAATGTATTGGCTTTTTCCCATATACATCTTTTTTGTTTCCTGGGATTCTATATTTTTCAAAAAGTTCAACAATTGCAATTCTTGAATCATTTTGTGCTGCAAAATGAAGTACATTTTGATTTTTAGAATTTTTTAATGTTGACACGTTATGACTACGAATATAATTTCTAACTCCTTTGATCGAATTATTTTCAATTAAATTCCAAATATCCATTTAAAAATTAAATTAAAAAAAAGAAAAAAAAGAAAAAAAAAGAAAAAATGGAATTTGTTTTTTCATTTTTTTCTAATTTAAAAAATTTAGAAAAATTTATTCAAGCACATATAAATAATATTAATTTCATTTCTATGTTTATTTCTTTATCTTAAATATTAGATAATAAATGAAATTAATTTTTATTATTTATTAAAAAAAAAAAACAAAAATTTGTGCAAAAATAATTTATTAGAAAGAGAGAATCAGAGCATATTCTTGAAGAATTATTGAATATGTCTACAAAACTCCCTATAATTTATTAATCTTGCTTATTATTTTTTTTAAAAAAAAGAAAAAGAAAATTATTTAATTTGAATCAATATCTTCTAAATTCATTCCTTCAAAAAGTTTATGTTTTAAAGCTTGTTCTGCAGTAATTCTATTTTCTGGGAAATAGTCACACATTTTTAGAATTAAATCTAAAAATAATAAATGTTCAGGATCATTTGAGATGAGATCTCTAATTTTTGGTAATCTTTCAACACGTTCTTTACTTTTACTACTTGAGAATATTTTAGGAACATTTAAAAGGTTATGAGAATTAAAATATTTAGAAGCATCTCCACTAAAAATAAATAAAAGAAATTTAAATTTGAATTTTTTTTTGAATTTTAAAATGAAAATTTCTTACTTAATTTGTTTAACTAAATTAATTGGAATTTGACCAAAAACTTTTTCCATCATTGCTAAATGTTCAGAATTTTCATGGGTTTGAAACAAAACAGTTCCTGTATATATTTCCATAAGAATGCAACCGATACTCCATATATCACAACTAAATGACCAACCAAGTCCTAATTAAAAATAAAGATGAAAATAAAAAATGAAAAAGTGGAACAAAAAAAATTTTTTTTTTTCGAAATTTGATCAAATATAATTATAAATAGAACTATAAATAGAACTACCTAAAATCACTTCAGGAGGTCTATAATGGCGAGTGCAAACAATTGTGGAATGATATTCATTGATATTAATAGCGTTTCCAAAATCAATAAGTTTAATAGATGAAGAGTTTGGAACTTTCAAATCAAAAACTTTGTGATTTGATTGGGAATTTCTAGAAGAAAATTGATTAGAGTTATCATTAACAGGAACAAGATGAAACTTTCTTGAGCGAAGTAAGATATTTTCAGGTTTTAGATCAGTATGAGCAGTATTATGAGAATGGAGAACTAAAGTGTATATTTTAAGGAAAATTGAATTTTTTTTTTTTTGGTTGAGCAAAGAGAAATTGTTTCCAACCGATTCAATGACCAGTTCTTTTTTTTTTTTTTTTGGAAATAAGATGAAAAAAAATGTGCGAAAATGTTGACTATTTACAGTTGACTGATTTGAGGATTTCTACTGTGACTTTTTTCACATATGGAAATGGAAATCCTCGATATCGATTCATTTTGAGGAAATCATAAAGAGAATATCCTAATTGTTCGAAAACAATACAAAAATGATCTTCGAATGTAAAGTTATCATATAATCGAACAATTCCACTTTTTTAACCAAAATTTTTCAATATAAATGAATTATATTAAAATTTTAATATTATTTTAATATAAATTTTTTTTTTTGTTTTATCAACAATTTATTTTCTGGATCTTCTTTATTAAGTTTTGTAAGTATTTCAACTTCATATTTCGCTGCGCGACAATATCTTTCTATATTTCTAATAATTTTTAAAGCAACTTTTTGGTTATTTGTTGTATCTTTACATTTTAGAACTCTTGAGAAAGTTCCTAAGATTTTTATTAAATTTAAACAATTTCAATTTGATTTTGATTTTGATTTTGATTTTAATTTTGATTTTAATTTTGAAATGAATTTAAACAATTTTTGAAATGAATTTAAACAATTTTTGAAATGAATTTAATTTTAATTTTGGATTTGGTTTTGATTTTGATTTTTATTCAATTTAAACAATTTTTGAAATGAATTTGATTTTGATTTTGATTTTAATTATTTTGATTTTGATTTTGATTTTGATTTTGATTTTGATTTTAATTTTAATTTTGATTTTGATTTTGATTTTGATTTTAATTTTAATTTTTGATTTTAATTGGTTTGAAATATACCTTCTCCAAGAGTTTTTATAACCAAATCTAATTAAAATAAATTTTAATTAATAAAAGTGTTATTTTTATTTTGGTTTTGGTTTTGGTTTTTGGAATTTAAAGAGAAAAAAAATACATTTAGGTGTTATATAATCTCCTTTTTTAGAAATAATATGACCTTCTTTAGTTGATTTAAAATTAGAATTTCTATTAGGTGATTTTTTATGAGAATTTTTATCTCTTTTTGGTGAATAACTATTTGAATTTTCTGATCGAAATTTTGAATTCTAAATTTTTGAAAAAAAAAGAAATTTTGTTTTTTTCGTTTTTGTTTCAAAAATTTAGATAAGAAGAATAAAAAGTAATTGAAAATTAAAATCTAAATCACTTGTCTAGAATTTTTTTGATTTGTATTATGGTGATGATGATAGTGATGTTTTTGATGCGAATAATGATAGTGATTATGATTATGATTATGATTATTATTATGATGGTAATGATGATTATGACGATAATGTTTATGGTTTTCATTTTTATGTTGAGAATAATGATCTGTTTTTGGGAAATGATTATGATGATTATGATGTCGGTTATGATTTTGATGATGAATTTTTTCGTTAAAAGTTTTTTCAACTGAACTTTTTTTTTGATTATCAGAATATTGATTTAATCTAGAATAATCATAATTTCTATTTGAAATAATATTTTCATTAATATAAGTATCTGAATTTCTAAAATAACGAGAAGGAAATTCTTTTGATTTTGATTTTGATTTTGATTTTGGTTTTGATTTTTGATTTTGATTTTGATTTTGATTTTTTTCTTTTTTTAGAACGATGTGAATTTTGATAAGAAGAATTAAAATTATTCATAAAAATAAAAAAATGAAAAATGAAAAATGAAAAATGAAAAATTAAATTTGGTTATAAAATTTTTATTGGTTTTAAAATTAAAATAGATTTTGATTTTAATTTTGATTTTGATTTTGATTTTGATTTTAATTTTGAATTTGATTTTGATTTTGATTTTGAATTTGATTTTGATTTTGATTTTAATTTTGATTTTGATTTTGATTTTGATTTTGATTTTGATTTTGATTTTGATTTTGATTTTGATTTTGATTTTGATTTTGATTTTGATTTTGATTTTGATTTTGGTTTTGATTTTGATTTTGATTTTTAATTAAATTTTTTTGATTTTGATTTTTAATTAAATTTTTTTGATTTTGATTTTAATTGATTCAAAGGATTCATAATATCAAAAGCACCTGAACCATTAGCACCAACACGACCAACAACAATTCTAGAAGAAGGTGTTCTAAGATCATCATAATCACCATGAAGAACCGATTCAAGAAGGAATTTAAAAGTAGTTTCGAAGCTCATTTTCTGGAATGGGGAAACTGAGGAATTCATTGTGATTCTATTAAGAGCACGGAAAGTGCCTTCATATGTCATATAATCAGCAATTAGGGACAAATGACGTGTATCAACGCTTACACTATAAACTTTGAATACTTTTTGGATTTCGAGAATAATTGATTCCCGAGCTGCCTCAACACCGTATGTATCTAGAATCGCAGCGATATCGTTACACTCAAGATCTTCAATATCAATCATTGTACTGTAACTGTGTGCTGCGGTTAGATTCACCCCTTCTGTTTGAAGATAGAACTTGTCTTTTCCTTTGTTCTCCTTTTTTAATACATAACATCTTTGTATCCCTTTTACATTGTGAACTTCTGTTTTTTTACTCGCTTCTTCTATCAAACTTGATATCAAAAATTTCGGTGTGTTTAATGGAACGTGAATTGCAAATTGGCATGTTTTGAGTTCTTGATCAACAAGGTTTTGTTTGATTTCGATTGGAGTTGATTCTTTTGTATTTTGGGATTTTTCTCTTGTTTTCGTCTTTGTAAGTGTTTTATCAATATTTTCTATTTGATTTTCGTCATTTTCATCATTTTCATCATTTTCAATTTGATTTTCATTATTTTCAATATTTTCATTTTGATTTTCATTATTTTCATTATTTTCATTATTTTCATTTTCAATCCTAATTGTCTGATTTCCAGCAACATCTGTTGTATTTTGCTTCTTGTTTTTCTTTGTTAAGCTTTGTTCATCATCTGCTTCATCATAAGTTGCCTTTTCAGTTTTTTTGTCTTTACGTTGAGCCTCTGTCATATCATCTTCATTATCCAGATTAGAATTTTTATTCTGATCAGTTTCACCGAATTCAGCATCACCTTTTGAGACTGTTTTGTTAACAATAATATTACTTGAATGATATTTTGAGATTTCCTTATTGATAATCTTATTTAGCAAAGGCAGGAAGAATATGTTTATAATTGAATTAAGAGATTCTTGAGTTTTCCCAATTTTTCGGAGACGTTTTGAGCGCAGATTAAGTTTGATATGATATACTCTCTCAGGATTTCCACTAAGAAGCTGCAAAGATTCCGAGACTTGAATTGACGAGATGACTCCTGAAAGAGAGATATTTGATAGCAAAAGTGCGAGTTGTGTAGCGTCGTCGCGAGTGAGATGATCTTTGAGAGGAAGTATCATTGTTGGTGTTGATATTTTCTTGCTTGCTGTCATGATAACTTCTCGCAAACGAGGAATTCCCAGTGTTAAATTTGTTGCTCCAAATCCAGCAAGATGAAAAGTGTCGTAGAGATTGATTCCGTGAAGATTCGCAAATGTTCTGTTGTCTGAAACGGTAAGATCGTAAACATGTTTGTGTGTTGGCTCAACTTCTTCAATATTTACAATATCATCGAAATGTATATCATTGTGAATCAAACGCTTTAGAATTTTGTGTTCCTTTGTGCTCATCATGTTTTGATTTAATTTTAGCTCTTTTTTGAGCAAGAATCGTGAATGAGAACCTTTGAAATGTTTTGTATTTATTCCTGGAATCATATCCTGATCAAGATTTTGTTTCTGCTCGTTTTCTCGAATTTTTTCCATTTCAAATGATTTGGATTGCAAAATTGTACCAATTTTAAATGCAAATTTTTGCGCCCAATGATTTGAAAGTTGTAATTGGTGTTGGTCTCCAATTTCTGCAACAATACCAAATCTATTTAGAAGATGAATCATTAAAGAGAAAGTCTTTTCATCACGGAAGTGTGTTTTGATGGAAACGGAATCTTTTTTTTGAGTAATTATCGATGTTGTGTTGATTGATGCATCAAGAAATCCTTTTAAAAATGAGGATTTTGATAGTAAAAACCAATTTGGAAGTGTTGGCTTGTTCAAATCCATGAAACAAAATTGCAAGAAAAGAATCAGAAACGAAGATTCAATTTGGATTTGGTTAGATCGGATATTGTTTGATGTATTATAATTGAAATTTGAAATATTTTGGATTAAATTGCCTTTCAAAAAGGAAAGATTGGTTGTTTTTGTATCAATTGAAGATAAAAGTCTTTTTCTAAATTCATCAAGAATGCTGTGGAAACTGGATGTGAAAAGATGGACAATGTGGTTTATTTGAGGAAAGTCTTTCTTGTCGATATTGATTGATATCAAGGAATGGGGATAATTTTTTGAAGAAGAACCATTGATGAAAAAAATGCCGAGAAAAAACCCGAGTTCGAAATTAAGAGGAATATTAAGTGGGATTGAAGGATCAAGATGAGGATGAGAAGATAAAGAAGAGGTATTGAAAATATTGTAGAAAAGTGATTTTTGGGAGATGTATTGAGAAAAAGACAGGGAGGAAATTTGGGCATTTTCTGGGATAGATATTCTTTTTGTAATTGGGATGTAATCTCCGAGAGAAAGAGAAGCGCCTGAAACAGGTACAATTTTGTTGTTTATTTGGCGAAGAAAAGATTTTGCTTTTGTGGCAATTACAGAACGACCTGATCTTGTTGTAATTTTCAAGAGAGTTGATGAACCATCTTTGTTTATTGGCAGATGGCGAGTTACAGCCTCTAATGTTTTCCACTCAATTTTACCTTTTTTACTAACTGATAAAACTGAATAATTGGATGATTTATCAATGTTGATCAAGGTTGTATCGTTTGGAAAGCGTTCGATAGATGGAGAATTTGGAGCTGTTTTGGAAATTAAAGAATCAATAAACTCGCCCATTTTTGTTGTTGTTATGAGGTTTGTTTGCTCGTTTTTGAGGATAATTTCTTCTTGCCAGTCCACTGAGTTTAGCGTGTTGTGAACGATGATTCCTGATGATGTTGTGAAGCTTTGAGAGGTTTTAACTGAGAAGTCATAAACATATTTGGTTTTGGGGATGATTGGTGTGATTTCAACAATTTCATCCCATATGATTTTGCTGTTTATTGCGTTTTCGAGTGTTTTCATTTGTGAGGAGAGTTTTAGTTTGATATTTGGATCATTTGCGATGATTTTTTGTATTAAATTGAAGTGTTTTTGGAGAAGACTTCTTGGTATTGTTTTTTTCGGAAGAGATTTGGGTTGTGGAAGAGAAGGGAAAGAATCTGATAGATGAGCATATATTTCGTGAACAAGTCCATCTATACCTGGGATTAAGTCTTGGAAAGTATTTTGGGGTTGCTGTTTGAATTGGGCAATGCTTGGTATTTTGAGAGTATATGTTTTTTTGGATTTGGAATAATGGAATGTGGAGAATATTTGGAGTCTACTGAGAAGAAGAGCTATTGAGTAAGTTGTTGTTCTTTCAAGAATAGTGTATTTTTTGTGATTGATGCTGTTACTTCGAAGTTGTTGATAAATGGTTTGTTTTTTGGAATTGGGATTTTTTTGGGAAAGAATCAAGAACATTGACAAAAATGATTCAATAAAAGGATCATGAGCAGAATATAGAAAATGAGGGAAAGATTGCTGTGATTGAGGGAAAAGATGATGGAAAAGAAGACAATATTCAGATTGGATATGAAGTGTTAATTTGAAAGTGGATAAAGAGGTATCTATTGAATGAGAATAAACTGAAAAAGCAGAAGAGCGAGCAAAAGAAAGAAATTCAGAAAGAAGAAGATTTGCAATATCAAGAGAAGGGATATTAGAGAAGGATATGGAAGAAGGATGAGTATCAAGATTATCGACAGATCCAGAAAAGAGATAAGCCGCACAAACAGAAGCGAAGAAAGATGAAAGATGAATTTTCGAAGGAAGAGGATGATTTAAATAGAGAAACTTTTCAGAACAAGAATTTGAAAGAGGAAGATTGTTTGCAACAGGGAGAAAGTGTCCTGTGCGGAGATCTGAGCCGCGAATAGGAATAATATTATTGTTTGAGCGAGTGAGGAAGGAATGAGAAGGTGTTGCACATACATGACGACCTGATTTTGTTATGATATTGATAAGAATACCGTTGGGAGGATGCCGAGAGATCTGAGAAACAGGGAGCCAATCAACAGATTCGTTGCGGCATATTCCAGGCACAAGAAGATTAAGAGATGATGGGATGTCTAAAACAAGGGAATCAGAAGAGTTGTGAATTTTTCTCGCAAATTTTGAGAATTGAGAAAGAAGAGAATCAATGAAATTTCCAATTGGAAGAGTGGATATTGATTTACCAAAACGTAGAATAACACCCTCATCATAAGCAAGACTCATCTGTGTTGAGGGTTCGCCTATGGATTGTGCAGCAATGATTCCAACAGTTTCTCCTGGTTGAACAAGACTGTAGAAATATTTAAGAAACATAAGCGAACGGAATTGTGCAGCGGTTGGTTTGTCAGTTTGGTCTGGAGCTTGATTTGTGCTATATGATATTTTTTGTGGAGATGAGAGAAGATTATCAGGGTTGGATTCAATGTATTTCTGGATTTGGTAACTGAGCTTATCGGAAATGGCTCCTAGATTGCGCGAAGGATCAAGAATAGAAATCACAGGATCTATAAAGGGAAGAAGTTTGGCAAGGCCTGTGTATGATGAGAATATATCTTGAGGGAGAAGATGAGCGAAATCTGGATGTGATTTTGCAAATTTTTCAAGAAGGGTTTTGGGGTTTTTGAATTGGGTTGTTTGTTTGACTGCGGATTTTTGTATAAGAGATATTTTTTGGTTCATATCAAAAACAGAGTCTTCATTTTGTTCGAGAATTTTGTCGACTATTGAGCGATTATCTATTTTTTCTGAGATTTCGTTTGTATGTTTTAAATTTTCATCTGAATTTTCATTTAAATTTTCATCTGAATTTTCATTTAAATTTTCATCTGAATTTTCGTCTGTTTTTTCCAAATTTTTTGCAATTTTCGACAAACGAGAAATGGTTTGAGAAATCAAAGCAGAATTGTATTGTGTTGCTTGACGATCATAAGAAAGAGCTTCTCTTGTAGAAAGAATACGGGCAACAACCTTAGGTTGGTATTTATCAATAAGAGCACGACAATTACGGAGAACGAAAATAAATTGGTCAAGAAATTTTGATTTCGAGACATCGATGCCATCCTCGCCATAGAGGAATTGGATAATACTTCCATCGGAATCTCTGACTGTTGAATCGTAGTGAACACGAAGACCTTCGAGATGCTTAATAAGACATCGTTGGAGATAACCACTTCGACTTGTCTTGACTGCTGTATCAACAAGACCTTCACGGCCTGCCATTGAATGGAAGAAATATTCTGGCGGAGATATTCCTGTCAGAAAACGATTGCGCACAAATCCTCCTGCTCGTGCTGTTAAATCAAAAGGCGCAAAACAAGGCAGGCTTTTTCCACTCGTCATAAGAGGTACTCTTCTTCCCTCTAATTCTTGTTGGCCAAGTAGGCATGATATTTGAGAGAAGTTTACTACGCTTCCCTTGGCTCCGGAACTAGTCATTAATGATAGGAAATTTTGTGGGAATCTTTTCACTTGTCCGACTGGAATTGATTCTTCAATTATTTTAGTTGTGATTTTACTGAGTGCGCTTTTCATGAGGGAATCTAGTTTGCCGCCTGATTGTTCAGGATCTGCGGCTATTTTATGGCGTAATTTACTTCTAATTTGAGCGCGATGAATAGATTTGAGGAGATTATTTTCATCTTCATCTTCATTTTCGTTTTCCAATAAATTTTCATCATTTTCATTTTCATTTTCATCTTGATTTTTATTTTTTGGATTTGGATTTGATTCTGAACGAAGTGGAGCTTCATCAACAAATTCTTGTGTCACTCTTTCTGCTTCATCATCTGCAGAAACAAAAAGTTCGCGACGAATTTTCTCAGCATTTTTGTTCATGAGCATATCATCCATCCCACAAGTAAAACCATGGATCTGAAGATAGTAAGTGAAAAGTCTGCCAAGAGCAGAGAGCAAAGTATCGGCAAAGGAAGGACCATATAATTCAAAGACGGAATGAACAAGACCGAAGTTAGAAGCACCGAATTGAGCACGATCAAGAACGCCAGTAAGAAGCTCGTTCTCGACAACGATGACTGTACCCTCTTCTTTAGCAGCAGAACCTCCCCAAACAGAGACGGGAACTTTAGTATTTGAGACGATTGAGATGGGGTGTTTTCCACAAGTGAGATGAGCAAGAAGAAACGAGATGATCTGCTTTCCAGTCCACAAAGGTTTGGGTTTAATGATAGCAGGAATTCCAAGATGGAACCTGGTTTGCTCTACACTTCGCGGATCGTTGATATCCTCGTTTGAATATGGGGAGAAGAAACTTTGTCGGACACCACGTATCTCGCTCCCATCACCGAAGGCAGAATAAAGAAGTTGCATAGCTTGTGGACGTGTAAAAAATGTATTCTTTTGAGTAAGAAGAATTCCAGTGACAATATTGTCTTGAATAAGTCCACGCAGAGGACGGCCATCGGTACCAGATGTGTATTGCCGTTCTGCGCCAGCGATTTCATACGCCTCAGCGCGGGAGATATGATCCTGAGGGAAGTGGAGATTCATCTCATCACCGTCAAAATCAGCGTTATAAGAATTACAGTTTGCGTAGTGAAGTCTGATAGTATTCTGTCCATATAGAATTTTAGCGCGATGAGCCATTATACTGGGTTTATGTAAAGTTGGCTGTCGATTCACAAGCAAAACATCGCCAGCCAGAAGATGTCTTCCGACCTTTTTGGAAGCGAGAAGATCCGCAAAGGGATCTGGGGTTGTGTTGTTTGCAGGGTTTGAATGAGCGGGGGTGCGTCGCGGTTGTGTGAGTAATTTTTTGCTGAGCGCAACGCGTTGTGGTCTTGTCAGATATTGGAGATTGAAAATGCTTCCTCGCTCGTCAAGAAGATAGTTGGCACCGGGATAGCGATCGGGTCCGTTGACAACTGCTTGTCGCAAACGTTTGACGTTATGTTGGGTCACTGGTTCTGGAAATGACAGTTTTTTTGCGAACCGCAACGGAACACCAATTTCGTTGGTGCGAATTAACGGATCCGGTGAAATAACAGATCTTGCTGCATAATTAACACGCTTCCCCATCATGTTGCGACGGAAAAGACCCTCCTTCTTCTCCATCACCTGTCGTATTCCTGGAGTCGGGTGAAAGTCCCGTGAAAATGCTGCGTCGTATAGGCAGTTCACATTGTATTGAAGCATGTTCCACGCGCCGATAACCCCTCCAAACCGCCGATCAACGACTGTTGTCTCATCATCCTTCTTCTCTTGATCTTGCTCGCTCTTTTTCGGTGTCTCCATCTGTTTCGACAGCACCATGATCCGCATATTCCATTCCATCACTTTCGCAAAAAATCGTGTTTGCACATGATCCGCAAATGTTTCTCCAAGAAAATTCGGCGGACGAAACCGAGGTGGAGTGACAGGCAATACATTCAAGAAGAACATCTCTGCAGTACTTTCTCTTTGCACACGGAAGTTATCTTGTGTCTTCTGGGAATCGATGTTTTGGGAGTTTTGGCTGAGTGATCCGAAAAGTATATCCATTGAAGTTTTTTCATTTTCCCACAGAAGTTTTATGTGTCGCTCCACTTCTATTGTGGATAAGAATTTTGCTTTGCTCCACGGTTTTATCCCTGCTTTTTCTGTCTCACTTCCGTCTTGGTCTTGCTCCTTTCTCTTCTTTCCGCGTGCTGTGCCGAGAACGTTTCTCATTGCTCTATTGTGTTCTTTTAATTCTTTCCGTTGCCGGGGTGTCAACGGTTTCAAGAAAATTTTTGTCTGTTTATCTGCCCTGTAGTCAAATGCAACGCCTCCGCAGTTTTCGCAGCGTCTTAGTTTTCCAATTTCATCCAATAATTTTTTGATTATTTCTCTCCTGTTCTTCTCTCCATACACAGTCTTCTCGCGCTCCCAACTGCTCTTCATTTCGCTTTGTTGTGCTTCTTTATTCTTCTTCGCGTTTCTTTCCTCTCTCTCGCTTGTCTGTTTCTTTATCACTCCCGCTTTTTCCAGTATGTTTTCTATCATCCTCTCCACAGTTTCTTCTGTTGTCTCTTTGTTTTTCTCGCTGGTTTTTTTGCTTTTTTTATTTCCCTTTTGCGTGCTTTCATCTTCCACAAGGAATTCCTTGATGTCGCTTTTTTTTGCTTGTTTTTTTTCGTTATCCGAGTCAAACAGTGCGTCTGAATCGAATTCGTCTTCATTTTCTTCCATTTCAATTTCTTGGTTCTTTTTTTTGCCCAATTTCTGTTGTTTTCGTTTTTTGGAGAGTTCTTGTCTTTCTTGTGCTTTTTGATGTTTGTGCATGTTGTAGGAGAGCTTATCCAGCATCTCCATTTCAGAGAAATATCCTTTGTCAAGAAGCAGTAATTTTGCCATTATTATTTTCAGTCTAATTGGTGATATTTTCATTCTATGGCAGAATAGGCATGTGCATTTCATTAATTTGAATAACATTTTAAATGCAAATGGGTTATATATTGGTACACATAATCGAATATGTCCGAAGTGACCTGGACATTGTGTGTGACTTTTTATTTCAATTTTTATATAAATTATTATATAAATTATTATATAAATTATTATATAAATTATTATATAAATTATTATATTAATTATTATATAAATTATTATATTAATTATTATATAAATTATTATATTAATTATTATATTAATTATTATATAAATTATTATATTAATTATTATATAAATTATTATATAAATTATTATATAAATTATTATATAAATTATTATATAAATTATTATTTAAATTATTATATAAATTATTATATAAATTATTATTTAAATTATTATATAAATTATTATATAAATTATTATATAAATTATTATATAAATTATTTAATAAATTATTATATAAATTATTATATAAATTATTATATAAATTATTATATTAATTATTATATAAATTATTTTATAAATTATTATATAAATTATTATATAAATTATTATATAAATTATTATATAAATTATTATATAAATTATTATATAAATTATTATATAAATTATTATATAAATTATTATATAAATTATTATATAAATTATTATATAAATTATTATATAAATTATTATATAAATTATTATTATTATATAAAAATTATTATATAAATTATTATATAAATTATTATATAAATTATTATATAAATTATTATATAAATTATTATATAAATTATTATATAAATTATTTAATAAATTATTATATAAATTATTATATAAATTATTAAATAAATTATTATATAAATTATTATATAAATTATTATATAAATTATTATATAAATTATTATATAAATTATTATAAATTATTATATAAATTATTATATAAATTATTATATAAATTATTATATAAATTATTATATAAATTATTTTATAAATTATTATATAAATTATTATATAAATTATTTTATATAAATTATTATATAAATTATTATATATAAATTATTATATAAATTATTATATAAATTATTATATAAATTATTATATAAATTATTATATAAATTATTATATAAAATTATTATATAAATTATTATATAAATTATTATATAAATTATTATATAAAATAAATTATTATATAAATTATTTTATAAATTATTTTATAAATTATTATATAAATTATTATATAAATTATTATATAAATTATTATATAAATTATTTAATAAAATTATTATATAAATTATTTATAAAATTATTATATAAATTATTTTATAAATTATTATATAAATTATTTTATAAATTATTATATAAATTATTTTATAAATTATTATTATAAATTATTTTTATAAATTATTTTATAAATTATTATATAAATTATTATATAAATTATTATATAAATTATTATATAAATTATTATATAAATTATTATATAAATTATTATATAAATTATTTTATAAATTATTATATAAATTATTATATAAATTATTATATAAATTATTTTATAAATTAATATATATAAATTATTTTATAAATTATTATATAAATTATTATATAAATTATTATATAAATTATTATATAAATTATTATATAAATTATTATATAAATTATTATATAAATTATTATATAAATTATTATATAAATTATTATAAATTATTATATAAATTATTATATAAATTATTATATTAATTTTTATATAAATTATTATAAATTTAATGGTTTGTAACAAAAAAAATATTGTAAATAATTTGTAAATACTTTAAAGAACACGTTTCACAAGTTGACATTGGATCTATTGGTCCCATTCTAGGATCATAAAGTCCTCCTCTAATTGGAATATTTAATTCATCTGTAACTCTATTTGTTGTTATTTCACAACAACTAAGCTTTAAAATTTCTTCTGATTTATAAAAACCAAAAGATACATTTTCAATTCTTGTATTAACAAATGTTCTAAGTTCCATTTAAACAAATTTAAAAAAAAAAAAAATGAAAAATGAAAAAATGAAAAATGAAAAAAAAATTAAAAAAAAAATAAAAATTAAATGATGTTGCCAAGAATCGAACTTGGGACCTTCAGTGTGTTAAACTGACGTGATAACCCCTACACCACAACACCAATTTAAAATTATTTTTTTCTTTTTCTTATTTTTATTTTTAAAAATATTATATTATATATATTATATTTTTAATATTTAATAATTTTATTCCACTTTTTTTATAAATAAATAACTTAATAATTAATTATAATTTAATTATATTTCTTTTTATTATTTATATTTTTAAAAATATTATATTATATATATTATATTTTTATTATTTATTAATTATATTTTATTTAGATTATTTTTATTCCACTTTTTTTATAAATAATTAAAATAATAATTAATTATAATTTAATTATATTTCTTTTTCTTATTTATATTTTTAAAAATATTATATTATATATATTATATTTTTATTATTATTTATATTTTATTTAGATTATTTTTATTCCACTTTTTTTATTAATAATAAAATTAATAATTAATAATAATTAAATTATATTTCTTTTTATTATTTATATTTTTAAAAATATTATATTATATATATTATATTTTATTTATTTATTATTTATATTTTATTTAGATTAATTTTATTCCACTTTTTTTATTAATAAATAAATTAATAATTAATAATAATTTAATTATATTTCTTTTTATTATTTAAATTAAACTTCTTTTTCTTGTTTTTTTTTTTTAAATTCAAAATTTTTTTTCATTTCCAAAAATCATTTTTTTTTCTTTTCTTTTCTTTTCTCAATGAATAAATTTGTTTGGAAAGTAAATTATTAAATAAACAAAATTCACTAAAAACTATCTCTGTTTTTTTTTTCTCATCAAATTTTCTTTTTAAAATCTTAATTCTAATTATTATTTAACAAAAATTATTGATAAAAATTACAAAAGAAAAAAACAATAGATTCACAAAATCAAAATCAAAATCAAAATCAAAATCAAAATCAAAATCAAAATATAAATCAAAATATGAATCAAAATATGAATAAAAATATGAATCAAATTGAATACCAAAGATATCAACAATACGCAGAATATCAAAGATATCAATATGCAGAATATCAAAGATATTTATATTTCTTACAACTTCAACAAATGCAAAGACAACAATTAGCATACCAATTACAACAATTCCAACAAAAATTTCCTTATTCATCTTCTTCTTCACATTTCTTTGCAAATTGTTATGAAACTCTCCCTAAAAATTTTAATAAAACAAATGTTATGTCTCGATATATTGATGCAACAAAAAATTTACCTCAATCCATTTTAAATTTACGAACCAACTCACAAATAGATCAACAAAAACAAATTGAAGTTCCAACTAAAAAAACAAACTAAAGAGAAAAAAAACCTTTTTTATTTTTAATTATTTTTTTTTTTAGTTTATTTTTTTTTTAATTAAATATAAAAAAATTTTTTTTTTTTTTAGTTTTTCATTTTTTTTCTTTTTATTTTTCTTTTCTTAATAAGATGAATAATTTTCTATTCTGTTTGGATAACTCATTCAATAAATCTCAAGAAAATCAAGACTCAATCCAAAAACAAAAACTTTTTCTTGCACAATTTTTTGCTTTTATGAACAAAAAAAATATTCCTATTCAAGTCGCACTTTTCAATTTAGAATCCGAAAATCCAGTTTTACTTCAAGAATTTACAAAAGAAGAAAAAGAGATTGAAAATTCATTTGAAAAATTAAGCTTAATTGAGAAAAAAATTGATATTGGAAACTATTTAAACGAAGTTATTGATTATCTAGAGTCTTCCAATTCAGATTCACCAACAGAAATTATGGTTCTAGTCTTTCACAGATGCTTTTTTGCATCCAAGTTGAATGTCAAAGAAGATTTGCTGAGCAAAATATCTATTTGTGTCATTGATTTTACGGTTGAACTTGATAACTTTATGATTTTCAACGAGTTAAAAAAGATTTTGCCTCATTTTAAATCATTTCGAATTTCTTTCAATGAGAATAATCTAATTGACGATTCTAAGCTTGAAGAAGTGTTTATTTTGAGTGAAAAAAAACACGAAAAAAAACAAGAACCACAAAAGAAAACAAATATTGATCACGATTCATACATTCGAACATATACCCAATCATCCCTTTTCTCTCCGTTCAAAAAGCTCAAATCCAAAGAAAATCCGTTGATCAAATCTTCCCAAATCCAAAAAAGAGTCCAACAAGAAATTGCAAAACAACAAGAATATGATTTTGACGAATTAATTTCCGATCCAAAAAAAACCCAGATCAAAATCAATCTCCAAAATTTAACCAGCTTGCTCAAAGAAGTCGATTCACATATTCAAGAAATCAAAACCCAATCAGACGAGATCGTCAATCGATATACAGAGTTATCTTTGAGTTTTATTGAATCAAACATCACAAAAGCTTTGGAGGATACAAATCAAGCAACACAAACGGACGCAAACTCAAAAGAATCAATTGAAATACAACTTTCAATAGTCCTCTCATTTTTGGATGAATCAGAAATGAATGAATTCATGTCAAATCAGGAAAAGAACGCAGAAACTCCAAACCCTGAAATTGATCCCACCCAAAACAAAGAAAAAGCCCAAGAACAACCAAAAGAAGTCAGAAAAGGGATGAATGATTTGGTTCAGGACAATCCAAAAAACCAAGAAGGAAACCAAAGTAAATATGTTTTTAATCAAGACTCAGATTCAGATCCAGATAATGGATTTCAACATCCAGTTATGCGTATTCCCTCTAATCATTTCATGGATTCAGATTCAGATTCAGATTCAGATTCAGATTCAGATCCAGATAATGGATTTCAACATCCAGTTATGCGTATTCCCTCTAGTCATTTCATGGATTCAGATTCAGATTCAGATTTAGATTCAGATTCAGATTCAAATCCAGATTATACAAATTTCATGAAAAAATATTCAGATAAAAAGGATCACTCGAATCCCCATTTTGATGATCCAAGAATGGGAATGGGAATGGGAATGAGAATGGGAATGGATAGGGATATGATAATGGGAATGAGAATGGGAATGGGAATGGGAATGGATAGGGATATGGGAATGGGAATGGGAATGGGAATGGATAGACATCTTCCAAGAATGGGAATGGGAATGGGTATGGGTATGGGAATGGGAATGGGAATGGGAATGGGTATGGGTATGGGTAATTTTGAAAAAGATCCCTTGAGTGATATTAAAGACTTCGAAAAACAAGTCGAAGGCGAATTTAAAAGACAAGAGGATTTTTGGAAAGAAGTCCAGAAAAAAGTCCCTTCTGACCCCATCTTTTGTTCAGATGAAAAAAATACAATTACAATCCAAAATAATATCCAACTTTTATATCATTATTTAGATGAAATTTCTTCAAAATTGCAAGAAAATATAAAAAAAAAAGAAATTCAAGCAAATAAATTGAAAGAACAAGAGGATCATTTAAAGAAAAGACAAGAAGAAATTCAACCAAAAAAAAAAGAAGATAAAGATGAAAATGAAAATAAAAAAGAAGATAAAGATGAAAATGGAAAAGAAGATGAAAATAAAGATGAAAATGAAGATAAAGATAAAGATGAAGATAAAGATGAAAATGGAAAAGAAGATGAAAATAAAGATAAAGATAAAGATAAAGATAAAGATAAAAATAAAGATAAAGATGAAGATGAAGATAAAGATGAAGATGAAAATAAAGATAAAGATAAAAATGAAGATGAAAATAAAGATGAAGATAAAGATAAAGATAAAGATAAAGATGAAGATAAAGATAAAGATAAAGATAAAGATAAAGATAAAGATAAAGATGAAAATGAAAATAAAGCCAAAATTTATTTGAATTTTGATATAAATGAAACCCGTAAAAAATTGGAAAAAGGAAAAAAGAAGGAAAAAATTCTAATTCAAATTCATGATATTTATGATTCTCTTAAAACTAAAGTTGAAACTCGAATTTCTGAATGGATTGATTGGAACTCAAAGCTTGATTCTGGGAAACCGCTTACTGAAGAACAACTGATAAAAAGACAAAAAGAGAAAAAAGAAGAAGAAGAAAAAAAAATGTTTTCAATGAAAGATACTTCTTTAATAACTATGAATGATCTTGCTATGAGTGAAGATTATGAAGATGAAGATGATGATGATGATATTATTTATGATTCTGATGATGATGACGACGAAGATTATAATGATGATGATTCTGGTGATGATAATTCTGGCGATGATAATTCTGGTGATGATAATGATGGTGATGATAATTCTGGTGATGATAATGATGGTGATGATAATGATGGTGATGATAATTCTGATGATGGTTCTGATTAATCTTTAATGATTTTATTGATTTTATTGATTTTATTGATTTTATTGATTCAAATGATTTTATTGATTTCAATGATTTTATTGATTTTATTGATTCAAAATGATTTTATTGATTTAAATGATTCAAATGATTTTATTGATTTAAATGATTTTATTGATTTTATTGATTTTATTGATTTTATTGATTTTATTGATTCAAATGATTCAAATGATTCTATTGATTTTATTGATTTTATTGATTTTATTGATTCAAATGATTCAAATGATTCTATTGATTCAATTGATTTTATTGATTTTATTGATTTAAATGATTTTATTGATTCAAATGATTCTATTGCAAAATTCTTTAAAAACAATTTTTTTTTCAATTTCCTTTTTTCTTGCTTTTTTTTTAAAAAAAAAGAAAAATTTTTTCTCATTTATTCTTATTTGAAAAAAAAAAAGAAAAACCAAATCAAATAAAAGGTTATTTGATTATTAATTCATTTTGTAAATTAATTAAACTTCTTGATAAGATTGGAAACGTTTTTTGCAAGTAAAAGTAAGTGCAAAACCATCTCCAATTAAACTTGGAAAATCTTTCCAAAAAGTTAAATTTGGAATTATATTTACTCCTTTTGATTTTTTAAAAATTCCTTTATAACCTATTCCAATACCACAATAAAGAACTGATCCACAAGAGATTCTTTTATATTTTTTTTGTATTTTTTTTGTATTTTTTTTATAACAAGAAAATGAACAAAAAAAAAATTTATTATTTTTAAAAAAATAAAGAAAGATTTGGAATATTTATTTTTTTTTTTCTCAATTTTTAAAAAGTGAGAAAAATTTTTTTTTCTTACATTATAATAAATATCCAACCTCCAGATAGTTTCGAATTGGTTTCATTTGATTGACAAGCATGTTTTGTAGATATTTGAAAAAGTAATACATTAGTTGAATCTTGAGTAAAGTTATCGAAAGCTTGAAATTGATATAAAATTGATTTAAAATTGATATAAAATTGATTTAAAATTGATATAAAATTGATTTAAAATTGATTTAAAATTGATTTAAAATTGATTTAAAATTAATATAAAATTGATTTAAAATTGATTTAAAATTGATATAAAATTGATTTAAAATTAATATAAAATTGATTTAAAATTAATTTAAAATTGATTTAAAATTAATTTAAAATTGATTTAAAATTGATTTAAAATTGATTTAAAATTGATATAAAATTGATTTAAAATTGATATAAAATTGATATAAAATTGATTTAAAATTAATATAAAATTGATATAAAATTGATATAAAATTGATTTAAAATTGATTTAAAATTAATATAAAATTGATTTAAAATTAATTTAAAATTGATTTAAAATTGATTTAAAATTGATATAAAATTGATTTAAAATTGATTTAAAATTGATTTAAAATTGATTTAAAATTGATATAAAATTGATTTAAAATTGATTTAAAATTGATTTAAAATTGATATAAAATTGATTTAAAATTGATTTAAAAATTGATATAAAATTGATTTAAAATTGATATAAAAATTGATATAAAATTAATATAAAATTAATTTAAAATTAATATAAAATTAATATAAAATTGATTTAAAATTAATATAAAATTAATATAAAATTGATTTAAAATTGATTCAAAATTGATTTAAAATTGATTTAAAATTGATATAAAATTGATATAAAATTGATATAAAATTGATTTAAAATTAATATAAAATTGATTTAAAATTGATTTAAAATTGATTTAAAATTGATATAAAATTGATATAAAATTGATTTAAAATTGATTTAAAATTGATTTAAAATTAATATAAAATTAATATAAAATTGATATAAAATTGATATAAAATTGATTTAAAATTGATTTAAAATTGAATTACAAATTATTTTCCCACCAACTTTTTCATCACATCCAAAACTAATCTAAAAAAAAATAAATACAAAATTGTAAAATTAATATTATATAAAATAATAAAATTAATAATAAAAATCAATTCCAAAAAAAAAATAAATATATAATAAATACTCTTAATATTTGATTAGTTTGACCTGGATATTCAACATAAAATCCATAACTTTTATCATTAGGATTAACAAATTTCCAAGTTCCTGGTTGTTTTCCAAACTAAATTTAAACAAAAAAAGGAAGAAGAAGAAGAGCAAATTTTTAAAAATTTTTGACATTTTGAAAAATGATTTACATAACTACAAGTTGAACCAGTTTCATTAATAAATTCATGATTTAAAATTCCCATAAGATTATTATTTGAATCAACAACATTTAAACAACAAGAACATAAATTATTTTCTTCAAAATCAGAATCAATTAAAGTAGAACAAATTCTAAAAAAAAAGTAATAAAATTTTTGAAAAATAATTGGATCTGGAGAACTGTAAATCCAAAAACTAAAAATATAATTTAAAATATAATTAAAAATATAATTAAAAATTTAATTAAAAATATAATTTATTTTTTTTAGTTTACGTTTCATCTAAATCGCTTAAATCAAATTCATCAAAGCCACATGGTTTTGTTTTAACAAAAGTAGAAAAAATGCAAAAAAAACCAAAAAAAAACAAAAAGTAATTCATTTTATTTATTTTATAATTAAATTATTTAAAAAAAAAAAAAAGTAAATTGAAAAATGATTTTAAAAAATTAATTACAAGATGATGTCATCACGAAAAAAAAAAATTTTAATTAAAAAATAAATAAAAAAAAAATTAATTAAAAAATTAATTAAAAATTAAATAATGATATCATCACGAGATCTCTTGTTTATTTTTTTATTTATAATTTTAATTTAAATTTAAATTAAACATTAAATTAAAAAAAAAAAATTTAAAAAAAAAAAATTTTAAAATAATTCTTTTCATTATTCTTTTTTATCTATTTTTTTATCTATTTTTTTATCTATTTTTTTTTTTAAAAGCAAAACAATTCAAAAAAAAATTTTTTATCATTTTCAAAATTCCCAATGAATATTAAAAGTTTTTTAAATCCATTTACTTTTGATGAGAATGAAGAAGATGATTTCGAAGATTTCAATGATATTGTTAGACCCAATTATCTTGATTGGAATTCAAAAATCAGTAAAAGTACAGAAAGTTATGAACAAACAAAAGAACAAGAATCACTTCAATATTTTTTTGATTCAGTGAATAATTTCTCTGAAAAAACCAATAATCAAAAATTAACTGAACCCGAAGATGAATTTAGTTTTGAGTCCAATTCCAATTTTGATTTCAATTTGATTTCTAATAAAAATCAATTTGAAAATCAAAATCAAAATCAAAATCAAAATCAATTTGAAAATCAAAATCAAAATCAAAATCAAATTGAAAATCAAAACCAAAATCAAAATCAAAATCAAATTAAAAATCAAAACCAAAATCAAAATGAAAATCAAAACCAAAATCAAAATCAAAATCAAAATCAAAATCAAAATCAAATTCAAATTCAAAATCAAAATCAAAATCAAAATCAAAATCAAAATCAAAATCAACAAATATTACAAAACACAAATCCTCGTTTTTTGGAAACTGAATGGCTTTCCAAACTACAATTTCAAGATAACTACTTAGATACTTTTTATGTTGAAAACCTTATTACTTCTTTTCCAAAAATTCAAAAAATACAGATCAAAATATAAATCAAAATATAAATCAAAATATAAATCAAAATACAGATCAAAATATAAATCAAAATATAAATCAAAATACAGATCAAAATATAAATCAAAATACAAATCAAAATACAAATCAAAATATAAATCAAAATATAAATCAAAATATAAATCAAAATATAAATCAAAATACAAATAAGCATATAAATCAATATTCAGATCAAATTGAAATCTTTAAACTTCCAAAAAATAAACCATTTGGATTTGAATACAAACATGAACACAATTTAGAAAACAAAATAAAAGAACAAAATCCAATAACCACAAAAAATGAAATAATGACTCAACTAATTGAACCACTTCAAAAACAACAAAAAAACGAGATCACAACTGAACAAAAAGAAAAACAAGAAGAAAAAACACAAGAAGAATCAATTGGTGATATTTTGGATCAATCACAAATAAATCCCGAATTAATAAACTATTTCCTTCAAAAACCAAAACCATGCATTGGAAAAAGATTAGATAAATTAGCGAGCTATTATCAACAACACATCACAGGATGGAACAAAGATACATATCAAAAATATCTTGATTGTGGAGATAAACCTTCTCTTGTTGAAATCAATAATGATATTTTTGTTTTAATGGCAAAATTAACTTGGCCTAACAGAAAAAGTCCAGAATTTTATAAACAAAAAGCTTATAATTCAAGAAGAGGAATTTCCAAATTTCTTAAAAGAGCTTTTCAACTTGAAAACAAAACTCAATACAAACATGGAAGATTAGTTTATAGAAAAGATTAATTCCCTTCTTTCTTTCTTTCTTTCTTCTTTAATTCAATCCAATCCAATCCAATTTCGATTTTGTTCTTTTTTTTTTCTTTTGTTTAAAATAATTTTTTTTTTCTTCTTTTTTTTTGATCAAATTTAACTTGAAGAAATAAAAAAAAGCAAAAAAAAAAATAAACAAATTTTTAATTTTAATTTAAACTTAATTAATTAAAAATAAAACTTTTTATTTTTATTATTAGTTTTATTTTTGGAAATGAAAAAATTTTTTTTCATTTTTTTTTTCTTTTCATTTTTTTTTCTTTTTCCTTTTCCCTTTTATTATTTTAAAAATATATAAAAAAAAATATCTTCTTAAAAATAAAATAAAAACAAAAAAAAAAACAACTTTTGTTCTTATGACAGAAGAACAAATTACATTTAAATTCCTTTTAATTGGAACTTCCAGAGTTGGAAAGAGTTCAATACTTCTTCGATTTTGCGATAATAAATTCAATGAAAGTATTGGAATTACAATAGGAGTTGATTTTAAATTTGGTGAAGTTATGGTTGACAACAAGAATATTAAAATGGAAATTGTAAATTAACTTTTAATTTTTTCTAATAAAAAAACAAACCAAAACAAATCAATAATAAATATAATATTAAATATAAAATTAAATATAATATTAAATATAATATTAAATACAATAATAAATATAAAATTAAATATAATATTAAATATAAAATTAAATATAAAATTAAATATAATATTAAATACAATATTAAATATAATATTAAATATAAAATTAAATATAATATTAAATATAAAATTAAATATAAAATTAAATATAAAATTAAATATAATATTAAATATAATATTAAATATAATAATAAAATAAATATAAATATAATATTAAAAAATAATATTAAATATAATAATAAATATAATATTAAATATAAAATTAAATATAAAAATAAATATAAAATTAAATATAAAATTAAATATAATATTAAATATAAAATTAAATATAAAATTAAATACAATATTAAATATAATATTAAATACAAAAATAAATATAAAATTAAATATAATATTAAATATAATATTAAATACAAAAAATAAAATAAAAATTAAAAATAAATTAAAATATATTAATAAATATAATATTAAATATAAATTAAATATAAAATATAAATAAAATAAAATATTAAATACAATAATAAATATAATATTAAATATAATATTAAATATAAAATTAAATATAAAAATTAAATATAAAATTAAATATAAAATTAAATATAAAATTAAATATAAAATTAAATATAAAATTAAATATAATATTAAATATAATATTAAATATAAAATAAAAATTAAATATAAAATTAAATATAAAATTAAAAAAAATTAAATATTAAATATATAAAATTAAATATAATATTAAATATAAAATTAAATATAAAATTAAATATAATATTAAATATAATATTAAATATAAAAATAAAATATAATATAAATATAATATTAAATATATAAATAAATAAAAATATTAAATAAATAAAAATAAAAAATATAATAAATAAATATAAAATATTATAAAATTAAAATATTAAATATTAAATATAAAAAAATTAAAAATAAATATAATATTAAATATAAAATTAAATATAAAATTAAATATAATATTAAATATAATATTAAATATAATATTAAATATAAAATTAAATATAAAATTAAAAATATAATATTAAATATAATATTAAATATAAAATTAAATATTTTAGTTTTATATTAAATATAAATTAAATATAATATTAAATATAAAATTAAATATAAAAATTAAATATAAAATTAAATATAAAATAAAAATAAATATAAAATTAAATATAAAATAAATATAAAAATAAATATAATAAAAATTAAATATAAAATTAAAATATAAAATTAAATATAAAATTAAAATATAAAATTAAAATAAAAATTAAATATAAAAAAAATAAAATTAAATACAAAATTAAAAAATTAAAATATAAAATTAAATATAATATTAAATATAAAATTAAAATATAATTAATAAATATAAAATTAAATATAAATAAAATTAAAATATTAAATATAAAATTAAATAAAAATTAAATATAAAATTAAATATAAAATTAAATATAATATTAAATATAATATTAAATATAATATTAAATATAAAATTAAATATAAAATTAAATATAATATTAAATATAAAATTAAATATAAAATTAAATATAATATTAAATATAAAATTAAATATAAAATTAAATATAATATTAAATATAATATTAAATATAAAATTAAATATAAAATTAAATATAAAATTAAATATAAAATAATTAAATATTATTAAATATAAAAATTAAATATAATAAAATTAAATATAAAATTAAATATAAAATTAAATATTAAATATAAAATTAAATATATTAAATATAAAATTAAATAAAATATAAATATAAAATATAAAAATAAATATAAATATAAAATTTAAATATAAAATTAAAATATAATATTAAAAATATAATAATAAAAATATAAAATTAAATATAATATTAAATATAAAATTAAATATAAAATTAAATATAATATTAAATATAATATTAAATATAATATTAAATATAAAATTAAATATAATATTAAATATAAAATTAAATATATAAAAATTAAATATAAAAAAATATAAAATTAAATTATAAAAATTAAATAAAATTAAATAAAAAATTAAAATAAAATTAAATATAAAATTAAATATAATATTAAATATAAAATTAAATATAATATTAAATATATTAAATATAAAATTAAATATAAAATTAAATATAATATTAAATATAAAATTAAATATAATATTAAATATAAAATTAAATATAAAAATTAAATATAAAAATTAAAATAAAATTAAATAAAAATATTAAATAAAAATTAAAACAAAAATTAAATATAAAAATTAAATATAAAATTAAATATAAAACAAAATAAAAAAATTAAAATATAAAATATTAAATATAAATATAAATATAAAAAAAATAAATATAAAAATTAAATATAATATTAAATAAAAATTAAATATAAAAATAAATATAAAATTAAAATATAAATTAAATAAAAAATTAAAATAAAATAATAAAAATAAAATAAAAATATAAAATTAAATATAAAATTAAATATAAAATTAAAAAATATAAAATTAAATATAATATTAAATAAATATAAAATTAAAATATAAAATTAAATATAAAATTAAATATTTAAAATTAAATAAATATAATATTAAATATAATATTAAAATATAAAATTATAAAATTAAATATAATATTAAATAAAAAAAAAATAAATTAAATATAAAATTAAATATAATATTAAATATAAAAATTAAATATTAAATATAAAATTAAATATAAAATTAAAATATAATATTAAATATAATATTAAATATAAAATTAAATATAAAATTAAATATAAATGACAAAATAAAATTAAATATAAAATTAAATATAATATTAAATATAATATTAAATATAATATTAAATATAATATTAAAATATAATATTAAATATAAAATTAAATATAATATTAAATATAATATTAAAATAAAATAAAATTATACAATATTAAATATTAAATATAAAATTAAATATAATATTAAATATAAAATTAAATATAATAAAATTAAATATAATATTAAATATAATATTAAATATAATATTAAATATAATATTAAATATAATATTAAATATAATATTAAATATAAAAATATAAAATAAATATAAAATTAAATATAAAAATTAATATAAAAATATATTAATAAAAAAAAGAAAATAAAATATTAAAAATGAAAAAATGTAAATTTTATAAATATAAAAAAAGGAAAATATAATATTAAATATAATATTAAATATAAAATTAAATATAATATTAAATATAAAATTAAATATAATATTAAATATAAAAATTAAAATAAAATAAATTAAATATATAAAATAAATATAAATATTAAAATATAAAATATAAAATTAAAATTAAATATAATATTAAATATAATATTAAATATAATATTAAATATAAAATTAAATATAATATTAAATATAAAATTAAATACAAAATTAAATATAATAATAAATATAAAATTAAATATAATATTAAATATAATATTAAATATAATATTAAATATAAAATTAAATATAAATTTAAATTCAATAATAAATTAGTGGGATACAGCAGGTATTTATAGGAAAAATAAGAAAACAAAATCAATAAAAATGAAAAATTGTAATTTTTTATAACGATTTAACAAAAAAGGACAAGATAGATTTCGATCGATAACACCATCTTATTACAGAAACACAACCGGAATTATGATTGTTTATGATGTAACAAATGAAGAAACCTTTGAGCACATTTCCACTTGGTTTCAAGAAATTAAATCAAATGCACCTGAAGATGTTGTTATTATGATTGTCGGAAATAAAACAGATTTAGAAGAACGTCGTGCTGTTTCTTATCAAAAAGGTCAAAAACTTGCTGGTTCTTATGGTTGTTTATTTGGGGAAATGAGTGCTAAAACTGGTATAAATGTTCGTGAATCTTTTACTCAAATGGCTTCTCAAGCCTTAAAATTGTAATTGTGTTCTTTCTTTCTTTTCAAATTTCAATACAAGATTAAAATGAATTTATAATTAAATTTATAATTAAATTTATAATTAAATTTATAATTAAATTTATAATTAAATTTATAATTAAATTTATAATTAAATTTATAATTAAATTTATAATGAAATTTATAATTAAATTTATAATTAAATTTATAATAAAATTTATAATTAAATTTATAATTAAATTTATAATTAAATTTATATTAAAATTTTTTATTATTTTAGGCAGAAAAAATCAAAAAAAAAACCAAAACAAAAAGAAGTTTCATTCACAAAAAAAACTTCAACAAAAAAGAATTGCTAATTTCTAAAAATATTGTTTTTCCGTATAATTTCAATCTTCTTTCTTTTATCAATTTGTTTTTTTTTTCTTTTCTTTTTGAACTTTTTCTTTTTTTTTTGGAAAATGAATTCAATATAAATTGATCAGCCTTTTTGTTCACTTTTTTAAATAATATTTTTTGATTTAAATTTTTTAGAATAATTCACTTTTGAAAACAAAGAAAAGAAAAATCTAATTTTGGAATTATTTTTTGGAATATAAAAGAAGACTCATTAAATCCAAATGAAGTGCTAATTGATTAATTTCTTGATTTGTTTCTTGATTAATTTCTTGATTTGTTTCTTGATTAATTTCTTGATTAATTTCTTGATTAATTTCTTGATTTGTTTCTTGATTTTGTTTGTTTTTCATTTCAATCAAAAATTTCTTAATTCTTTCAAATTGATTTTCAATCAATCCAATTTTCATTTCAATATTTTTTTCCAAATTTTGATAATTTTCTTCAAATATAACAATCAATTCTTCAAATTGATTTTTTGTTTGATTCAAAATCAATTTGTTTGATAATTTTGATGTTGTTTCTTTTTGTTGAGAAATTTTAAGTAAATGTTCAAGTTGTAAAATCTTATTTTTTTGTTCATTAATTTTTGGATTGAAATCTAAATCAATTAGTTTCTGAAAAGAATCCAATTTTTTAGAAAGATTTTCATTTTCAATATTTAAAGTTTTTTGGATTTCTTTGTGTTTTTTTTCATTTTGTTCTTTTTGATTGATAAACTCTTTTTCCATATTTTTCATCAAACAAGAAGAAATGACTGAATTAACCAAATCACGTGATAAATTTTGTTTTAAATCACATTCAAGAGTTAAACATTCATTCCTAAAATGATCAACTTCTTTTTCAGTTTTTTGCAAATAAGATTCAAGAAGAAGAATTTTATTTTGAAGTTCCTTTTTTTTCTTCTGGAATTTTTCTTTTTCTAGCTCCAGATATTGCTCCTTTTCCTCATAAAGCTTGTTTATTTGTTCTCTATTAATTGTGTCTATTTTGATAAGTTCGTTAGAATGCCCAATTTTTAATTCAAAAATAGAATTTTCAAGTTGCGAATTTTTGGATTCGAGTTGACTAATTTGATCCTTCATTTCCTTATTTCGAGAAGAGGAACTCTCAAATGCAATTTCTAATTCAGTTATTCTCAGCTTTTTTTCTTCGAGTTTCAATTTTATTTTCTGATTTTCATCTTTCAGTCCTTGTATTTCACTTGCAAATTTATTTTCAGCATTGAAAAGAATTTGTTTCGATATTTCTATAATTTTTTCAAGTTCTTGAGTTTGTTGATTAAGAAGTGAATTGTGAGTCTCTTGCAACTTCTTGCTTGAAATGACCTTATCAGCCTCTTTTTGGATAAGTATTTTTTCTTTGTTGATCCAAGAAGTTTGATCTTGTTGTAATTTTTGGATATTCTCAACTTCAGAAAGAAAAGAATTTAGTTTTGAAATTTGTTCCAAGAATTGCTTGTTTAAAACCATTGCTTGCGCATATTTTTCCTTGATTTTATTGAGTTCTTCGTTTTTGGATGATTTTTGTATTTCTTTTTGTTGCTTTTTATATATTCTGACAAAATCAGTTTCAAGATTGGAAATTTGCACTTTTTGTTGATTTACAATTTGTTCTAAATTGCTTTTTTGAATTGCGTCTTTTGCTTCGTTTTGTCTGGATTGTTCTAGTTGTTCTTGCAACTCTTTAAATTTAGTTTCTGTTGAGTTCTGTAAATTTTGATAACTTTTCTCTAATTGATTCATTTCAAATTTTTTCGTATTTAGTTTTGATAAGTTTATTTTCGCTTCTTTAGATATTGATTCATTTTTTTTCGCAAGTTCTTCCGTTTCGATTTTGTGATTTTGATTCATTTCATCAATTTTGTTTTTGAGTTGATTTATTGTTTCATTCATTTTCTGTTTTTTTTTGTGATATTTATTTTTTTTGGTTGAATATTTTCTGTCCAAATCTGCAACTTTATCTCTTAATAATTGGTTTGAAATGGAAAATAGTTTAATTCTTTTATCCATTTCCTCTATTGATGTATTTGAGCTTTTATTTTGATCATGAACTTCTTTATTATCCTTTTTATCCAAAAAAAAATAAGATATTAAGATATTAAGATATTAAGATATTAAAATATTAAAATTACATTTCGGTGTGAATTTTTTTCATTTGATTCATGTTTACTTAAAATTTTATTAAAAACATTTTGAATAGTTGATTTTGAAAAATCGGAAATTATTTTTTTTTCAAATTCTTTGATTTTTGATTGTAATCTTTGATTTTGATTTATTAATTTCTGATTTTGAATTTTTTCTTCAGAAACTTTTTTTTGATAATGAATTTTTTCGAGTTTTAAAGCTTCTCTTTCGTTAATAACTTTAATATTTTGTTGTTGTAATTCTGTCATTGAAATTAAATTTTGTTTAAGTTTTTGCATATTTGTTTTATATTTATTTTTCCAAATTTGGACTTTTTCAGCTTCTAATTTCCATTGTTCTGTTAATTCTTGGATTTGATGATTCTTTTTTAAAATTATATTAAATATTATATTAAATATTATATTAAATATTATATTAAATATTATATTAAATATTATATTAAATATTAGATTAAATATTAGATTAAATATTAGATTAAATATTAAATTAAATATTAAATATTATATTAAATATTAAATTAAATATTAAATTAAATATTAAATTAAATATTAAATTAAATATTAAATATTAGATTAAATATTAGATTAAATATTATATTAAATATTATATTAAATATTATATTAAATATTATATTAAATATTATATTAAATATTATATTAAATATTAAATTAATTATTAAATTAAATATTATATTAAATATTAGATTAAATATTATATTAAATATTAGATTAAATATTACTTGAAGTTTTTGAAGTTCTTCTTTATAATCACTTGTCATAAATAATTAAATTATTTTTTAATTAAAAATTAAAAATTAAAAATGAATTTGAGTTTTGAAAAAATGGTTTTTTTTATTTGTTTTTAACGGTTCGATTTGATGAAATTGGATTTTTAATTTTCATTTTTTCTTTTCTTTTGTTTAAAAATAATTAATGGCTTTATCAGATATTTATCAAACTTTTATAATTCTATTAATTATTTTCTTTTCAATGTTAATTATTATAATAATATTTAGACTTCTTTCATTTATAATAAAAACGTTTGTTATTGCTATAAAAATTAAATTAAATTAAATTAAATTAAATTTAAATTAAATTAAAAATATAAATGTTTAGACCTTCATTTATTATTTATTATTATACAAAAATTCAAGAAAAACTCACTGAATTATTATCTTTTTCAACAAAATCAGGAAGATTATGGGTAAAAAAAAACCATTTATATTTCTTTTAGATAATCAAATTCTCATCAAAATAAAATATAAAATATAAAATTAAAAAAAAAGGATCTTTTTCAATTTATAACTACAGTTATTGTTTGCATTGCTTTTGTTATTGAGACTTATCTTGTTCAAATACCAAAATCTTTACTTAATGCAGAGTTTATTGTTCTTTTTATTTTTTTTATTGATTATATTTTCTATTTTATAATTTCAAAAAACAAGTATTTATATATTCAAATCAAAATATTAGTTTTGGATCATTTTCTCTGATTAATTTATATATAAAAACAAAAAAAAAAAAAAAAGGTTGAAATACTTTTTATCAATGTTCGCAATTTTAGATTTTATCATCATTATTCCTTTTATTATTTTGTAAAAATATCCAATCCAATTCAATTTTTTCAAGTGGAAAAAAATAAATTATTAAATATACTATTTTGTTTTCCAAATCAAGATATGCTCGTGGAAACCCAGAATCTAGTGATGCAAGTAAACCTTTACGTGCTTTGAGAGTTTTTCGAATATTCCGAACTTTCCGTTTTCTTTCTCTTTCAAAATCAAGTATTTTGTTCCATATTTTTTTTTAGATCAAATATTTTTATTCTTCTTTTTTTTTTTTCTTTTAACAAAAAGTTTTAAGAAGATCAATTGAAAAACTTGCTTTAATTATTATTTCTTTATTATTTTGTGGAGCAGGAATTATGCAATTTATTGAAGACTCTCAACATTTATCTTTTCATGAAACAATATATTTTATTGTTATTGTATCCTTTAAAAAAAGAAAATGTTTTTAAAAAAAGAAAATGATTTTAAAAAAAGAAAATGATTTAAAAAAAGGAAATCATTTTAAAAAAAGAAATCATTTTAAAAAAAGAAAATGATTTTAAAAAGAAAATCATTTTAAAAAGAAAATCATTTTAAAAAAGAAAATGATTATAAAAAAGAAAATGATTTTTAAAAAGAAAATCATTTAAAAAAGAAAATATTTTTTTGTTCCACTTTTGTTTTTCCTTGACACCTTTATATTCCATTTCAACTGTTGGTTATGGTGATATTTCACCATTAACAGAAATAGGAAAAATGGCGATGATGTTCACAATTTTATTCACACTTGTTTTAGTTCCTGTTCAAATATCAAAAGTTATTGATCTTTCAATTAGATATAAAAGTATTTAATTTTAAATTTTAATTTTATTTTTATTGATTTTTATTGATTTAATTTTAATTTTAAATTTTAAAGGCGAAGAAACAAAATACACAAAAAATAGAAAACATGCAATAATTAAGAGTTCAAATGAATTTTCATCTTTATTTCATTTATTGATTGAATTCGGAATTCAGGTTTATTATTATAGCAAAATATATATATATATATATGTTTCATTTAAATTTATCAAAACAAAACAATTTTATTTTTTACATAAAAAAAAGATCCGAAAAGTAAGAGAAAAGTTTTTCGATATTGTAATTATATTTGATCAAGAACCCCCACAAAATATCAAAAGAATTTTCAAAAATCCATTTTTTGATCAACGAATTAAAGTTGTCATTTTAAAATCTTTAAATGAATTCACACTTGAAAAAGTATCTATTGATACAGCAAAAATGTGTATTTTATTAGCAGACAAACAAGAAAAATCAAGAATAAAACAAGATTCAAGAATTTTACATGATGCATTAACAATTCAAAATTTTAAACCAAAAATCAAAACTTGTTTGCAAATGATTGATTTTGGAGGAAGTGACAGTTTAACAAATTTTAAAGGAGATGCAATTCTAATAAATGGAATGAAAAATGTATCAAAAATTCAATTTAATTCAATTTAAATGAATATTTATTGTTTTTATAAATAAAATAAAAAAAAAAAAAAAGAGTATAATTGCTTTAAATTCTTTGTATCCAGGATTTGCAACATTCATCTCAAATCTCATTCAATCAACCCCAAATATTCCTTATTCTGATGATTATAAATTTATACCTTGGATACAAGAATATCATATTGGAATGAAAATGGAAATTTTTACAATAATATTCCCTCAAAGATTTAATCAATTGACATTTATTGAAGCTTGTACAAAAATTTATTCTTCGTTTTCTGCAATTTTGATTGGCGTAATTTATTCAAATATGGATAGAAAATGCACTTTGTTACTCAATCCTGGAGATTCTTATTATATCAAAAAAGGAGATGTTGGATATATCATTTGTGATCCTGAAAAAATTGATGAAATTGCAGTTCATTTTGTAGATGATTATTTTTTGGAAAAAGACAATTTGAATGGTAATCCATTTTTTCAAAAAAAAAAAAAAATAACAGAAAATTAAACAATAACATGAAATATCCAAAAATTAAAATAAACATGAAATTGAAATAGAAACGAAAACAAGCACTGATTTTATTGATACGATAGAATTAAATGAATTTAATCCCCAAGGACACAATGATCTCGATTATGAATTTCATTTTGGAGTTGAAAATGATAAGAAAATAAACAAGCAAAGAAAAGAATTCATTGCAAAAAAATTTCGCAGTTTGCAAAAAACTAAGCATTTAAAATCCAGTAGTTTTTGGACAAGTTTTTCAAAGATGTATTCACCAATCATTCATTCAATAACAAGAATGAGCAATTCATTTTACAAAGAGGATGAGGCAAACAATTTTGAAACTGAGAATTTAAGCACTTCAAATTTAGCAGAAACAAATGAGGAAAATAAGTTAAGCTCAAAACACGGAAAAGAGAAGGTTGATGATAAGAAAATCAACCCAAATAATTTAACTTTAAAAAAAATCACAAATATCAAAAACACGAAAAATGTTGAATATCAAAAATTTGATTGGATCAACTTATCATATCCTTATCCAATTCTTCATCAAGTCACCTATCAAGAAGTTATTCTATTTCGAATTAAAAATATGTCAAACCACATTTTGTTTCTTGGAGATTTTAATAATTTCTTTGAGTTTGTTTGCGCACTTCGAACACATGAACTATCGCTATATTTCAGAAAACTCACACAAAATAAATCAGGAAATGAACGTTTGCTATTCAATCCTGTACCTGTGCTTTATTCGACAGTTGAATGGCTTAAAAAGGCTCAATGGAAACTAATTCAAGATGAGCCCGTTATTTTTGCAAATGTTTTTTTTGACGATCTAAATCCTTTTTTGAATTTCGAATATTCATCGGATCGCATGATCCAAAATGCAAGAAGTTTAGTTGTAACTGATTATCATGATTTATTTGAACCAAAAGATGTTGAGAGGAAACTTTTGGATTCTTCTTCCATTTTGATTTCAAAGGTTGTTCAAAATTTACAAAATTCTCCTCATTTTACAATTAATTTAAACATCCCTTCAAATGCTCTTTTTTTGGGTCTTTCAAGTGCAACAATTCCTATTGCAAAAGACCAAATACTTGATGAAATATTATCTTTAAAAAATTATACTCATAATGTTTATTATGCAAGTAGTAATGTTTTTACTTCCGTTATTTTTGAATCTTTAATGGTTCAAGTAATATTTTTTTTTCATAAACAAAAAAAACCAAAAAAAAAAGAATATAATTTTTTTTTAAAACAATTTCATCTCAAAAGAATTTTTATAAAGCAGATATAATTGAAATTATGAAAGCATTCATTTGGGATTTACCAAAAAATCTTCCATTAGATTTGAACTATTCCACTTTTTCAGTAATTGATATTCCTCAAGAATTTGAAAATCGGACATTTTTAGAATTGTTTATAAATTTAGCTCAATTTAAGTCTATTGTTGTTCTTGGATTATATAGAAAAATTATAGGAGAAAAACATTTTTATGTTGTAACAAATCCAAAACAATCTACAATTTGTTTATCAAGTGATCGTTTATTGATTCTTTTACTTCATAAATAAAAATGGATATATTTTATTATTTATTTTATTATTTTATTTTCTTTTAAGTAAGGATTTAGAAGTTAAAAAGGAAAGATCTTGAAGAGAATCAATAAATTCTTGAGCTGCAGGAGATAAAATTTTTTGTTTTGGGTTTTGGATAATATCAACAATTTCAATATCTAAAAGATCTTCGTTGTTTGAAATTATTAAATCTTTTTTTGGTTTTTGGAGATTTTGAGAAAATATATTCAAGATATCTTTTCCTTGATCAAAATTTAAATCTATCAGTTGTTTATTTGAATTATTTGAATTATTTTCATTTGATTCATTTAAATCTATCAGTTGTTTATTTGAATTATTTGATTTATTTTCATTTGATTCTTTTTTTGATTTATCTTTTGATTCTTCATTTAAATCTATCAGTTGTTTATTTGAATTATTTGATTCTTTTTTTGATTTATCTTTTGATTCAATTTTTGATTTATCTTTTGATTCAATTTTTGATTCTTTTTTTGGTTTAATTTTTGATTCTACATTTAAATCTATCAGTTGTTTATTTGATTCTTTTTTTGATTTATCTTTTGATTTATTTTTTGATTCAATTTTTGATTCAATTTTTGATTTATCTTTTGATTTATTTTTTGATTTATCTTTTGATTCTTTTTTTGATTCTTTTTTTGATTTAATTTTTGATTCTTCATTTAAATCTATCAGTTGTTTATTTGAATTATTTGATTCATTTTTTGATTGTTTATTTGATTTATCTTTTGATTCAATTTTTGATTCATTTTTTGATTCATTTTTTGATTGTTTATTTGAATTATTTGATTTATCATTTGATTCAATTTTTGATTCTTTTTTTGATTCTTTTTTTGATTCTTTTTTTGATTTATTTTTTGATTCTTTTTTTGATGTAATTTTGGTTGTTATTTGTAATTTTGGTTCATAAATATCATATAATTTCTTTGAAAATGAAGAATTTTTCCAATTAAATGATTCTAATTTTTCATCTAAATCGAATTGATTTGAATTATTTATTGAATACCGAATAAAATAAGCATCTAATAATTTATGCTTAGAATTTACATTTTCATTTACATTTTCATTTTCATTTTCATTTTTGATTCCAAAAATTTTTTCAAATTCAAGATGAAGTGATTTTTGTATTTCTTTAGTATCCAATTTTTTTGTTTCTGGAAAAATTAGTTTTTGAGCTATAAATGATTCTGAATTTTTTATATTTTTTGATTTTTCAAGATCATTTTTTCCATCATTTTGTTTATTATCTAAATTTTGATTGGATTGACTATCAAAGTTAGAAAAATTAGTTTCAAATTCGAAAGAACTTTTTGTATTTTTCTCTTGTTTTGTTTGATCAAATTTTAAATTTTCATCAAAATTAGCATCAAAATTAGCATCAAAATCGAATTTAGCATCAAATTCAATATTTTTTGTTAACTCTTGTTTTTCGTTTTGTATTTCATTTTCATTTTGATTTTGATTTTTATTTTGATTTTCATTTTCATTTTCAAAATTAAAATTATTATCAAATTTAATATCAAAATTATTATCAAATTCAAAATTTGATTCAAATTGATTTTCAAATTGATCTTGATTTTCATTTTCATTTTGGTTTTGATTTTGATTTTCATTTTGATTTTCATTTTCATTTTCATTTTGATTTTCATTTTCATTTTGATTTTGGTTTTGATTTTCATTTTCATTTTCAAAATTAAAATTATCATCAAATTTAGTATCAAAATTATTATCAAATTCAAAATTTGATTCAAATTGATTTTCAAATTGGTTGATTTTGATTTTGGTTTTGATTTTCATTTTGATTTTCATTTTGATTTTCATTTTCATTTTGATTTTGATTTTCATTTTCATTTTGATTTTCATTTTGATTTTGATTTTGATATTGATTTTGATTTTGATTTTGATTTTGATTTCATTTGATTTTGATTTTGATTTTGATTTTGATTTTGATTTTCATTTTGAATGTTTTTTTCATTTTCAAAATTAAAATTATTATCAAATTTAGTATCAAAATTATTATCAAATTCAAAATTTGATTCAAATTGATTTTCAAATTGGTTTTGATTTTTGTTTTGATTTTCATTTTGATTTTCATTTTGATTTTCATTTTGATTTTTATTTTGATTTTCATTTTCATTTTGATTTTGATTTTCATTTTCATTTTGATTTTGATTTTCATTTTGATTTTGATTTTGATTTTGATTTTCATTTTGGTTTTGATTTTCATTTTGATTTTCATTTTCAAAATTAAAATTATCATCAAATTTAGTATAAAAATTATTATCAAATTCAAAATTTGATTCAAATTGATTTTCAAATTGGTTTTGATTTTGGTTTTGATTTTCATTTTGATTTTCGTTTTGATTTTCATTTTCATTTTGATTTTGATTTTGATTTTGATTTTGATTTTGATTTTGATTTTGATTTTGATTTTGATTTTCATTTTGATTTTGATTTTGATTTTGATTTTGATTTTCATTTTGATTTTGATTTTCATTTTGATTTTCATTTTCAAAATTTGATTCAAATTGATTTTCAAATTGGTTTTGATTTTGATTTTGATTTTTATTTTCGTTTTGATTTTGATTTTGATTTTGATTTTGATTTTGATTTTCATTTTGATTTTCATTTTGATTTTCATTTTGATTTTCATTTTGATTTTGATTTTGATTTTGATTTTGATTTTGATTTTGGTTTTGATTTTGATTTTCAATTTGATTTTGATTTTGGTTTTGATTTTCATTTTGATTTTGATTTTCATTTTCATTTTGGTTTTGATTTTGATTTTGATTTTGGTTTTGATTTTCATTTTCATTTTCATTTTCATTTTCATTTTGATTTTGATTTTGATTTTGATTTTGATTTTGATTTTGATTTTGATTTTCATTTTCATTTTGGTTTTGATTTTGATTTTGATTTTCATTTTCATTTTCATTTTGATTTTGATTTTCAAAATTAAAATTATCATTTGATTTTCGTTTTTGATTTTCTGATTTTGATTTTCATTTGATTTTGATTTTGATTTTCATTTTGATTTTCAATTTGATTTTCATTTTGATTTGATTTTGATTTTGATTTTGATTTTCATTTTGATTTTCATTTTGATTTTCATTTTGATTTTGATTTTGATTTTGATTTTGATTTTCATTTTGATTTTCATTTTGATTTTGATTTTGATTTTGATTTTGATTTTGATTTTGATTTTGATTTTGATTTTGATTTTGATTTTGATTTTGATTTTGATTTTGATTTTGAATGTTGTTTTTTGAATCGAAATTAGTATCGAAATTAGTATCGAAATTAGTATCGAAATTAGTATCAAAATTAGTATCAAAATTAGTATCAAAATTAGTATCAAAATTAGTATCAAAATTAGTATTAAATTCCCCAAATTCAAAATTTGATTCAAATTGATTTTCATTTTGATTTTCAGAATTAAAATTATCATCAAAATAAACATCAAAAGGATCTTCTATATTTTGATTTTTATTTTGGTTTTGATTTTGGTTTTGGTTTTGGTTTTGGTTTTGATTTTTATTTTGGTTTTGGATTTTGATTTTTATTTTGGTTTTGATTTTGATTTTGATTTTGATTTTGGTTTTGATTTTGATTTTCTAAATACAAAATTTTATCTGTTATTTTGTTTGTTTGTTGTTTATTTTGTTTTATTTAAAAAAATTACTTTTTGTTTCTTCATCTGAAAAATTAATATCATCTGAAAAATTAGTTTGATCATAATCATCTTGAAAAAATTGTGAAATTTCATCATTTGAATTCATTTTTGTTAATAAAAATGGTAAAAATAAAAATGGTAAAAAAAAAATGAAAAAAAAAAATGAAAAATTGAATTTTTTTTTATTGAAAAATTTAAAAAAAAAATTAATAAAGAAATTGCTTTCTGATTTATATCTTCATTTAGATTTAAATATAAACCATCATTTACAATTATTCTTTATTAAATTTTTTTTTTATTTGAAAAATTATTTGAAAAATTATTTATTTAAGAAATTCACGAAGAATTTCAAAAATATCTTCTTTATGAGGATATCTACCACTTTTGTATTTAGAAAATAAAACTTCACCATCACTTGTAAGAAGATCAACAGTTGGACATCTTGTACTATAAACCAAAAAAGAAAAAAAATTATAAAAAAAAATTGTAAATAAAAATTGTAAATAAAAATTGTAAATAAAAATTGTAAATAAAAATTATTTACTTGTCATCAATCTTTTTTACATCAACTTCAAAACCTTCTTTCTCTAAAGTTTCTCTGAGTGTTCTTGCAGTACGACTATCGGATCATCCTTTTTTTTTTAAATTAATTTTTTTAAGTTAATTTTTTTAATTAAATTTTTAATTAGATTTTTAAATTAGATTTTTAAATTAAATTTTTAATTAGATTTTTTAATTAGATTTTTAAGTTAAATCTTTATTAACCTCCACAAAATTCAATTAAAAGTGATAATCCTTCAGGAATAATAAATTTTTGTTTCTGTTTCTGTTTCTGGATTTGATTCACCTATTTGAGTTGAATCATTTTGAAGTGTTGGAATTGAAAGAAATAAAATGAATAATAAGAGAAAAAATCTTATCATTCAATTAAAAAAAATTAATTAAAAAAAATTAATTAAAAAAAATGAAAAAAAAATGAATTTAAAAATTTTCTTTCATTTTTATCTTTTTTTTTTTTGATTATTATGAATACAAATTCTAGATTTCCTAATTGGAAAAATTCTTATCCTTTTATAAGAATTCAACCTTATAATTCTTTAAATGAAATACCAAAAGAAAGAGCTGGTCATACATCAGTTATTTATCAAAATAAAATGTATATTTATGGAGGAGCTCGTTTTTTTGAAGATTCTTTTAATGATTTTTATTCATTTGATTTATGTAAATTTTTATTCTTATTTTTATTTTTATTTTCATTTTTTATTTTTTTTTGCTTTTTTTTTTTTAGATTTAAAAAAATGGGAAATTGTTAATCAAATTGGGGATATCCCCATTGGAAGAAGAGGTCATTCTGCTATTGTTCATTTAAATAGAATGTGGATTTTTGGAGGAGCAATTTCTGATGAAATTTATACTAATGATTTTTTAAGTTTTTCTTTTGGTAATCAAAATTAAAATTAAAATCAAAATCAAAATTAAAATCAAAATTAAAATTTAAATTAAAATCAAAATCAAAATCAAAATTAAAATTAAAATTAAAATCTAAAATTAAAATTAAAAATTAAAATTAAAATTAAAATTAAAATTAAAATTAAAATCAAAATTAAAAATTGATATTTTTATTGATATATTTATTTAAATTAAAAAAATAAGAAACAAATACTTGGGAACAAGTTCCTTATAAAGGATCAATCTTACCAAGAATGCTTCATAAATGTTTTCTAATTAACGAAAAACAATTGGTAATTTATGGAGGAATTGATTTAACAGGAAATTTCCTTTTTGATCTAAATATATTTGATTTTGAAAGTGGAATTTTAACAGAATTGCCACCTTCTCCATCACAAACAGATTCTCTTAATAGTTTTCTTTTTGATCAAAAATTGTTCACTTTTGATCAATTCTTCAAAACAACTTTTTACTTTGATTTTCAAAATAACCAATGGAAAGGTCCATTTAATAACAAAGGAATTATCCCAAAAGGTTATTTTGGAAATTCTCTATCAGTTGTTGATAATTTTGTAATTGCTTCTTGTGGTTGTTTACATGATTTTTCATCAACTAGTGATATTTATTTATTTAATCCAAAAACATTCTGTTGGATTTTAATATCAACTCCACAAATATTATCACCAAGATGTAAAAAAAATAATATTATTATTTTTATATTCAAAAACAAAAAAAAATAATTTCTTTATATTTTTTATATTGATTTTTAGATCAACATACTTCAATTTCTTATAAACATAAAACCTCAAATCAAACTAAGGTTTTGATATTTGGTGGTTGCTTTGATCAAACAAGATGCCTGAATGACTTATTTGAATTATCTTTACCAATTGGTGATATTCCACAAGAAAGAAACTCATCTTCTTTAGTTATTTTAGAAAAAAATGCTTATATTTTTGGAGGGAAATATAACTCAATTTTATTTAATGATTTATTTGAATATAATATCCATCAAAATCAATGGAAAAAAATCGAATCTGTTGGAGATATACCAACACCTAGATTTGGGGCTTCTTCGGTTTTGGATAGAAATAGAAATGATCATAATAATATGATAATTTTTGGAGGAAAAGAAACAAAAGAATATTCAAATTCACTTTACACTCTAGACTTGAAAAATTATCAATGGAAATGTTTAATCCAAAAATCGCAAATAATTTCCCCAAGAATTTTTGCCTATTCGTTTATTTATTTGAATGAGATTTATGTTGTTGGAGGTTATAATTTGGAAAAGGATTCAAACGAACTTTCTTTGTTTAAATTTTCAACTGAAATGAATGAATTCATTCCAATTGCAATTCAATTTCCAGAAAAAACTCATTTCCCTATTCCTTTTAATAAAACACCCAAAGTTTTTGACCAAGGAGCACTTTATGTTATTGCAGATGAATTATATATTGGGAATATTGATCCAAAAAAAAAGAGTTTGAAAATGAAAAAGAAATCACTAAGAAATGCAAATCCTCCAATGATTAACAAGCAAATACAAGCAGCACAGCGTTCGAGAATAAAGCCAAATATTGGATCTGTTATTCAAGATTCTTCTTTTGCTGTTTTTGTTAAAGAATCAATTGTTGTTTTTGGAGGATTTTCTCCAAATAATTTGGAATTACCAGATGAACCAATCATAATTGATGTTGAAAAAAAAGTGTGGAAATTTCTTTTCAATTGTAATAATCAACCAAAAAGAATTTCAAATTATTCATGTTCAAATTTTGATAATTCCATATTGTATTTTGGTGGGAATCATTCTGATAATGATTCAAATTCAACAAATACAGTGCAAATTTTGCATTTGGAATCTCCAATTCAACCCATTATTCAAGATTTTCTTTCTCTTTATCATAACCCTGTTTTCTCAGATTTCAAAATCAATCTTGAAACCATTGATAAAAAGCCAATGCAATTATTTTTTCACTCTTTCATTTTCAAAGAAAGATGCAATTTTCCAGAAGATTTTTCTTCAGAAAAAATCATTAATATCATTGAGAAATTTAATTTTGAAATTGTAGATTTTGCAATGATTTTTGTTTATTCTTCCCATTTCGATACCCACAAATTCAACTCTTTTTCTTTTCAAATGCTTGTTTCTCTTTTCCAATTATCAAAGCAACTCAATTTGGACTATATTTCTTATAGATGCGAAGAAAAACTTACCAATTATCATCTAAACATCAATAATTGCATCGATTTAGTTCAATTATTTGATAATGAAAAATCGGCAAATTCACTAAATATTGCTATAAATTTTATTCATCAACATCAAGAACAATTATTTTCTCAAATGGAAAAATTTGAGCAATTATCACAATTACATCCACATTTAATAACCAAAATTGAGACAGGAAATCAACCAATAACAAATTCAAAAGCAGTTTTATTACAAGAAGAAAAACCAAAGATTGAATTGATTCAGCATTTCCAAAACATTTTCCATTCATCAAAATCAACTGATTTTACAATCATTGCTTCATCACCAATTATTAATAATAATGATGAAAAGAATAATTTGCAAAATGAAAATATTGATCCAAATCAAAATAAGCATTTGATTCCTGTTCATAAATCAATATTATATTCAAGATCAAAATTTTTTCATGATTTGTTTCTTCTTAATTCTGCAGAAAATCTTACTGTTTTTGAAGAAAATAACCAAATTTCTTTTGAAGCAATTTATCATTTTTTCAGATATTTTTATACTGAATCTCTTGATATGAATCTGAATCTTCAACTTCTTTTTGAAATTCAATTTCTGATTGAAATTTATTGTCCAAATGATTATTATTTTAAAGAAAAATGTTCAGATTTTATTAACACTCTTCTTTCTAATCAATTTCAAAAGGATCAAATTTTTTTCAAATGAATTTATTTGATCCATTTCTTCTTTCTTATTTTTTTTTTAATCAAATAAAAAAATTCTAAAAGATCTTTAACTTATTTTTTAATTTAATTTTTTATTTATTTGAAAAAAAAGAAAGAAAAAAAAAAAGAAAGAAATAATAGATCGACTCAGTTTGATTGATTTAAAATTTTTTAACCCAAATTAAATTTTTTCAAACTTGATATTAATAAATTCGTAATTAGATTTTCCAAAAAAAAGAAACAAAAATAACCCTTTTTTTTTTTTCCAAATTTTTTTCCACTTTTCTAAAAAAAAAAGTCCACTAAATTGATCCACTTTTTTTTTTTATTTTGAATTAGATAAAATTATCTAATTTCACGGAGATTTTTCTTCCATCCAGTTCACTCTCATCAAACATTTCTATAAATTATTTTGAAATGTAAATTATTTCAGTTAACCCCAATCCAACATCAACAAATTTAAAATGCAATAAAATAATTTTAAACCCCAATTATAAGGAAAAGCGAAGAAAAGAAATATTTTAAAAGGATTTATTATTATTTATTATTTAATATTTAATATTTAATATTTAATATTTAATATTTAAGAAAAAAGATTACGAATTGCTCTTTGTGCTTCTTCTTTTGTTTCATAAATTACAGTTCCTTGACCTTTAGATCTACCACTTTCTGTTTCAATTATATCAGCTCTTATAACGCTTCCTGCTTTTTTAAATGTATCTTTAAGTTTCATCCAAGTTGTTGAAAAAGGTAACTTAAATTTTATAAATTTGATAAATTTTATAAATGAATTTTATAAATGAATTTGATAAAGGAATTCGCTTAAAATTAAAAATAGATATACATTATCAACAAACAATCTTCTTCCTCTATCATCATATTTATTTTTTTTATATGATCTGCATTCTCGAACATTAACAACTCTTCCATTTAAAATTGTATTACTTAAAGAATTAATTGCAAGTTTAGCTGAATCAGCATTTTCAAATTCAACAATTCTAATTAAAATTAATTTTGAAATTGAAATTGAAATTGAAATTGATTTTGATTTTGAAATTAATTTTAATTAATATTGAAAAACTAACGCAGAACCCCTAGATTTTCCATCTCTATCATAAAAAATATCTACTTGAGAAACATTTCCAACTGTTGACATAAAATTCTTTAATTCATTCCAACCAATACGATAAGATAAACCAGTAACAAAAACACGTTTTCCCAATAAATCATTGGTATTATGATTTAAAATATTTTCCACTCTTGAAGGAGGTGGAGAAGGTGAAGGTGATCGTGATCTAGATCGAGAAGATAAACGATTTGGAAGATAATGACGACGGTTACGATTACTATTTTGAAATTGATTAAATTTTCCATCATAATTTTCATTCATCTCCTCTTTCCTTTTTTCTTCTATTGAATTTTCTTGATTTAATAAAGATTGGTTTGATTTTTGCAAATCTTGGAATTTTTGTGATTGTAAAAGAAGAAGAAGATTAGGATTTGAAAGTAAAAGTTGCTGGAACATTAACTGTTCCTGTTGTTTTTGTTGATTTTTTTGTTTTTCTTGTTGAAGCTCTAATTGTTTAATTTGATCGTTATGTGTTTTTTGTAGTTGTTCTAATGTTTGTAAATGTAATTGCTGTAATTGTTCTAATTGCTGTTGGATTTGCTGATGAAAATTTTTTTGCTGTTCTTGATGATGTTCTTGTTGTTCTTGATTGTGTTGAATTAATTTTTTTCGAAGTAAATCTTTTTGGGTTTCTTGTTGCTCCATTAAAACCCGTTTTTGTTCTTCTTGTTGTTGTTTGAGTTGCTGTTTTAGTTTTTGCTCTTTTTCTTCTTGAGCTTTTTTCAGTTGTTGACTTAAATTAAGTTGAAATTCTAATTGCAAATTAAGTGGTAATTGCAATTTTTGCTCTTGATTTAACTGCTGTATTTGCTGCAACTGCTTTAATTGTTGCAATTGCTGTAATTGTTGTAGTTGTTGTATTTGCTGCAATTTTTGTAATTGCTGTATTTGTTGTAATTGTTGTAGTTGTTGTATTTGTTGTTCTGAATTAAATTGAGTTTTTTTTTGATTATCATTTAAATTTGATCCATTTGAATAATTTAAATTATTTCTTGCATTAAAATTTGTGTTTTGTTTATTTTTTTGTTGGTTTTGTGCTAAAGAAAAAAGAGATTCAAATGATTTTGGATTCATAATTAAAAATGAAAAAAAATGAAAAAAAAAATGAAAAAAAAATTTTATCATTTTTTTTCTTTTTTCATTTTCTTTAAAAAATTTTTTAATTCAAAAAAAAACCCATAATTTATCTTTTATGAGACTATTTTTTATCTTTCTTTCCTTTCTTGTAACAGAAAAAATTAAAAAAATTTTATTAACAAATCCTGAAGAATTAGAAATTAAAAGAAAAATTGAAATACTTCGTGAAGAATCAACTAAATTAAATAAAATGACTGATTTTCGAGAATATTCAAAAATTTCAAGAGCAATAATACAACTTGAAAATGAAAAGAAAAAATCACAAGAACAATTTTCACCAAGAAAAAGCCTTGTTTATGGAATTATTTTATTTCAAATTATTTTTTCAGTTATTTTAATATATTATTTTTGGGGTCAAGAATTTTTTCAAGTTACTCAATTAAATATAAATTCAAAAATGTGCAAATTTCCTTTTTCTTATCTTATCCCTGGTTTATCTTTTACTAAAATTCCTCAAATGGGCTTTTGTTCTGTTTCAGTTAAATTGTTTTCTTGGATTTTAAGCTCTTTTTTTTTATCAAGAAAAATTCTAAGTTGATCAAAGAATAAAAGTTTATAAATAATTAATTCATTTAATTTTCATCATCTTTTTTTTTCTTTTATTATATTAATTTATATTATATTAAATTAATTATTTTTCCATTTATTGAATTAGATCATTTTTGGATTGAAATCTTTTAAATTATTTTTTTTTTTTAAATTCATTTTTCATTTTCCAAAAAAAAATTTTTTTTTTTTTAAAAATAAAATGAGTTCTTTATCTCTTTATTTACGTGCTTTAAAACTATTTCAAGACAACACTCAACCATCTCAATCTCAATTACAAAAATTATTTTTAGCTCAACCCCAAAAATTTCCTCAACCTTTGATTGAATTTTTTAAAGATGATAAATGTTATGATTATAAAATTAAAGTTAAAGAATTTGAACAGAAAAATTCGAATAATAATCACAACACTGTTTCTCAAGAAAAAAATACTTCTGATAATAAAATGCTCACAAATAATCATCATGTTAATAATGTTGACAAAAACTCTCAAGAAAAAAATGAGAAAAATTATAATGATGATAATATTAAAAATGGAAATAATAAAATCAAAGAAAATCAAAATAATCAATTAATTGAAAATCAAAATCAAAATCAAAATCAATTAGAAAATGGAAAAAATAATTTAAATCAAAATGGAATTAACCAAAAGAAAAAAATTACAAAACGAAAAAAGCAAATGAAAACAAAATTAAAAAAGAACAAGAAGCTAACAAAAAAACATAATAAAAAGCATAAAAAACAGAAACAGAAACAAAAACAGAAACAAAAACAGAAACAGAAACAAAAACAGAAACAGAAACAAAAACAGAAACAGAAACAAAATAATAAACAAAATAAAGAAAAAGAAAAAGAAAAAGAAAAAGAAACAACAGGAATTCAAAAAGGAAAATACATTATTAGAAATTTAAGGACAAAAAGAAGAACAAGAAATGGAAGATTTATTGATTCAGATGAAGAAAGTGAAGAAGAATCAGATCAAGAAATGGAACAAACAGATTCAAATGAAAATGAAAATGAAAATGAAAATGAAAATGAAAGTGATAATGAAAATGAAAGTGAAAATGATAATGATAATGATAATGAAAGTGATAATGAAAATGAAAATGATAATGATAATGATAATGATAATGAAAGTGATAATGAAAGTGATAATGAAAGTGAAAATGAAAATGAAAATGAAAATGAAAATGAAAATGAAAATGAAAATCAAAATCAAAATCAAAATCAAAATGAAAATGAAAATGAAAATCAAAATGAAAATCAAAATGAAAATCAAAATGAAATTCAAAATCAAAATGAAAATCAAAATCAAAGTGAAAATCAAAGTGAAAATGAAAATCAAAGTGAAAATCAAAATAAAAATAAAAATCAAAATCAAAATGAAAATGAAATTCAACAAGAAAAAAAAAGAAGAAAAAAAACAAAATCCAAAAAAAAATTACAAAAAAATCTTAAAAAAAAGAATACAGATTAAATTTAAAATTAAAAATAAAGAATTAAATTTTTTAATTTTGAATTTTATTGAATCTTTTTTAAATTTTAAATTTTAAATTTGAAATTTTAAATTTTATTGAATCAGTTCAATGAATAAGTAAAATAAACATCATCAAAATCTTCCTGAATATCAAAATTATAAACGGTAGACTCAGTGATCCAAATCAAATTACTCATTTTAAATTGAGAAATCAAATATTGAGTTTTATAAGAATTTTGAGGTGATAAAATATATTGCAAAAAAGCATTTGTAAAATCAGTTCTAAGATTTGAATGCATAATTTCTCTTGCAAAAGAAAGAAAACAAGGAGAAAAAGAATAAATTCCAGGTGAATAAGTTTTAAGGAAAGAAGTGTCTTTGGGTTTTTGTGAAAAATCTTTAAGATTAGAAGCTTTTTGCCAAAAAGACTCTGAAGAAAATATTGAGGAATCATGAAGCTTTAATAACCAATCTTTTCTTATTGGATGAACTTTTGGATTCATAAAAAAAAAATAACGGTATCGAATTTTTAGATCAGCATCAGTTAATAAATTATAAAACATTCTATTATTCAAAATAGTGTCTGATTTCGGGTTTTCAAATTTCGCATTTAAATAGTAAATTGTATCAAACATTTCTTTGATTTCACTATTTGATTTCATCCAATTTTCTATTTGTAATTTAACTGGGGATCCCCGATTGTCTTCGAAATTTCCTTGATAATAAAATATCAAATCCGTTATTATTTTGGATTGCATTTCTGAATCCGGCAAAAAATTTTTCCACAAATTAAGAAAATCAAAAAGTATTTTTTCATCTTTAAATGTAACTGGAATAATAACTGCAAATTTTTTCAACTCTAAAAATTTGGAATCTTTTTCTTTTTTTCGACATTGTTGCCATTTTTGAGTAAAATCTTTTTGGTTTTCGGGAAATTTTGGATCATAAAATACTACTCTTAAAGCTAAAATAAATCCGATAAAAAATGCAACTCCACACATGATTCTATACGTTTTTCTTGGCCATGATGTTGTTGATAAATGCGGTTGAAAACCTGTAACTCTCATTTATATAAAAATTTTTAATTGAAAACTCGAAAAAAATGAAAAAAAAAAATGAAAAAAAATTTTTTAAAAATCTTTTTTTTTTTTCATTTTTTTTTCTTGTTTTGTTTTGGTTTTTTTTATTTTTCTTTAAATATATCAAATCAAATGTCGTTAAGATTTACATTTAAAAGAGGAACAACACATTTAATTATTCGAACTCTTCCAAATTCTTATGTAAAGCAAAAAATAAAAATTAAAAAAATTTTTTTCCGTTTTTTTTTTTTTCATCAATTTTTTTATTTAATAAATTTAATTTTTAATTTGTAATTCAGTTTATAATTTCATCTTTATCAACAAGAAAAGACACACAGTTGTTTACAATTGATATAAATACTGGAAATATATGTTATAATGCTCAACAAGGAATTGATTTATTTGAAAATGAAAAAAGTGCATTATTTCATCTTACAAATGAAAGAAAACTTAAAATCAAAACAACAATCAGAGCCAAAGGTTTAATTGGAATCAGAATCGTTAATAATTCTTTATATCTTCTTATTGCTACTGTTGTAAAAAAAGCAACAAATTGATTTTTTAAAAAATTTTTTTTGATATTTTTTTTATTTAAATTTTATTATTATTTTTTTTATTTTAAAAAGACTAAACCAACTGCACAATTATTTAATCAACATCAAATTAATACTGTTGCTACTACTCAATGGGTACAAATTCAACTTTCGTATCCGTTTTCCACTGGAAAGTAAATTTTTTTAAATATTTTTAATTTAAATTTTTTTAAATAATTTTTTAAATAATTTTTTTAAAAGAGAATCGGATAATAAATTATTAACAGAATTTCCGATTGATGGATTTCATTATTTTTGTGAAACATTAGATATAACTCGACCTTTTCCTTCAAAACATTCAGTTTCAGAGTTTGGATTTAAAATTCAATTTAAAATTCAATTCAATTCAATTTAAATTCAATTCAAAATTCAATTCAAAATTCAAAATTCAAAATTCAAAATTCAATTCAAAATTCAATTCAAAATTCAATTCAAAATTCAATTCAAAATTCAATTCAATTCAAAATTCAATTTAAAATTCAATTTAAATTAAATTCAATTCAAAATTCAATTCAATTCAAAATTCAATTCAAAATTCAATTCAATTCAAAATTAAATTCAATTAAATTCAAAATTCAATTTAAATTCAATTCAATTCAATTCAATTCAAAATTAAATTCAAAATTCAATTTAAAATTCAATTCAAAATTCAATTTAAATTAAATTCAATTCAAAATTCAATTCAATTCAAAATTCAATTCAAAATTCAATTCAATTCAAAATTAAATTCAATTAAATTCAATTCAATTCAATTAAATTCAAATTCAAAATTTAAAATTCAAAATTCAATTCAAAATTCAAAATTAAATTCAAATTCAAATTCAAATTCAATTCAATTCAAAATTCAATTCAATTAAATTCAAAATTAAATTCAATTCAATTCAAAATTCAATTCAAAATTCAATTAAATTCAATTCAATTTAAATTCAAAATTCAATTCAAAATTCAAAATTAAATTAAATCCAAAATTAAATTCAAAATTAAATTCAAAATTCAATTCAATTCAAATTCAATTCAAATTCAAAATTCAAATTCAATTAAAAATTCAAAATTCTTTTCAAAATTTTAGTTACAATCCAAACTTTTGTTGTAATAATGCTTTCCTTGAACCATTTAAGAAATTAGGCCTTTTAGATTGGTGTATCATTTTAGTTCAAGGAATTGTAATCGGACAACAAATCAAACTTGAAAATCGCAAAACTCTAAAAGAACAATTAGAAAATCCTTTAAAAAGTGATGAAAACATTGAAAATATGAATATAATTTATTTATCAAGAAAATTAATAACTTATTTTATCAATGAAGATCATTCAGATGAAATTGATAAACATTCTGGTAATTTTTCTTCTTCTTTTTTTTTGAAGAAACCAAAAACAAAATTTCGATTTATATATTCTTTCATTTAAAAGAAGTTGAAAACGAAACTGAATATGAAATCATATGTTTTGCTGATCATGATCAAGAAATAGAATGGTTTTCATATGATTGGATATCTGGAAATGCAAATATTTCTTTAGAACAAAAAGAAGAAAAATTACAAGATGTATTAAAACAAAGAAAATCATCTGCTTTTATGGAAAAATATTACCAAATAATTGGAAAAAGATTTAATATCAAAAGCATTAGTTGTTGCAATTTATTGAATCAAGAAATATCACAAATTGAATCTGAATCAAATTTTCAATTGAAAAAATCACTTCAAAATGTTCACAAAAATGTTGGCATCAATCTTGAATTTTTAGATATTTATTTAAAATGGAATAAAAAATTAGAAGAAAAAGATCGTTTAAGGGATTTATATGAAACACTTAAAAAAGAATTGTTGAAATATGATTGTAATCATGGAATTATTAGCTCATTTGTTTTCCAAGAAGAAGATTTTTCAAAACAAGAAAATAATAATGAAAATAATGAAAATAATGAAAATAATGAAAATAATAATAATGAAAATAATGAAAATAACAATGAAAATAATAATGAAAATAATGAAAATAATAATAATAATGAAAATAACGACAAATTTATTGAGATTGATTTTCTAAGAAATTTCCCACTTAGTATATTCAGATGTCCAGATGGTAATTGGGTCCATATCCAACTATTACAAAAACAAAAAGGACTTGTTAAATTCAACTCATTTAATTCTTTGGATCGAATAATCTCAACAAATTTCTTTCAAATACATCCAATAGTTGCAGAAATTGTTCACAGAGTTAATCAAAAAAATGTTTCACAAGAAAAAGAAGAAAAAGAAGAAAAAGAAGAAAAAAACAATCAATGGAGTTTTTTCGATAAAAAATTATTTCAAATACAAAAATCATTATCTATCAAAATCAATGATTTTATTCAAAAAGGAATTTTGCGTGAATGTCATGCAAATAGTATATTGTGTTCAGGTTTTCTTCGGGATCTTGTCCCGATTAGTTTTCAATCGATATGGAATTTACTTGATAATTGCACAGATAATATTACATCATTAATAATAAGAAGATATCAAAAAAATTCAAAAGATTTGATTAACAAAAAGAAATATGATTTTTTTGTTGGAATAAAAGAAGGAAATTTGAAGAGATCGAAAAATAACAAAATATTGAATATTCGGAACGTTAGTAGTCCACCTTCTTGGTGTTTGAATGAATTTCATAATGAAATTGAAGATCAAAATAATAACGATTTTATTCCTGAAAGAATATTTTCTGATCCAAATATATATTGGAAATTTCCATTAGGACGTTCTGCAAAAGTATAAAAAAAATATACAAAAATATACAAAAATATAAAAAGCAAATTTTAATTGATTAATTGATTGATTGTTTTTTTAATATTGAATTATTAGATTTATCTTTGTTTGAACAAACCAACAAAAATCACTGAAATTTGCTTAACAATGAGAGGAAATACTATTGAAGAAAACAGGCTTAGAATGGATGTTTTTATTGGACAATATTTGGATAATTTATTTGTTGTGCTTAGTCAAGTGCAATTGCCTGTGTGTTCAGAAGGAACACAACTTTATTTCCCATTTTCTAACACCACAAACTATGTGAAAACAATTGGGACACAATTCAGATCTTTTGATACAAGTCCTTTTATTTCTTCAATGTATTCAAGAGTTGTTTTATTACAGTTTCATTCTTTATCTCCAATAAAACGAAGTGTTGTTATTGGAAAAATTGATATTTATGGAGTTGAATACTCAGAAAATCATCAGGAATTTTCCACTAATTTTTCCATAAGAAAACCCTCATTTGATAGTTTTGCAAATTTTCAATTTCCTCTTAACAATGATATCCCACAAAATCTCACATTTCTAAATGAGAATAATTCCAAGCCAGAAAAAAGTATCAAGAAATTTTATAATGGAAAGCAATATTCACACAAAGAAATTTCTTCAGCTCATCTTATGAAAACTGGGATTGATAAGGTTATTGGCCAAGAAGAAAAGGATGATAAATCAGAAGATATTTTCAATCAAGTCGAAAAACTGTTGAATGAAGAATTTCAAGAATATGAAATTGTTTCTGATTCTGTTCAAGTTATTCATGAATATTTAAACAGTGAAAATTGCGAAAAAAATAGAAAATCAGAAAATAATAACAAAAATATTGAAAATAATCAAAATAACAAAAATAATGAAAATAATAACAAAAATAATGAAAATAATGAAAATAACGAAAATATTCAAAATGGAACAAATTGGTATCTCAAAGTATCAACAGATTCAAATGAATCTATTTTTCTTAAAAATTCAGAAGAATCTATTGACATTCTGACATTCAAGAATTTAATTAATAAATTGGTTCAAGAAAAAGTAGCACATCAAAAAAAAATATCATTACTCGATTCGTTAAGAATAGAAGAAAAAAGATTGTTTCTTGGATTAAAACAACATGAAAGAGACATTATTTTCCAAAAATTCAGTATTTCTGCTCAAGAATTTGATCCAAGAAGATTTTTTTATCCAAGAAGCAAAAAAATTATTAATGAACTTAAAAGAAGTCCTCGATTTAAAGCAAAAAGATGTTCTAATCCAGGTTGTAATAATTCTCTACGTTTTCACTATAAACAATGCAATTATTGTTTACGCAGATTTTGTCCAAGTTGCATGCATCCTAGAAAAATACAAGTTTGAATATTAAAAATAATTTAAAAACAAAAGCAAAACAACAAATTATTCATTTATTTATTTATTATTTTTTTACAAAAATAGATTACAGAATTTATGTGGACAGGATTGTCTAAAGTTTGTAAAAGTTGTGGTGAAATTATATTTAAACAAACATCTACAATGCAAATAATTCAAGATTTGGATAATTCACAAGAAGAAGAAATTTTAGAGGAATCTCAAGAGAATATTTTGGATTTACTTTATTCAAAAAGTTCACATAAATTATTTGGAATGAAATGGCAAAGAGATATTGATCATTCATTAAAATTGATAGAAAATTCAAATGAAAATTTAAATGAAAATTCAAATGAAAATTCAAATGAAAATTTAAATGAAAATAAAAAAAATATCAATATTCAAGAAATTCGAAAAAAATATCCAAAAGCAATTCAAAATGTCTCAACATTTCCTTCAGCAAGTATTTTAAAATATGTAAAAACAGATCCATTATCACTACCAATTGAAACGTTAATATGCGATGAAGGTTTCCAAGATGAAGATTATTGGAAAGCCTCTGAAGATGTTTCTTCAGTTGAAATTATGATTTCATTAAATAGTTATTCAGAAGTATTCAGTATCAAAATTATTGCAGACAAAAATGGATTTACAAGTTTGGATTGCCCATTAATAACTGTTTTGGGAGGAATGAATTATCCAAAAAGAATTCTTCCGTTAGCATTTTGTGATCTTAAGGAATTCCAGAATCAACAACAAGAACCTATTATTAAACCGTTTTCTGAAATTGAAATTGTTTTAAAAGAACCGACTGAATGCAAAATTGTTTCTTTGATTTTGAATTTACCGGAATCAAAACAGAATCAAACAGAAAATTTGGAATTGAATTCTCCAAGAGAGAAAAGAGTTATTCATTTGGCAAAAATAATTGTGAATGGAATTCCCAAATCGGACCCAATTTTATATGCTTCATCAAATTATTCATCATTAAAAGATAAAGAAATTAAACTTGGAATGTTTTTAGAAAATTTGGAAAAAATTCAAAAAGAAAATTTTACATCAGCATTTGATGAAACCACTTATTCTCTCACTTATGAATTTGAAACACCCAAAGTTGTTCATGGTTTTTATTGGATATCAGAAGGAATGCGTTTTGAAATGAATAGGTTGATTTTTTCAGCTGTAACAACAACTAAAAAGGGTGATCTCAATGAGCATATTTTTCTTGGGTTTTTTTTTATTCCAAAATGTGAAGATGGAAATATTTTAAAGTATTATTTTTATTTGAATCAATCAAGTTTGATCGAGACAATTACAGTTAAATTTTTATTTCCAATTCAATCCAAAGTTTTTTCTGGGGAGACAATTTTATTTTTTTAGAAATTTAAAAATTGATTTAAATAATTGATTTGAAAAGAAATTTGAAAAGAAGTTTGAAAAGAAATTGATTTAAAAATTGATTTAAAAAGAAATTAATTTAAAAAGAAATTAATTTAAAAAGAAATTGATTTAAAAATTGATTTAAAAAAAATTTGAAAGAAATTTAAAAAGAAATTGATTTAAAAAAATTAATTTAAAAAAAGTTTGAAAGAAATTAAAAAAAGTTGATTTAAAAATTGGTTTAAAATTGGTTTGAAAAGAAATTAATTTAAAAATTGATTTAAAAAATTGATTTAAAAAGAAGTTTGAAAAGAAATTAATTTAAAAAATTGATTTAAAAAGAAGATTTGATTTAAAAATTGATTTAAATAATTGATTTAAAAAGAAATTTGAAAAGAAGATTTAAAAATTGGTTTAAAAATTGGTTTAAAAAGAAATTAATTTAAAAAGAAGATTTAAAAATTGATTTAAAAATTGATTTAAAAATTGATTTAAAAAGAAATTAATTTGAAAAGAAATTTGAAAAGAAGATTTAAAAAGAAATTTGAAAAGAAATTAATTTGAAAAGAAATTGATTTAAAAAGAAATTGATTTAAAAAGAAATTAATTTAAAAAGGAATTAATTTAAAAAGAAATTAATTTAAAAAGAATTTTAAAAGAAATTTGAAAAGAAATTAATTTAAAAAGAAGTTTGAAAAGAAATTAATTTAAAAAGAATTTTAAAAAGAAATTGATTTAAAAAGAAGTTTGAAAAGGAATTAATTTAAAAAATTGATTTAAAAAAGAAGTTTGAAAAGAAAATTGATTCAAAAAGAAAAAGAAATTATTTAATTTTTTGATCTTCTTTTTCAGGATTTTGAAGCATTTCAGTTAATGATTCTATTTGATCGAATTTTAAATTGAAAACATCTTCAATATTTGGACCATAATAAACTTTTGAAGTTTGAGAAATGCTTTCTATCATTTTCATTTTTAAATACTCAGGCGTTAATAATTGAGAATAAGCTTCAGCTTCTTTCATTGTTTGATAATAAAAAGAATCAGCTTCTTTCTTGATTTTTGCTGAATGAATTTGATCTTCAATTTCAGACATTTGTTGTAAACTTTTTTTCTCTTCAATTTCTTGTTGCATTTTAATAATAGAAACTTCTTTTTCTTTTTGAGCTTCAATATTTGCTTTCATTCTTTCAGTTTCAGCTTCTATTAAATTTAACAATAAAAATTTAACATTTAAAATTTAATCAATTAAAATTTAATCATTTAAAATTTAATAATTTAAAATTTAATCATTTAAAATTTAATAATTTAAAATTTAATAATTAAAATTTAATATTTTAAAATTTAATAATTTAAAATTTAAACAATTAAAATTTAATAATTTAAAATCTAATAATTTAAAATTTAATCATTTAAGATTTAATCAATTAAAATTTAATCATTTAAAATTTAATAAATTAAAATTTAATAATTTAAAATTTAATCAATTAAGATTTAATAATTTAAAATTTAATAATTTAAAAATTTAATAATTTAAAATTTAATCAATTAAGATTTAATCATTTTAAAATTTAATAATTTAAAATTTAATCAATTAAGATTTAATAATTTAATAATTTAAAATTTAATAATTTAAAATTTAATAATTTAAAATTTAATAATTTAAAATTTAATAATTTAAATTTAAATAATTTAAAATTTAATAATTTAAAATTTAATAATTTAAGATTTAATAATTTAAAATTTAATAATTTAAAATTTAAATTTAATAATTTAAAATTTAATCATTTAAAATTTAATAATTTAAAATTTAATAATTTAAAATTTAATAATTTAAAATTTAATCATTTAAAATTTAATAATTTAAAATTTAATAATTTAAAATTTAATAATTTAAAATTTAACCATTTAAAATTTAATAATTTAAAATTTTTACTTCTTTCAGATATTTGTTGTTCTTGATCTGCAATTTTAAGTTCTGTTTTTTTCTTTTCAATTTCTTCATAATTTCTCATAATTGCTTTTGGAACAATTGGTTTTGTAACACGAATTGATATTAATTCAATTCCAGGAGCCCAAACATTAATTGATTCTTGTAAAGCCTTTTAAAAATAAAAATTAAAATCAAAATTAAAATTAATATTAAAATTGAATAAATACTTCGCTTAATCTTTCATCAATTGTATCAAAAAGTGTAATATAAACTTCTTCTAAAGTATGAAGTGAACAAAATTGATTAATTTCATGTGCAATTTTTTCATAAATCCATATCTTATCATATTGAGTTGTATAATTCTTAATAGTATCCCAAGCATAAAGTTTTTTAAGTCTATTTACAACTTCAATTTTTTCTAATAAAGAAAAAAATTATAAATTAAATTATTAAATCAAAATAGACATAAAAAAAAGAGGAACAATATACCAAAATAAAGCATAACACCTCCACTTGTACCACATGGAATATCTTATTTTAATATTAAAATTAAAATTAAAATTTAAATTAAAATTAAAATTAAAATTAAAATTAAAATTAAAATTAAAATTAAAATTAAAATTAAAATTAAATTTAAAATTAAAATTAAAATTAAAATTAAAATTAAAATTAAAATTAAAATTAAAATTAAAAATTTAAATTAAAATTAAAAAATTAAAATTAGAATTAATATCATAATTAAAATTAAAATTAAAATTCAAAAAATTAAAAATTAAAATTAAAATTAAAATAAAAATTAAAATTAAAATTAAAAAATTAAAATTAAAATTAAAATTAAAAATTAAAAATTAAAATTAAAATTAAAATTAAAATTAAAATTAAAATTAAAATTAAAATTAAAATTAAAATTAAAATTAAAATTAAAATTAAAATTAAAATTAAAATTAAAATCAAAATTAAAATTAAAATTAAAATTAAAATTAAAATTAAAATTAAAATTAAAAATTAAAATTAAAATTAAAATTAAAATTAAAATTAAAATTAGAAATTCAAAAAATTAATAAAAAATTAAAATTAAAATTTAGAATTAAAATTAAAATTAAAATTAAAATTAAAATTAAAATTAAAATTAAAATTAAAATTAAAATTAAAATTAAAATTAAAATTAAAATCAAAATTAAAATTAAAATTAAAATTAAAATTAAAATTAAAATTAAAATTCAAAATTGCTTATAATCTTACTTCTAACTTCATCTGTTTGTACTGATATTTGTACAAATCTCAACTGTAGTTAAAAAAGGGAATTTTAAATGATAACCAGGTTCTTCATAAGAAGGTAATAAAGCACCTCCTCTCCAATATAAACCTATATAACCTTCTGGAATATGATGAATTCCATTAAGAAGAACAGCAATAATCCCAATAACTAAAGGTAAAAAAACAAAAAATAAAGAAGCCATTTTGAGAAAATAAAAAAGGAGAAAAATGAAAAAAAAAATATTTAATTTTTGTTTTTGTTTTTGTTTTTGTTTTTGTTTTAAATTTTGTTTTTGTTTTCTGTTTTCTGGCAAATTAATTAAAATAAAAAAATTCCAAATAAATTCATTTTTTCATTTTTTCATTTTTTCATTTTTTCATTTTTTTAAAATAATAATAAATAAATGGATCCAATCACAGAAGCAATTTGGAATGGAGACTTAAAAGAAATACAAAAATTAATAAAAGCAGGAGAAGATATTAATAAACAATCTGAATTCAGTGGACAAACACCAATTCATTTAGCATTACAAGAGAACAAAAGAGAAATAGCGATATATTTAGTAGAAAACGGAGCAAATTTAAATATAATTGACAATAATGGATTAACACCATTGATGATAGCGGTTGACATTCCATCTCGCGATATGGTTGAGCTTCTGCTACTTCACGGCGCAAATGTTGATGCTATTAATGAATATGGTGAAACTTGTCTTCATAAAGTTATCGATCAAAATAGCAAAATTGCACATCTTTTGATGTCTTATGGTGCAAATCCCTTTTTCAAGGATAATGATAATGCCATTCCTCGTGATTATGTTACAAATAAAGGTGTTCTCTCATTCTTGGAAAGATATTCTAATAAATTTAGAGATTATTCTCCTGCTCTCTTTTTTGATTTCGTTAATGAATATAAAAATATTGCTATGGAAATTGGAAATGAATTTATAATTGATATTAATAAACTTAAAGAAATTGATTTTATTAAAAGAGGTGCTTTTGGTGATGTTTGGAAAGGTATTTATGATGGAAAACCTGTTGCTATTAAAAAATTCTTGAAAGAATTACGTGGTTCAGATTTAGAAATGTTTTATCGCGAAGTTGCTCTTTTAGTGTAAAAATTAAAATTAAAATTAAAATTAAAATTTAATAAAATTAAAATTAAAATTAAAATTTAATATTAAAATTAAAATTAAAATTAAAATTAAAATTAAAATTAAAATTAAATTAAAATTAAAATTTAAATCAAAATTCAAATCCAAATTAAAATTAAAATTTAAATTAAAATTAAAATCAAATTTAAATTAAAATTAAATCAAATTAAATTAAATCAAAATTAAATTATAATTAAAATTAAAATTAAAATTAAAATTAAAATTAAAATCAAAATTAAATTAAATCAAATTAAATTAAATTAAAATTAATATCAAAATTAAAATTATAATTAATATTAAAATTAAATTTAAATCAAAATCAAAATTATAATTAAATTTAATTAAATTAAATCAAATTAAAATTAAATTTGAAATAAAGGAAATGTAAACATCCAAATATTGTTGAAACTATTGGATTTCATCTTCTTGACAAAGCAGATCCAATCAAAAGTACATATCCAACATGTATAGTTCTTGAATATGTTCCAAGAGGAAGTTTATCAGAAAGATTAAAGAAACTTTTAGAAAAGAATCTAAGAATAAAAAAAGACACAATAATATCTTATGCGATTGACATAGCAGAAGGAATGAAATACTTACACGATAAGGGAGTAATTCATCGAGATTTAAAATCAGGGAATATTTTAATAACAAATGAAAATCATTTGAAAATCATTGATTTTGGATTAGCTCGATATAAAGCAGGAGAAACTGATATTACAGGAGAAATGACAATTAACATTGGAACACCTAATTGGATGGCACCCGAAATTTTAAGAGGTGAATCTGATTATACTCCAAAAGTTGATGTTTATAGTTATGGTCTTGTTTTATGGGAAATGGTTTATCGTGAAATTCCTTATAAAAAACTTCTTTTGCAAGTCGGAATGGAAGAATTTAAATCTAAAGTTGGTTTTGATAAACCTACTTTGAAACTCCCAAAAAAATATCTTCCTGAAGAAATGAATAATTTAATGGCAAGATGTTGGGATCATGACCCTGATAAACGTCCTGAATTTTCTGAAATTTGTGAAATTTTAAAAGAAATTAAAAACAAAAAATAATTCTTTCGTTCATTAATTCGTTCGTTCAATCATTAATTCCTCTTTCTTTTTTTTGCTTTTTTTCTTTCTTTCTTTTGGTTTTTTGATTTTTTGATTTTTTGATTTTTTGATTTTTTGATTTTTTGATTGGATTTAAATTTGGATTATTAAAAAAGTGGAACAAAATAATATTTTTCTTTTTTTCAATTTTTAATTTTTCAATTTTTCAATATTTGAAATAAATTTATGTATTCAATCGAAAAAGCAATTTGGAATGGAGATTTAAAAGAAATTAAAAAATTAATAACAACAGGAGAAAACATTAATAAACAATCCGAATTGACTGGGCAAACACCAATTTATATTGCACTAAAAAAGGAAAAGCATAAAATAGTAAGATATTTAGTAGAAAACGGAGCAAATTTAAATATAATTGATAATAATGGATTAACACCATTGATGATAGCGGTTGACAGTCAATCATATGATATGGTTGAGTTTTTATTAAGTCATGGCGCAAATGTTGATGCTTTTAATGAATATGGTGAAACTTGTCTTCATAAAGTTATCGATCAAAATAGCAAAATTGCACATCTTTTGATGTCTTATGGTGCAAATCCCTTTTTCAAGGATAATGATAATAAACTTCCTCTTGATTATGCTACAAATAAAGGTGTTCTCTCATTCTTGGAAAGATATTCTAATAAATTTAGAGATTATTCTCCTGCTCTCTTTTTTGAATTTGTTAATGAATATAAAAATATTGCTATGGAAATTGGAAATGAATTTATGATTGATATTAATAAACTTAAAAACTTATTTTATTCAAAGAGGTGCTTTTGGTGATGTTTGGAAAGGTACTTATGATGGAAAACCTGTTGCTATTAAAAAATTCTCTAAAAAATTGCGTGGTTTAAATTTAGAAATGTTTTATCGAGAAGTTGCTCTTTTAATGTTAATTCATTTATAAAATTATAAATCAAATCAAATCAAATCAAATCAAATCAAATCAAATCAAATTAAATCAAAATTAAATTAAATCAAAATTAAATCAAATTAAATTAAATCAAATTAAATTCAAATAAAATTAAATTAAATCAAATCAAATTAAATTAAAATCAAATTAAATTAAATTAAATCAAATCAAATCAAATCAAATTCAAATTAAATTAAATTAAAATCAAATCAAATCAAATTAAATCAAATTAAATCAAAATCAAATCAAATCAAATCAAATTCAAATTAAATTAAATTAAATCAAATCAAATCAAATTAAAATTAAATCAAAATCAAAATTAAATTAAATCAAATCAAAATTAAATTAAATCAAATTAAAATTAAATCAAATCAAAATTAAAATCAAATTAAATCAAATCAAATCAAATCAAATTAAATTTAATTAAATTAAAATTAAATTAAATTAAATTAAATCAAAATCAAATTAAATCAATTTAAATTTAATTAAAATCAAATCAAAATTAAATTAAATTAAATTTAAATCAAATCAAAATAAATTTAAATCAAATCAAATCAAATCGAAATCAAATTAAATTAAATTAAATCAAATTAAATTAAAATTAAATTTAAATCAAATCAAATCAAAATTAAATCAAAATTAAATTAAATTAAATTAAAATTAAATTAAAAGGAAATGTAAACATCCAAATATTGTTGAAACTATTGGATTTCATCTTCTTGAAAAAGAAGATCCAATCAAAAATATTTATCCAACATGTATAGTTCTTGAATATGTTCCAAGAGGAAGTTTATCAGAAAGATTAAATAAACTTTTAGAAAAGAATCTAAGATTAAAAAAAGAAACAATAATATCCTATGCGATTGACATAGCAGAAGGAATGAAATACTTACACAATATGGGAATAATTCATCGAGATTTAAAATCAGGGAATATTTTAATAACAAATGAAAATCATTTGAAAATCATTGATTTTGGAATATCAAGATTTAAAGAAGGAGTAACTGATATTACAACAGAAATGTCAATTTATGTTGGAACACCTAATTGGATGGCACCCGAAATTTTAAGAGGTGAATCTGATTATACTCAAAAAGTTGATGTTTATGATTATGGTCTTGTTTTATGGGAAATGGTTTATCGTGAAATTCCTTATAAAAAACTTCTTAATGATGTTGGTTTTGAAAAATTTAAATCTAAAGTTGGTTGTAATAAAACTTCTTTGGAAATTCCTAAAAATTCATATCTTCCTGATGAATTTAATAATTTAATGGCAAGATGTTGGGATTATAATCCTAATAATCGTCCTGAATTTTCTGAAATTTGTGAAACTTTAAAAGAAATTAAAAACAAAAAATAATTCATTTCTTTTATTTGATTTTGATTTTAATTTTGATTTTAATTGTTTTGGAAATTTGGATTAATAAAAAAGTGGAACAAATGAATATTTTTGATACTTTTTTATTTATAAATTTAATTTAGAATTTATTTATAAATTTAATTTTGAATTTGTTTATAAATTTAATTTAGAATTTATTTATAAATTTTATTTAGAATTTATTTATAAATTTTATTTGGAATTTATTTATAAATTTAATTTGGAATTTATTTATAAATTTAATTTGGAATTTGTTTATAAATTTAATTTAGAATTTGTTTATAAATTTAATTTAGAATTTATTTATAAATTTTATTTGGAATTTATTTATAAATTTAATTTAGAATTTGTTTATAAATTTAATTTGGAATTTGTTTATAAATTTAATTTTGAATTTATTTATAAATTTAATTTGGAATTTGTTTATAAATTTGAGTTAATTGTAAACTTGTTGATTTGTAATTAAAAAAAAAATTCCAAAAAAATTCATTTTTTATTTTTATTTTTTTTTGAAATAAAAATAATAATAATAAATAAATGGATCCAATTACAGAAGCAATTTGGAATGATGATTTAAAAGAAATCCAAAAATTAATATCATCAGGAGAAGATATTAATAAACGGTCTGAATTCAGTGGGCAAACACCAATTTATTTAGCATTACAAAAGAACAAAAAAGAAATAGTAAGATATTTAGTAGAAAACGGAGCAAATTTAAATATAATTGATAATAATGGATTAACACCATTGATGATAGCGGTTGACAGCGAATCTCATGATATGGTTGAGTTTTTATTAAGTTACGGCGCAAATGTTGATGCTGTTAATGAATATGGTGAAACTTGTCTTCATAAAGTTATCGATCAAAATAGCAAAATTTCATATATTTTGTTGTCTTATGGTGCAAATCCCTTTCTCAAAGATATTGATAATAAACTTCCTCTTGATTATGCTACAAATGGACGTACCGTCTCATTCTTGGAAAGATATTCTAATAAATTTAGAGATTATTCTCCTGCTCTCTTTTTTGATTTCGTTAATGAATATAAAAATATTGCTATGGAACTTGGAAATAAATTTATGATTGATGTTAATAAACTTAAAGAAATTAGTCCAATTATAAAAGGTGCTTTTGGTGATATTTGGAAAGGTACTTATAATGGTAATGTTGTTGCTATTAAAAAATTCTTGAAAGAAATGCGTGGTTTAAATTTAGAAATATTTTATCGAGAAGTTGCTCTTTTAATGTAAATTCATTTATAAAATTATAAATTAAATCAAAATCAAATCAAAAATTAAATTAAATCAAATTAAAATCAAATTAAATTAAATCAAATTAAATCAAATTAAATTAAATTAAATCAAATTAAATTAAATTAAATCAAATTAAATTTAATCAAAATCAAATTAAATCAAATCAAATTAAATTAAATTAAATCAAATTAAATCAAATCAAAATCAAATTAAATCAAATCAAATCAAATCAAATCAAATCAAATCAAATCAAATCTAATTAAATTAAATTAAATTAAATTAAATCATAATCAAATAAAATTAAATCAAATTAAATTAAATTAAATTAAATCAAATTAAAATTAAATTAAATCAAATCAAAATTAAAATTAAAATTAAAATTAAAAATTAAAATTAAAAATTAAAATTAAATTAAATCATCAAATTAAATTAAATTAAATTAAATTAAATTAAATTAAATTAAATTAAATCAAATCAAATCAAATTCAAATTAAATTAAATCAAATTAAATAAAATAAAATTAAATTTAAATCAAATTAAATTAAATTAAAGTAAATCAAAATTAAATTAAATTAAATTAAATCAAATTAAAATCAAAATTAAAATTAAATTAAAATTAAATTAAATCAAAAATCAAAATCAAATCAAAATTAAATTAAATTTAATCAAATCAAATTAAATTAAATCATTAAATTAAATTAAATTAAATTAAAATTAAAATTAAATTAAAATTAAATTAAATCAAAATCAAAATCAAATCAAAATCAAATCAAATTAAATTAAAATCAAATTAAATTAAATTAAATTAAATTAAATTAAATTAAATTAAATTAAATTAAAATCAAATCAAATCAAATCAAATTAAAATTAAAATTAAAATTAAAATTAAAATTAAATTAAATCAAAATCAAATCAAAATCAAAATCAAAATCAAAATTAAATCAAAATCAAATTAAATCAAAATTAAATTAAATCAAATCATATCAAAATTAAATTAAATTAAATTAAATTAAATTAAATCATAATTAAATTAAATTTAATCATTAAATTAAATTAAATTAAATTAAATTAAATCAAATTAAATCAAATTAAAGTAAATGTAAACATCCAAATATTGTTGAAACTATTGGATTTCATCTCTTTAAAAAAGAAGATCCAATCAAAAATATTTATCCAACATGTATAGTTCTTGAATATTTTAAAACTGGAAGTTTATCAGAAAGAATAAAGAAACTTTTAAAAAAGAATCTAAGATTAAAAAAAGAAACAATAATATCTTATGCGATTGACATAGCAGAAGGAATGAAATATTTACACAATATGGGAGTAATTCATCGAGATTTAAAATCAGGGAATATTTTAATAACAAATGAAAATCATTTGAAAATCATTGATTTTGGATTATCTAGATTTAAACCAGGAGTAACTAACATTACAACAGAAATGTCAATTGGAGTTGGAACATTTAATTGGATGGCACCCGAAATTTTAAGAGGTGAATCTGATTATACTCCAAAAGTTGATGTTTATAGTTATGGTCTTGTTTTATGGCAAATGGTTTTTCGTGAAATTCCTTATAAAAAACTTCTTTTGCATAAAGGAAGAGAAGAATTTAGATCTAAAGTTGGTTTTGGTAAAACTTCTTTGAGAATTCCTAAAAGGAGTTATCTTCCTGATGAATTTATTAATTTAATGGCAAGATGTTGGGATTATAATCCTAATAATCGTCCTGAATTTTCTGAAATTTGTGAAATTTTAAAAGAAATTAAAAACAAAAAATAATTCATTTCTTTTATTTGATTTTGATTTTAATTTTGATTTTAATTGTTTTGGAAATTTGGAATTAAATGAGAAAAAATATTTTTGATACTTTTTTGTTTATAAATTTAATTTGGAATTAATAAAAAAGTGGAACAAATGAATTTATTTAATTTTAATATTTAATTTTGATTTTTCATTTTTCATTTTTCATTTTTCATTTTTAATTTTTTTTTAAAATAATAATAATAATAATAAATAAATGGATCCAATTACAGAAGCAATTTGGAATGATGATTTAAAAGAAATACAAAAATTAATATCATCAGGAGAAGATATTAATAAACGGTCTGAATTCAGTGGACAAACACCAATTCATTTAGCATTACAAGAGAACAAAAAAGAAATAGCGATATATTTAGTAGAAAACGGAGCAAATTTAAATATAATTGATAATAATGGATTAACACCATTGATGATAGCGGTTGACATTCGATCTCGTGATATGGTTGAGCTTTTATTAGGCTATGGCGCAAATGTTGATGCTATTGATGAATATGGTGAAACTTGTCTTCATAAAGCTATTGATCAAAATAGCAAAATTGCTCATCTTTTGTTGTCTTATGGTGCAAATCCCTTTTTCAAGGATAATGATAATGCTATTCCTCTTAATTATGCTACAAATAAAGGTGTCGCCTCATTCTTGGAAAGATATTCTAATAAATTTAGAGATTATTCTCCTGCTCTCTTTTTTGATTTCGTTAATGAATATAAAAATATTGCTATGGAAATTGGAAATGAATTTGTGATTGATATTAATAAACTTAAAGAAATTAATCCTATTAAAAAAGGTGCTTTTGGTGATGTTTGGAAAGGTACTTATAATGGTAATATTGTTGCTATTAAAAAATTCATGAAAGAAATGCGTGGTTCAAGTTTAGAAATGTTTTATCGAGAAGTTGCTCTTTTAGTGTAAATTCATTTATAAAATTATAAATTAAATCAAATCAAATCAAATTAAATCAAATTAAACCAAATTAAAAATTAAATCAAAATTAAAAATTAAATCAAAATTAAAATTAAATTAAATTAAATTAAATTAAATTAAATTAAATCATAATCAAATCTAAATTAAATTAAATTTAAATTAAATTAAATTAAAATTAAATCAAAATCAAATTAAATCAAATCAAATCAAAATTAAAATTAAATCAAATTAAAATCAAATTATAATCAAATCAAATCAAAATCAAATTAAATTAAATTAAATTAAAATTAAAATTAAATTAAATTAAATCAAAATTAAATCAAAATCAAATTAAATTAAATTAAATCAAAATCAAAAATTAAATCAAAATTAAATCAAATTAAATCAAAATAAATTAAATTAAAATTAAATTAAATCAAAATTAAATTAAAAATTAAATCAAAATTAAATCAAAAATCAAAATAAAAATTAAATCAAAATCAAAATAAATTAAATTAAATCAAATTAAATTAAAATTAAATTAAATTAAATTAAATTAAATTAAATTAAAATCAAATTAAATTAAATTAAATCAAAATTAAATCAAAATTAAATTAAATTAAAATTAAAATTAAAATTAAATTAAAAGGAAATGTAAACATCAAAATATTGTTGAAACTATTGGATACCATCTTCTTGACAAAGCAGATCCAATCAAAAGTCTTTATCCAACATGTATAGTTCTTGAATATGTTCCAAGAGGAAGTTTATCAGAAAGATTAAAGAAATTAAAAGCAAAAAAATTAAGATTAAAAAAAGACACAATAATATCCTATGCGATTGACATAGCAGAAGGAATGAAATACTTACACAATATGGGAGTAATTCATCGAGATTTAAAATCAGGGAATATTTTAATAACAAAAGAAAATCATTTGAAAATCATTGATTTTGGATTAGCTCGATATAAAGCAGGAGCAACTGATATTACAACAGAAATGTCAATTAACATTGGAACATTTAATTGGATGGCACCCGAAATTTTAAGAGGTGAATCTGATTATACTTCAAAAGTTGATGTTTATAGTTATGGTCTTGTTTTATGGGAAATGGTTTTTCGTGATATTCCTTATAAAAAACTTCTTATGGATGTTGGAAGAGAAGAATTTAGATCTAAAGTTGGTTTTGATAAACCTACTTTGAAACTCCCAAAAAAGAAATATCTTCCTGATGAAATGATTGATTTGTTGGCTAGGTGTTGGGATTATAATCCTAATAATCGTCCTGAATTTTCTGAAATTTGTGAAACTTTAAAAGAAATTAAAAACAAAAAATAATTCATTTCTTTTTTCTTTTCTTTTTCAAATAAATCAAAAAATTGATTTAAAAATTCAAACAAAAAAATTATTTTTTTTTTGTTAAAAGTTTTTAATTTCTTGAAAATTAAAAAAAAAAAAGCAAAAAAAAAAAAAAGTGGAACAAAAAAAAAAAGTTGAACAAGCCAAAATTCTTATAAAATTCTTATAAAATTCCTTTTAAAAAAATTCAAAAAAAAAAAAGAAATATTGTTTCTTTTTCTTTTTCTTTTTCTTTTTCTTTTTTAGATCAGCTTTTTTAAATTTTCCTTTTCCATTTCAGCTAATTTTAATTTGTTTGTTAATCTTTCAACTTCCATTTTATATTTCTTTTTCTTTTCTTTATATTTGTCAATTTTGCCTTGAAAATCAGATTGTTTTTGACTTGAATCATTATCATTCTTAACTTCTTCAAGATATTCTTGAAGAACCAACAATTCATTTTTAAGTTTTGAGTTTTCTTCATTTTTTTCATCAATACTTTTTTGAAGTAATCGAATTTCTTGATTAAATAAATCTTTTCTTGTTTGCATTAATTTTCTGTTTTTTGTTTCTAATTCTTGGATTTGGGAATCAATAGAATAATGTGAGGTTCCAATTTGTGTTTGAAGTTTTGTTTGGGTTTCTTCTTTTGGTGTGTTTGTTTGTTCTAATGTTTGTTCAGATTCTGTTGTTGGAAGATCGCTTTCTGATTGTTTGGGAAATAATGTTTCATTATCTACAATAGTATGTTCTGACTCTAATTTTTGTTTTGCTTCTTCCAATGTTTTCATTGTTGATTTAATTAATCCTTGAATTGCTTTTTTATTTCAATTTTTTTTTATTTTTTTATTAAAATCAATTCCTTTTTTTTTGTTTTGAATTTATTTACCATAATGTTTATTAATGTGAATAACCTATTTAAATTTAAATTTAAATTCAATTTTTAATTTAGATTTTATTTTATTTTTTATTTTTTATTTTTACTGTAAAATAAATTTCGCCAAAAAATTCTTCAGCTGTAGTTTTCTTTAAATTAAGAATTTGACGAACAGGTTCTGAAGGTTTTCTATATAATATTAATTTTAATTTTAATTTTAATATTGATATTAATTATAATTTTAATATTAATTTTAATTTATTTTGATTTTAATATTAAATTTTGATTTTGATTTTAATTTTAATTTTAATATTAATTTTGATATTAATTTTAATTTTAAATTTAAAATTGATTTTAATTTTGATTTTGATTTTAATTTTTAATTTTGATTTTAATTTTAATTTTAAATTTAAAATTAATTTTAATTTTAATTTTAATTTTAATTTTAATTTTGATTTAAATTTTAATTTTAATTTTAATTTTAAATTTAAAATTAATTTTAATATTAATATTAATTTTAATTTTAAATTTTGATTTTGATTTTGATTTTGATTTTAATTTTAATTTTAATTTTCATTTTGATTATAATTTTAATTATAATTATAATTTTAATTTTAATATTTAATTTTGATTTTGATTTTAATTTTAATTTTTAATTTTGATTATAATTTTAATTTTAATTTTAATTTTAATTTTAATTTTAAATTTAATTTTAATTTTTAATTTTAATTATAATTATAATGTTAATTTTGATTTTAATGTTAAAATTAATTTTAATTTGATTGTTAAAATTAATTGGGGTATTTTAATAAAAAAAATAAATGATCAAGAACAAAAGAAAAAAAAAAAGGAAAAAAGAAAAAAAAAGAAGAAGTAAAAATTACTCTTGTAATTTAGCGAAAACAGCACGAACAATTTCCATTGTATGAGCATTTTCGAATTGAGGTTGAGTTAAAGTTAAAAATTGTTGAGGCGGATGAGCCAAAAAATCTTTTTTAGATTTTGATCCAAACAATTCAATTACAGGATTATTACATTCAATAAAACCCTTTTCAAGTGTACATGCAAATAATGCATCTTTTTCTTTACTTAGTTTTTTCCGATAAACTCGTTCTTTTAATCCTTTTGTTTTTAGATTATTCGCATTTATTTGTGGTTGAAATGTTATTTGTCCCATATTTTAATTTTAAAAAAAAAATTTGAAGTAAAAATTTGAAGTAAAAAAAATGAAAAATGGATCTTTTGAAAAATGGTAAATTTTTAAATTAATTTTGTTTTTGTTTTTGATTTTGTTTTTGTTTTTGTTTTTGTTTTTGATTTTGTTTTTGTTTTTGATTTTGTTTTTGTTTTTGTTTTTGTTTTTATTTTAAGATTTTGTTTTTGTTTTTGATTTTGATTTTGTTTTTGTTTTTGTTTTTGTTTTTGTTTTTGTTTTTGTTTTTGTTTTTAATTTTGTTTTTGATTTTGTTTTTGTTTTTGTTTTTGTTTTTGTTTTAAGATCAAAAAATTTTTTAATTAAAAAAAAAAAATTGGAATAAATAAGAATAAATAAGAATAAATAAGAATAAATAAGAATACAACTTGGAAAACTTTTTTATTCTTTATTTTAAATTATTTGATCAATAAATTCTCCTTTTTTATTTTTTATTTTTTATTTAAAAAAAAAGGAGAAAAAAAAATATTTTTTTAATTTTTTTTTAATTTTTTTTTCATTTTTTTTTTAACAAAATTTTTAATTAAATTAAGAGGTTAATGATTAAGAAAAAAGATGTCATGCACCACACAGATAATTTTTATATTATGAAGATTCATCTAAACCATTATGAAACCTCTTATAAATTTTAAATTAAAAAAAAAACAAAAAATATTTTTTTTTCTTTTTTAAATTTTTTTTTATTAAAGCTTTCCTAAAAAAAAATCTTATTAAAATTAAAATTAAAATTAAAAATTAAAATTAGAATTAAAATTAAAATCAAAATTAAAATTAAAAATTAAATTTAAAATTAAAATTAAAATTAAAATTAAAATTAAAATTTAAAATTAAAATTAAAATTAAAATTAAAATTAAAATTAATATTAAAATTAAATTTGAAATTAAAATTAAAATTAAAATTGAAATTGTTGATTAATTTTGATTGTTTGAAAAAGATTTGGAATAAAAATCAAGTAAATAAGATCCTAAAATTGATTTTTGATTTAATTGATAAAATTCTTTTAAATCAGTAAATTCTTCAATATTTTCTTTGGTTAATTTTGTTTCATCAATTTTATCATTATAAAGAAAATAAATTAATTGTTGAATTGTTTCAAATGATTTTCCTGAATAATCATGAACTTGATTTGATAAATCATTAACACTTAAAAACATTCCTTTAAATAATTCACTTCTTATTTGTAATATTAATTTATGAACTTTAATTTCTTTTTCTTCAATAATTATTGTAAAATCTTTAGTTTCATTTTCTTGATAAAATTGTTGAAAATCTTTTAATATTCCTTTTATTCCTTCTTTTTCTTTAATCCATTTTAAATCAAATCCTGTTTCTTCAAATAAATCATAAATTATTCCTTTTTCAAATTCTTCTTTTTTATTTTCAATTTCATTTAAAATTAATTCTTGTTCTTTTTTTTGTTCTTCAAATTCAATTTCATTTGAAAATAAAAATTGAAAATTTGAATTAATTTGTGTTTGATTTTGAATAAATTGATTATTAAATTTTTCAATAAATTTATCAAAATCAATAAATCCTGTATAAAGAAAATTTAATGAAAATTGAATAATTTCTTTTGATTTTCTTCTGCAAATATTAATAAATCTTGTTAAAATTTTTTGATTATTATTAAATCTAATTAATAAAATTTGTTTATGAGCTTTGATTCTTTCATTATCATTACTTTTAATTTCAATATCTTTAAATTCATTTGATTTCAAAAAATTGTTTAAATCATCATTAAATGAATAAATTTTTGGAAATAAATCAATTATTTCTTGATTAATTTCATTTTCTTTCAATTCAAAAATATTCAAATCTCTCATTAATAATATTTTGATTTCATTTGAATATTTATTTTTCAAAGCAATATGTAAAGGTATTTCATTCCATTTATTTTTTGAATTAATATCAAAACCTTTGGAAATTAATAATTTAATAATTTCATTTGGATATTTATTTTCTAAAGCAAAATGTAAAGGTATTTCTTTTCCATCTATTTTTAAATTAAGATTAGAACCTTTGGAAATTAATAATTTAATAATTTCATTTGGATATTTATTTTTCAAAGCAATATGTTAAAGGTATTTCATTTAGAATATTTTTTGAATTAATATCAGATTCTTTGGAAATTAATAATTCAATAATTTCTTTTGAATATTGATTTTTCAAAGCAAAATGTAAAGGTATTTCATTTTGAATTAATATTAGATTCTTTGGAAATTAATAATTCAATAATTTCATTTGAATATTTATTTTTCAAAGCAATATGTAAAGGTATTTCATTCCATTATTTTTGAATTAATATCAGAACCTTTGGAAATTAATAATTCAATAATTTCATTTGGATATTTATTTTCAAAGCAATATGTAAAGGTATTTCATTTTGATTATTTTTTGAATTAATATCAGAACCTTTGGAAATTAATAATTTAATAATTTCTTTTGAATATTTATTTTTCAAAGCAATATGTAAAGGTATTTTATATTCATTGTTTTTTGAATTAATATCTAAACCTTTGGAAATTAATAATTTAATAATTTCATTTGAATATTTATTTTCTAAAGCAATATGTAAAGGTATTTCATTTTCATTTATTTTTGAATTAATATTAGAACCTTTGGAAATTAATAATTCAATAATTTCATTTGGATATTTATTTTTCAAAGCAATATGTAAAGGTATTTCATTTCCATCTATTTTTGAATTAATATCAGATTCTTTGGAAATTAATAATTTAATAATTTCATTTGAATATTGATATTTCAAAGCAAAATGTAAAGGTATTTCATCTTCATTATTTTTTGAATTAATATCAGAACCTTTGGAAATTAATAATTTAATAATTTCATTTGGATATTTATTTTTCAAAGCAATATGTAAAGGTATTTTATATTCATTGTTTTTTGAATTAATATTAGAACATTTGGAAATTAATAATTTAATAATTTCATTTGGATATTTATTGGAAAGAGCTGAATGTAAAGAATTATTTTTGTTTTTATCAATCCAATTTAAATTAGTTTCTTTTTCAATAAGTTTTTGAATAATTTCTTTTTTTGATTTATGTTTAAAAGCATAATTTAAAAAAGGTTTATTTTCTTTTTCAAATTGTTCTGTTGTTTTCAAAGTTAAAATTGAATCAAAAAATTGAATATCATTTTTTAGAATTGCTTTATAAACTTTTTTTAATTGATTTATATTTTGATTTGTGTTTTGATTTATATTTTGATTTATGTTTTGATTTATGTTTTGGTTTGTGTTTTGATTTATGTTTTGATTTATAAATTGATTGAGATAATTTGTTAATAATTCATTTATGTTTTGATTTATATTTTGATTCATGTTTTGATTTATGTTTTAATTTATGTTTTGGTTTGTGTTTTGATTTATAAATTGATTGAGATAATGTGTTAATAATTGATTTATGTTTTGATTTATATTTTTATTTATGTTTTGATTTATGTTTTGATTTATGTTTTGATTTATGTTTTGTTTTTTTTTATGTTTTTTTGTTTTATGTATTAGGAATTAATTTGTGTTTTGCTTTAAATGAATTAAAAAGAATAAAAAGAAAAAAATGAATTTTGAATTTTTAATTTTTTAATTTTTTAATTTTTTGATTTTAATTTTTTAAATGAAATAAGTTTCAAGTTCATCAACTTTCCATTGATTATAAGAACCAGCTAAATAAATTTTAGCTTCATTAGTATTTGGTTTAATTCCATCAGGTAAATTATAAGTATTTCCAAAAAAAGTAAATCCACTTCTCAAATCACAATTAAAATTAAAATTAAAATTAAAATTAAAAATTAAAATTATAATTAAAATTAAAATTGAAATTGAAATTAAAATTGTTGATTAATTTTGATTTTTTTGAAAAAGATTTGGAATAAAAATCAATTAAATAAGATCCTAAAATTGATTTTTGATTTAATTGATAATAATCTTTTAAATCAATAAATTCTTCAATATTTTCTTTGGTTAATTTTGTTTCATCAATTTTATCATTATAAAGAAAATAAATTAATTGATTAATTGTTTCAAATGATTTTCTTGAATAATCATGAACTTGATTTGATGGATCATTAACACTTAAAAACATTCCTTTAAATAATTCACTTCTTATTTGTAATATTAATTTATGAACTTTAATTTCTTTTTTTTCAATAATTATTTTAAAATCTTTAGTTTCATTTTGTTGATAAAATTCTTCAAAATCTTTTAATATTCCTTTTATTCCTTCTTTTTCTTTAATCCATTTTAAATCAAATCCTGTTTCTTCAAATAAATCATAAATTAATCCTTTTTCAAATTCTTCTTTTTTATTTTCAATTTCATTTAAAATTAATTCTTCTTCTTTTTTTTGATTTTCAAATTCAATTTGATTTGAAAATAAAAATTGAAAATTTGAATTTTGATTATTAAATTTTTCAATAAATTTATCAAAATCAATAAATCCTGTATAAAGAAAATTTAATGCAAATTGAATAATTTCTTTTGATTTTCTTCTGCAAATATTAATAAATCTTGTTAAAATTGTTGGATTATTATTAAATCTAATTAATAAAATTTGTTTATGAGCTTTGATTATTTCATTATCACTACTTTTAATTTCAATATCTTTAAATTCATTTGATTTCAAAAAATTGTTTAAATCATCAATAAATGAATAAATTTTTGGAAATAAATCAATTATTTCTTGATTAATTTCATTTTGATTTAATTCAAAAATATTCAAATCTTTCATTAATAATATTTTGATTTCATTTATATATTTATTTTTCAAAGCAATATGTAAAGGTATTTCATTCCATTTATTTTTTGAATTAATATTAGATCCTTTGGAAATTAATAATTCAATAATTTCATTTGGATATTTATTTTGTAAAGCAATATGTAAAGGTATTTCATTCCAATTATTTTTTGAATTAATATTAGATCCTTTGGAAATTAATAATTCAATAATTTCATTTGAATTTTATATTTCAAAGCAATATGTAAAGGTATTTCATTCCATTTATTTTTTGAATTAATATCAGAACCTTTGGAAATTAATAATTCAATGATTTCATTTGGATTTTGGTATTTCAAAGCAATATGTAAAGGTATTTCATTCCATTTATTTTTTGAATTAATATCAGATTCTTTGGAAATTAATTCAATAATTTCATTTGAATATTTATTTTCCAAAGCAATATGTAAAGGTATTTCATTCCATTTATTTTTTGAATTAATATCAGAACCTTTGGAAATTAATAATTTAATAATTTCATTTGGATATTCATTTTTCAAAGCAATATGTAAAGGTATTTCATTCAAATTATTTTTTGAATTAATATCAGAACTTTTGGAAATTAATAATTCAATAATTTCATTTGAATATTTATTTTCCAAAGCAATATGTAAAGGTATTTCATTCAAATTATTTTTTAAATTAATATTAGAACCTTTGGAAATTAATAATTTAATAATTTCATTTGAATATTTATTTTTCAAAGCAATATGTAAAGGTATTTCATTTTCATTATTTTTTGAATTGATATCAGAACTTTTGGAAATTAATAATTTAATAATTTCATTTGGATTTTTATTGGAAAGAGCTGAATGTAAAGAATTATTTTTGTTTTTATCAATCCAATTTAATTTAGTTTCTTTTTCAATAAGTTTTTGAATAATTTCTTTTTTTGATTTATTTTCAAAAGCATAATTTAAAAAAGGTTTATTTTCTTTTTCAAATTGTTCTGTTGTTTTTAAAGTTGAAATTGGATTAAAAAATTGAATATTATTTTTTAGAATTTCTTCATAAACTTTTTTTAATTGATTTGTGTTTTGGTTTGTTTTGATTTATGTTTTGATTTATGTTTTGATTCATATTTTGATTCATGTTTTGATTTATGTTTTGATTTGTGTTTTGATTTGTGTTTTGATTTGTGTTTTGATTTTGTTTGTTTTCATTTGGATATAAATTTGAATTTTGATTGTTTGATAAAGATTTGGAATAAAAATCAATTAAATAAGATCCTAAAATTGATTTTTGATTTAATTGATAATAATCTTTTAAATCAGTAAATTCTTCAATATTTTCTTTGGTTAATTTTGTTTCATCAATTTTATCATTATAAAGAAAATAAATTAATTGATTAATTGTTTCAAATGATTTTCCTGAATATTCATGAACTTGATTTGATGAATCATTAACATTTAAAAACATTCCTTTAAATAATTCACTTCTTATTTGTAATATTAATTTATGAACTTTAATTTCTTTTTCTTCAATAATTATTTTAAAATCTTTAGTTTCATTTTGTTGATAAAATTCTTCAAAATCTTTTAATATTCCTTTTATTCCTTCTTTTTCTTTAATCCATTTTAAATCAAATCCTGTTTGTTCAAATAAATCATAAATTAATCCTTTTTCAAATTCTTCTTTTTTATTTTCAATTTCATTTAAAATTAATTCTTCTTCTTTTTTTTGATTTTCAAATTCAATTTGATTTGAAAATAAAAATTGAAAATTTGAATTAAATTGTGTTTGATTTTGAATAAATTGATTATTAAATTTTTCAATAAATTTATCAAAATCAATAAATCCTGTATAAAGAAAATTTAATGCAAATTGAATAATTTTTTTTGATTTTCTTCTGCAAATATTAATAAATCTTGTTAAAATTTTTGATTATTATTAAATCTAATTAATAAAATTTGTTTATGAGCTTTGATTATTTCACCATCATTACTTTTAATTTCAATATCTGTAAATTCATTTGATTTCAAAAATTGATTTAAATCATCATTAAATGAATAAATTTTTGGAAATAAATCAATTATTTCTTGATTAATTTCATTTTCTTTCAATTCAAAAATATTCAAATCTTTCATTAATAATATTTTGGTTTCATTTGGATATTTATTTTCCAAAGCAATATGTAAAGGTATTTCATTTAGAACATTTTTTGAATTAATATTAGAACCTTTGGAAATTAATAATTTAATAATTTCATTTGGGTATTTATTTTGTAAAGCAATATGTAAAGGTATTTCATTTTGATTATTTTTTGAATTAATATTAGATCCTTTGGAAATTAATAATTTAATAATTTCATTTGGATTTTTATTGGAAAGAGCTGAATGTAAAGGTATTTCATTTTGATTATTTTTTGAATTAATATCAGATCCTTTTGAAATTAATAATTTAATAATTTCTTTTGGATTTTGGTATTTCAAAGCAATATGTAAAGGTATTTCATTCCATTTATTTTTTGAATTAATATTAGAACCTTTGGAAATTAATAATTTAATAATTTCATTTGGATTTTGGTATTTCAAAGCAATATGTAAAGATATTTCATTTAGAATATTTTTTGAATTAATATCAGAACCTTTGGAAATTAATAATTTAATAATTTCTTTTGGATTTTGGTATTTCAAAGCAATATGTAAAGGTATTTCATTTTCATTATTTTTTGAATTAATATCAGAACCTTTGGAAATTAATAATTCAATAATTTCATTTGTATTTTGGTATTTCAAAGCAATATGTAAAGGTATTTCATTTAGAACATTTTTTGAATTAATATTAGAACCTTTGGAAATTAATAATTTAATAATTTCTTTTGGATTTTTATGTTCCAAAGCAATATGTAAAGGTATTTCATTCCATTTATTTTTTGAATTAATATTAGAACCTTTGGAAATTAATAATTCAATAATTTCATTTGAATATTTATTTTGTAAAGCAATATGTAAAGGTATTTCATTCAAATTATTTTTTAAATTAATATCAGAACCTTTGGAAATTAATAATTTAATAATTTCATTTGAATATTTATTTTTCAAAGCAATATGTAAAGGTATTTCATTTTCATTATTTTTTGAATTAATATCAGAACTTTTGGAAATTAATAATTCAATAATTTCATTTGGATTTTGGTATTTCAAAGCAATATGTAAAGTTATTTCATTTAGAACATTTTTTGAATTAATATCAGAACCTTTGGAAATTAATAATTTAATAATTTCATTTGGATATTTATTTTCCAAAGCAATATGTAAAGGTATTTCATTCCATTTATTTTTTGAATTAATATCAGAACCTTTGGAAATTAATAATTCAATAATTTCATTTGAATATTGATTTTTTAAAGCAATATGTAAAGGTATTTCATTCCATTTATTTTTTGAATTAATATCAGAACCTTTGGAAATTAATAATTCAATAATTTCATTTGAATATTGATTTTTTAAAGCAATATGTAAAGGTATTTCATTTTCATTATTTTTTGAATTAATATTAGAACTTTTGGAAATTAATAATTCAATAATTTCATTTGAATTTTGGTATTTCAAAGCAATATGTAAAGATATTTCATTCAAATTATTTTTTGAATTAATATTAGAACCTTTGGAAATTAATAATTTAATAATTTCATTTGAATATTTATTTTTCAAAGCAATATGTAAAGATATTTCATTCAAATTATTTTTTGAATTAATATCAGAACTTTTGGAAATTAATAATTCAATAATTTCTTTTGGATATTTATTTTTCAAAGCAATATGTAAAGGTATTTCATTTTCATTATTTTTTGAATTAATATCAGATTCTTTGGAAATTAATAATTTAATAATTTCATTTGAATATTTATTTTCCAAAGCAATATGTAAAGGTATTTCATTTTCATTATTTTTTGAATTAATATCAGAACTTTTGGAAATTAATAATTTAATAATTTCATTTGGATTTTTATTGGAAAGAGCTGAATGTAAAGAATTATTTTTGTTTTTATCAACCCAATTTAAATTAGTTTCTTTTTCAATAAGTTTTTGAATAATTTCTTTTTTTGATTTATTTTCAAAAGCATAATTTAAAAAAGGTTTATTTTCTTTTTCAAATTGTTCTGTTGTTTTTAAAGTTGAAATTGGATTAAAAAATTGAATATTATTTTTTAGAATTTCTTCATAAACTTTTTTTAATTGATTTGTGTTTTGGTTTATGTTTTGATTTATGTTTTGATTTATGTTTTGATTCATATTTTGATTCATGTTTTGATTTATGTTTTGATTTGTGTTTTGATTTGTGTTTTGATTTGTGTTTTGATTTTGTTTGTTTTCATTTGGATATAAATTTGAATTTTGATTGTTTGATAAAGATTTGAAATAAAAATCAAGTAAATAAGATCCTAAAATTGATTTTTGATTTAATTGATAATAATCTTTTAAATCAGTAAATTCTTCAATATTTTCTTTGGTTAATTTTGTTTCATCAATTTTATCATTATAAAGAAAATAAATTAATTGTTGAATTGTTTCAAATGATTTTTCTGAATATTCATGAACTTGATTTGATGAATCATTAACATTTAAAAACATTCCTTTAAATAATTCACTTCTTATTTGTAATATTAATTTATGAACTTTAATTTCTTTTTTTTCAATAATTATTTTAAAATCTTTAGTTTCATTTTGTTGATAAAATTCTTCAAAATCTTTTAATATTCCTTTTATTCCTTCTTTTTCTTTAATCCATTTTAAATCAAATCCTGTTTCTTCAAATAAATCATAAATTAATTCTTTTTCAAATTCTTCTTTTTTATTTTCAATTTCATTTGAATTTAGTTCTTCTTCTTTTTTTTGATTTTCAAATTCAATTTGATTTGAAAATAAAAATTGAAAATTTGAATTAAATTGTGTTTGATTTTGAATAAATTGATTATTAAATTTTTCAATAAATTTATCAAAATCAATAAATCCTGTATAAAGAAAATTTAATGCAAATTGAATAATTTTTTTTGATTTTCTTCTGCAAATATTAATAAATCTTGTTAAAATTGTTGGATTATTATTAAATCTAATTAATAAAATTTGTTTATGAGCTTTAATTATTTCACCATCATTACTTTTAATTTCAATATCAGTGAATTCATTTGATTTCAAAAAATTGTTTAAATCATCATTAAATGAATAAATTTTTGGAAATAAATCAATTATTTCTTGATTAATTTCATTTTCTTTCAATTCAAAAATATTCAAATATCTCATTAATAATATTTTGATTTCATTTGAATATTTATTTTCTAAAGCAATATATAAAGGTATTTCATTTAGAACATTTTTTGAATTAATATCAGATCCTTTGGAAATTAATAATTCAATAATTTCTTTTGGATTTTGGTATTTCAAAGCAATATGTAAAGGTGTTTCATTCCATTTATTTTTTGAATTAATATCAGAACCTTTGGAAATTAATAATTTAATAATTTCATTTGGATTTTGGTATTTCAAAGCAATATGTAAAGGTATTTCATTCCATTTATTTTTTGAATTAATATCAGATCCTTTTGAAATTAATAATTCAATAATTTCATTTGAATATTTATTTTTCAAAGCAATATGTAAAGGTATTTCATTCCATTTATTTTTTGAATTAATATCAGAACCTTTGGAAATTAATAATTTAATAATTTCATTTGGATTTTGGTATTTCAAAGCAATATGTAAAGATATTTCATTTTCATTATTTTTTGAATTAATATCAGAACCTTTGGAAATTAATAATTCAATAATTTCTTTTGAATATTTATTTTTCAAAGCAATATATAAAGGTATTTCATTCCATTTATTTTTTGAATTAATATTAGATCCTTTGGAAATTAATAATTTAATAATTTCATTTGTATTTTGGTATTTCAAAGCAATATGTAAAGGTATTTCATTCCATTTATTTTTTGAATTAATATCAGAACCTTTGGAAATTAATAATTCAATAATTTCATTTGAATATTTATTTTTCAAAGCAATATGTAAAGGTATTTCATTTTCATTATTTTTTGAATTAATATTAGATCCTTTGGAAATTAATAATTTAATAATTTCATTTGGATTTTGGTATTTCAAAGCAATATGTAAAGGTATTTCATTTCATTTATTTTTTGAATTAATATCAGAACCTTTGGAAATTAATAATTTAATAATTTCTTTTGAATATTTATTTTTCAAAGCAATATATAAAGGTATTTCATTCCATTTATTTTTTGAGTTAATATTAGAACTTTTGGAAATTAATAATTCAATAATTTCATTTGGATTTTTATTGGAAAGAGATGAATGTAAAGAATTATTTTTGTTTTTATCAATCCAATTTAAATTAGTTTCTTTTTCAATAAGTTTTTGAATAATTTCTTTTTTTGATTTATTTTCAAAAGCATAATTTAAAAAAGGTTTATTTTCTTTTTCAAATTGTTCTGTTGTTTTTAAAGTTGAAATTGAATCAAAAAATTGAATGTTATTTTTTAAAATTGCTTCATAAATTTTTTTTAATTGATTTATATTTTGATTTATATTTTGATTTGTATTTTGATTTATGTTTTGATTTGTGTTTTGATTTATATTTTGATTTATATTTTGATTCATGTTTTGATTTATGTTTTGATTTATGTTTTGATTTGTGTTTTGATTTATATTTTGATTTGTATTTTGATTTATATTTTGATTTGTGTTTTGATTTATGTTTTGTTTTGTGTTTTGATTTATATTTTGATTTGTATTTTGATTTATATTTTGGTTTATATTTTGATTTATATTTTGATTTATATTTTGATTTATATTTTGATTTATATTTTGATTTATGTTTTGATTTGTGTTTTGATTTATGTTTTGTTTTGTGTTTTGATTTATATTTTGATTTATATTTTGGTTTATGTTTTGATTTATGTTTTGATTTATATTTTGATTTATATTTTGATTTATATTTTGATTTATGTTTTGATTCATGTTTTGATTTTGTATTTTTTTGTTTTTTGTGTTTTGTTTTTTTTTGTTTTGTTTTATGTTTTGTTTTGTATTTTGTGTTTTGTTTTTAATTTAAATGAATTAAAAAAAAAGAATAAAAAAAAAGAAAAAAATGAATTTTGAATTTTTAATTTTTTAATTTTTGATTTTTAATTTTAATTTTTTAAATGAAATAAGTTTCAAGTTCATCAACTTTCCATTGATTATAAGAACCAGCTAAATAAATTTTAGCTTCATTAGTATTTGGTTTAATTCCATCAGGTAAATTATAAGTATTTCCAAAAAAAGTAAATCCACTTCTCAAATCACAATTTAAATGAATATCATTTCCTCCTCCAAAAGAAGGTCCTTGATTTGCTCGATAATAATAAATTGCTAATTGACTTAATTCAGGTTTAATTGTAAATTTTTCTGGATATTTTCTTTCATTAATTAAGGAAAAAAGAAATGCATTTGGATCTTCAATATATGAATAATTCAAATTTGTATTATTGGGAAGCCATTTTGTTTTATCATTTGTAAATCCAACTGAAGTAAATCCTCCAAAAATGTAATCATCTTCTGTTTTGATAATAATTAATGTTTTTCCTTTGTTTTCACAAATTTCATACCATTTTTTACAATCAAATCCTTCTTTTTTGGCTGAAAATCCTCTTTTCATTTTGGAAAGAAATTATCATCATTTATCCATTCTTTTAATTTATTGAAATGTTCTTTTTCTTTAATTATTGTTGATGAATTTAAACTTAATCTTGATTTGAAAATTAATGAATTTTCTTTTTCAATAAATTGATTTAATTCTTTTTCTTCATTTTCATTTTGTTCAAGTTTTTGGAATTGAATTAATTTTTGTGAAATTTGATTTGGAATTAATTCTTGTTTCAAAGTATCTTCAATTTCTTCTTTTGTAAAATCAATAAATCTTATTTTATCAATAACATTGGAAATTTGATTTTGAATTTTTTCTTTTTCTTCTTTGTTCAAATTTTTGATTAATATTTGATTTATGTTTTCCCCATTTTATTATTGATTGGAAAAGTTTAAATTCATTTATTGAAATATTATCATTTGATAAAATTGAATTTAAATGATTTTCTTCAAGTTCAAGAAAAAATGAAGTTTTGATAAATTCTTCAAAATTATCTAAAATAAATTTATAAGAAGAATCTAATAATTGATTGAAATTCATTGATTCAGATAATTTAAGAATATCAATAATAATTTCAAATTGTAAATTATTTTTGATAAAATTTGAAGAAAATTCAATTAATTCATCAATTAAATATTTTGATGAAAAAATTAAAATTTGAATTGCATTTTCTGAATTAATTTCTATTTTTCCTGAATAAAAATAATTCAAAATTGAAGACAAAATTGGACTTGAAACTTCTTGAAGAATTAATTTGTTTTCTTGATATTCTTTCATTTTGGAATTGAAAAGAGATTTAAAATATTGACTTCTTGAAGAAAGGATTGATTTATGAGTTTTAAATGAAGTTTGATCTTGTTCGCAAATTATTTCAAAATCAAAATACGTTTCTTCTTCTTTTTCATTTTGGTTTTGATTTTGGAATAAATTTTTTAAATCATTTGAAAGTTTTTCTAAATTTGAATAAGTTTCCATTTTTTAAAAATAAAAATAAAAAAAAAATGAAAATGAAAATGAAAAATTTCTTTTTAAAATTTTCTTAAATTGAGAACTCATTATTTCATCAACTTTTCTTTATTTAAAATAATATAAAATAATTCAAAATGATTTAATAAAATTGATAAAATATTTTAATTAATTTTATTTCAAAAATGAAATTATATATTTTATTAACTTTTCCTTATTTAAATTAATATAAAATTATTCAAAATAATTTAATAAAATTGATGAAATATTTTAATTAATTTTATTTCAAAAATGAAATAAATAATATTAAGTAATTAAATTTAAAATTAATTCTAATTTATATATTTTATTAACTTTTCCTTATTTAAATTAATATAAAATTAATTTAAAATAACTTAATAAAATTGATAAAATATTTTAATCAACTTATTTCAAAAATGGAATAAATAATATTAAGTAATTAAATTTAAAATTAATTCTAATTTATATATTTTATTAACTTTTCTTTATTTAAATTAATATAAAATTATTCAAAATAACTTAATAAAATTGATGAAATATTTTAATTAATTTATTTCAAAAATGGAATAAATAATATTAAGTAATTAAATTTAAAATTAATTCTAATTTATATATTTTATTAACTTTTCCTTTATTTAAAATAATTTAAAATAATTCAAAATGATTTAATAAAATTGATAAAATATTTTAATTAATTTATTTCAAAAATGAAATAATTAATATTAAGTAATTAAATTTAGAATTAATTCTAATTTATATATTTTATCAACTTTCCTTTATTTAAATTAATATAAAATAATTCAAAATAATTTAATAAAATTAATGAAATATTTTAATTAATTTATTTCAAAAATGGAATAAATAATATTAAATAAGTAAATTTAAAATTAATTCTAATTTATATATTTTATTAACTTTCTTTTATTTAAAATAATTCAAAAATAATTTAAAATAAAATTTTAAAATATTTTAATTAATTTATTTCAAAAAAAATGAAAAATATTTAAATTAATTTTAATTTCAAAAATTAAATTTATTTAAATTAATATAAAATAATTCAAAAATAAAATTAATAAAATATTTTAATTAATTTATTTCAAAAATGAAATAAATTAATAAAAAATAAATTTAAAATGAATTTAATAAAATTTATTAACTTTTTTATTTTAATTAAAATAATTCAAAAAATAAATTGATAAAATATTTTAATTAATTTATTTCAAAAATGAAATAAATAATATTAAATAAGTAAATTTAAAATTAATTCTAATTTATATATTTATTAACTTTTATTTATTTAAATTAATATAAAATAATTCAAAATAATTTAATAAAATTAATGAAATATTTTAATTATTTTATTTCAAAAATGGAATAAATAATATTAAATAAGTAAATTTAAAATTAATTCTAATTTATATATTTTATTAACTTTTCCTTATTTAAATTAATTTAAAATAATTCAAAATGATTTAATAAAATTGATAAAATATTTTAATTATTTTTAATAAGATTTTTAAATTAAAATTAAAATTTTAAAATTGGATTTGTTTCCTTTTTTATTGATTTGGAGAATTTAATTTGATTGAAAATAAAAGAAAATAGGATTGAATTTTGAAAAAAAAAGAGAAAGTAAATCTTTAAATGAAAAAAGTTTCAAGTTCATCAACAACCCAATTATTCCAAGAACCAGCTAAATAACGTTTAGCTTTATCTGTATTCCATTTAATTCCATTAGGAAGATTGTAACAATTACCAAAATTTGAATAACCAGGTTGTAATTTATTATTTAAAGAAATATCACCAGCTCCAGATCCAAATCTATTTTTTCCAAAACCTGGACCATGAAATTGATCATACCAAATTGCAAATTTCTCTTGAGTTTTTCTAACAGGAAATTTCTCAGGTTTTCTATTATTCTTGTCATTTCTTAATGAAAAAATAAATGCAGTTGAATCAACAATCCATTCATTATCAATTTCATCACCACTATCTTCATCACTATCTTCATCACTATCTTCTTCAAATTTGTCAAATTTTTTATCCCATTTTAATATATCTCCTTTCCATCCAATTGAAGTAAATCCTCCAAAAATGTAATTATCTTTTGTTTTAATAATAACTAGTGTTTTTCCTTTATTATCACATTTTAAATGCCATTTTTTACAATTAAATCCATCTCTTTTGGCTGAAAATCCTCTTTTCATTTTGGAAAAGAATTCATTATCATTTATCCATTCTTTTAATTGATTCAAATGTTCTTTTTCTTGAATTATTGTTGATTCAAATTTAAGTCTTGTTTTGAAAATGAATGAATATTGGTTTCGATTTTCATTTTCAATAAATTGGTCTAATTTGTTTTTGTGTTTTTTTTGGTCATTTTGAAGTTTTTGGAATTCAAATAATTTTTGTGAAATTTGATTTGGAATTAAATCTTGTTTCAAAGTATCTTCAATTTCTTGTTTTGAGAAATCAATAAATCTGATTTTATCAATAACATTTGAAATTTGGATTTGAATTTGCTCTTTTTCTTTTTTATCAAGTTTTTTATTTCTTTTTTCTTGATTGATGTTTGATTTATGCTTTCCCCATTTTATTATTGATTGGAACATTTCGAATTCATTTATTGGAATTTCATCATTTAATAAAATTGAATTTAGATTATTTTCTTCAAGTCCAAGAAAAAAAGGAGTTTTGGCAAATTCTTTAAAATTTTCGGAAATAAATTGATAAGAAGAATCCATTAATTTATTGAAATTCATTGCTTCAGATAATTTAAGAACATCAACAACTGATTCAATTTTTAAATTCTTTTTGATAAAATTTGAGCACAATTCAATTAATTCATCAATTAAATATTTTGATGAAAAGAACAAAATTTCAATTGCATTTTGTAAATTAATTTCTATTTTTCCTGAATAAAAATAGTTCAAAATTGAAGATATAGTTGAAAATGAAACATCTTTTAGAATTAATTTATTTTCTTGAAATTCTTTCATTTTGGAATTGAAAAGAGATTTAAAATATTGACTTCTTGAAGAAAGAATTGATTTATGAGTTTTAAATGAAACTTGTTTTGTTTCTTGATTTTGTTCGCAAATTATTTCAAAATCGAAATATGTTTCTTCTTGGTTTTGGTTTTGAAATAAATTTTTTAAATCATTTGAAAGTTTTTCTAAATTTAAATAAGTTTCCATTTTTTAAAAATAAAAAAGAAAAAAAATGAAAAAAAAAAATTTTTGGAATTTTTTAATTTTTAATTTTTCATTTTTTTTTAATTTTTAAATAAAAAAAATAAAAACAAATCTTAAATAAAAATGCTAAATGAACAAGTATTATTATTATTTTATATAAATACTAAATAAATAATAAAAATAACTTTTGACATTTTTTTTTCTCACTTTTTATCAAAATAAAATAAAATAAAATAAAATAAAATAAAATAAAATAAAATAAATAGACATTTTTAAATTGGGCAAATCCATTTCTTTCCAAAAGAGATATTCAAATTACAAATGTAAAAGAAGGATTTTCTGAAGGAGTTAATCTTCCTATTTTAATTGAAGAAGTTTTTAATGTGAAACTAAGATATAAACCAAGTCCAAAACACAGATTTATGAAAATTGCAAATATTTCAATTGCTTTTGAATATTTAAAACAAATAGGTTTAAAAAATCTTTGTGATCCAGCTGGTAAATAATTTCTAATTTAAATTTTTATTGGAAAAAAAAAAGCAAAAAAAAAATAAAAATAAATCAAAAAAAAAATAACAATTCAAACTACAGTCATAATTACAAACACAAATTAAAATTAAAATTAAAATTAAAATTAAAATTAAAATTAAAATTAAAATTAAAATAAAAATAAAAATAAAAATTAAAATTAAAATTAAAATTAAAATTAAAATTAAAATTAAAATTAAAATTAAAATCAAAATTAAAATTAAAATTAAAATTAAAATTAAAATTAAAATTAAAATTAAAATTTAAAATTAAAATTAAAATTAAAATTAAAATTAAAATTAAAATTAAAATTAAAATTAAAATTAAAATTAAAATTAAAATTAAAATTTAAAATTAAAATTAAAATTAATTATAAAATTAAAACTAAAATTAAAATTAAAATTCATTTACAAAATTAAAATTAAAATTAAAATTAAAATTAAAATTTAAAATTAAAATTAAAATTAAAAATTAAAATTAAAATTTAAAATTAAAATTATAATTAAAATTAAAATTAAAATTAAAATTAAAATCAAAATTAAAATTAAAATTTAAAATTAAAATTTATTTGTAAAATTAAAAATAAAATTGAAATAGATTTTGTTGATGAAAAAGTTGAAACTATTCTTGGAACTTTGTTTAATATTATGAAATCTAAAAATAGACAATATTTAAGTCCGAAAAAATTAAACCGAATGAGTACATATCTATTTCCCAATACTGAACCTTTAAACAAACAAAAAAACGAAACTAAACTTAAAAGAAGTCAAACATTATCAGTTTCTTCTAAAGTTATGCGACCAAAATTTGATAGATTTGAAGAATTGAATTTAAATTATCAAAAACAAAAAGCAAAAAAACAAATTAATTTTAACAAAAAAGATGAAAAAAAGAATTTAAAATCAAAAGAAATTGATTTAACATCTAAAAATGAATCAATTCAAAATTCAAAACAAATTGAAAAAAAAGATGAAAAAATTGAAAAGAAAAATATTCCAAAATCAGAATCAGTTTCAAAAAGAGTTAATTTCCAAGAAAATAATCAAAATCAAAATTCAAAACAAATTGAAAAAAAAGATGAAAATATTGAAAATCAAAATCAAAATCAAAAAATCAAAACAAATTGAAAAGAAAAATGATTTTATTCAAAAAATAAAACAATTTGAATCTAAAAATGAAAATATTCAAAAACAAACTCATCAAAAAAGAAATATACAAAATCAAAATCAAAATCAAAAACCAAAACAAATTGAAAAGAAAAATGAAAATAAAAAATCAAAATCAAAAACCAAAACAAATTGAAAAGAAAATTGAAAAGAAAAATGAAAATATAAATAAAAATCAAAATCAAAAGAAAATTGAAAATCAAAATCAAAAGAAAATTGAAAATCAAAATCAAATTGAAAAGAAAATTGAAAAGAAAAATGAAAATATAAATAAAAATCAAAATCAAAAGAAAATTGAAAATATAAATAAAAATCAAAATCAAAAGAAAATTGAAAATCAAAATCAAAATATAAATAAAAATCAAAATCAAAATCAAAAACAAATTGAAAAGAAAATTGAAAAGAAAAATCAAAATATAAATAAAAATCAAAATCAAAAGAAAATTGAAAATCAAAATCAAAATATAAATAAAAATCAAAATCAAATTCAAAATCAAAAACAAAATGAAAAGAAAATTGAAAATAAAAATGAAAAAGAAAATGAAAATGAAAATGAAAAAGAAAAACAAAAACAAGAAAAAAGAGAAAATACAAGAAGAAAAGTTGTACAAGAAATTTACGAATCTGAAAAAGTATATGTTGCATCTATACACACATTAATAGAAACATTCCTACAACCATTACGCAAACTGCCAAAACTGATCACAGTTGATCAAATAAAAATGCTTTTTTCCCAAATTGAAGTTATTTACAGTTATAATAATTTATTACTCACTCAAGTTGAAGAGCGTTGGAAAAACTGGGATTCCAATCAAAAAATTGGAGATGTTTTTCTGCAAATCGCAGCATTTTTAAAAACATACACTGAATATGTCAGAAATTACAACTCGTCAATTAACACATTGATTCTTTTACAAAAGAAAAAAGATTTCAATCGTTTTTTAAAAAAACAGGAATCAAAAGATGGGAAAATCAACACAATTTCTGCTTTCCTGATTCTTCCTGTTCAAAGAATCCCACGATACGTTCTTCTAGTTAAGGAATTAATTAAAAACACTTCGAAAGAACATCCAGATTACCAAAATTTAATTCAAGCTCAAGATAAAATTGAGGAAGTAGCTTCCTATTTAAATGAGAAGAAAAGAGAAGCAGAGAATATCAATCAAGTGCTTGAAATCCAGAAAAGAGTTCATGGACTTGAAGTTATTTTGTCTCCAAGTCGAAAATTCATTGAAGAAAAGAAAATGCAACTTGTTGTCAAAAATCATCTTGTTGATGTTGTAATGTTCATTTTTAACGACTTGATTTTAATTGCAAAACAAAAAGGTTCAAAATTCGAACTTGTTGATTCACTTGTTTTGAATGGCGAATTCCATTTCCAAGCAAAGGATAAAACTTTGGCTGTGATTAATGATGTTGATCCCAAGTTGATTATTAAACTCACTCATGAATCAAATCAAAAACCATATTTTTTCAAGGCAAAAGATAACGAGGAAGTCGGGCATATTGTTTCTGTTCTTGATTCTCTTATTGAGACTTTTTTTGACCAATTTTTATCACTTACTCCTTATATTACTCAAGATGCAACTAAATTCGGGACAATTAGATTAAAAAAAGTGGATCATTCAGAAATTTTGAAACAAACATTTATAGATAATCTTGAAAGTAGCAAAGAATTAAGAATACTCAAATTAACACCAAAGCAAATATATCTTTTTGATCATGAAAATGTAAAAATATTCCAAATCAAATTTTATTATTTATATTTTTATTGATATTGATATTTTTATTTTTATTGGTATTTTTATAGATTAATCGGCCTTCAATGATTTATGAATTAACCGAATGCAGAGTCAGAATAGATGTCGAATCAAATGGATTCGAACTCAAAACACCAACAAAAGTTCACTTGTTCTCAACTGGATCATTAATTGATTCAATAAAATGGGTAAATAAAATTCGAGAATGTTGGATGAAACTTTTTTCCACATTTGATAAATCAAGACAAAAAAATTCATCCAAAAAATACAAGCTCAAAAGAGGCACAAAATGCGCAGATTGTAATAGCAAGCATGTTATTTATGCAAGTTTGAATTTAGGAATGTTTTATTGCAATGAATGCGCACAGTTTCATATGGCAACACCTCAATATTCAAAAATAATTCCTTTATCAAATCTTAATAAAGATGACCAAAAATTTCTTGATTCATTTTGGAAATAAGAAAGGAAATGGAATTTGGGAAAGATATATCAAAAAAGAAGATAAACCAAAACCAGATTCATCGAATGAACACAAAAAACTATTTTTCCAAAATAAATATATTGATAAAATTTACTGTGAAAAACCTTCTATTCAAAGAGAAACTAGTTTGTCTTTAAGAAAAAGAATCAATTCTGCTGGAAATCTTCGAGCACTAGTTTCTGATGCTTCAAAAAATTCTGTAGATCAATCCAAAAATGATGATAATTTTCAGAACTTTTTTTTGGATTTGAAAAAATCACTTGACAAAAATGAAGTTCATTCTGATGATGAAAAAACTATTTCAAATTCTCCAAAATTAAGAGATAATCGATTAAAGAAAAAAAATATTCCAACTCAAATTGAAAAAGATAATAATGAAAAACAAGTCCAAACAGAGAAAAAGAAACCTCAAGAAAATGAATTTAAAACACCATTAAAAATTTCAAAAATTTCAAAAATTTCAAAAAATCGTAAATTATTTCAATCTGAAAAAAGACCATCTAAACAAAGTCAAATTCATCGAGAAAAAAAGAAGCAAGAATTAGAATCAAAATCAAAAATTGAACCAAAACCAAAAATTGAATCAAAATCAAAAATTGAATCAAAATCAAAAATTGAAGAAAAACCTAAAAATGAAGAAAAATCAAAAATTGAAGAAAAACCAAAAAATGAAGAAAAATCAAAAATTGAATCAAAACCAAAAATTGAACCAAAACCAAAAAATGAAGAAAAATCAAAAATTGAATCAAAACCAAAAATTGAAGAAAAACCAAAAAATGAAGAAAAACCAAAAATTGAATCAAAATCAAAAATTGAATCAAAACCAAAAAATGAACCAAAATCAAAAATTGAATCAAAATCAAAAATTGAAGAAAAACCTAAAAATGAACCAAAACCTAAAATTGAATCAAAACCAAAAATTGAAGAAAAATCAAAAATTGAAGAAAAATCAAAAATTGAATCAAAACCAAAAATTGAACCAAAACCAAAAAATGAAGAAAAATCAAAAATTGAATCAAAACCAAAAATTGAAGAAAAATCAAAAATTGAATCAAAATCAAAATCAAAATCAAAATCAAAACCAAAAATTGAATCAAAATCAAAAATTGAAAAAAAATCAAAATCAAAATCAAAATCAAAATCAAAATCTAAAAATTGAAGAAATCAAAGAAGTTGACTTAAATAGTTCAGATTTTGATGATCCTAAATCTAATAATTCAATAGATTTTGAAAATTTATCTTTTGAAGAAATTGATCCCAATGAATTTGATGAAGTAAATTTCTCAAAACAAGAAATAAATAAAGTTAATATTAAAAAATCAAATTCAAAATCACAAGGAAAAGAAAGAAAAGAAAAGAATATTCCAAATGAAGAAAAAAAAACACAATTAAAAAAAGTCACTTTTCCTTCTCATTCTGGATTTTTATCTTATTTCAAAAACGAACAATGGATCTATTTCTTTTGCAAGTTAGAAAATCATCAACTCATTCTTCAAGACACAACAAAGAAAACAGAAGAATCATTTACAATCCCATTAACTTTATCTTCATTACATAAACTTGAAGTCATGCAATATTCTTTTGAAATTCGCACTTTTGATAAAGATCATTCTTTTTTATGTCAAAATCAAATAGATTTTCAAGAATGGTTTAATCAAATAACAAAATCATTTGAAACTGAAAAAATTTTTATTGAAGAAGAAAAAAATAAATTAAAATCAATTAAAAAACAAGAATCTGATAACACAAAATTTCCAGGACTTGTTTTTAAAACTAATGAATTCGAACAATCTCCAATTTCAGATTTTATTGAAATTGATGAAGAAAATCTTATGAGTCATGATTCTGATTACGAACTTCAAGAAGTTGATACAAATGATGAAATTAATGAAAATGTTCAAATTATTCAAGTTTTAGATGATGATGAAGATGAAGATAAATAATTTTAATTTATTTACAAATTTATTTACAAACAAACAAAATAAAAAAATTATTCTTATTCTTATTCTTATTCTTATTCTTATTCTTATTCTTATTCTTATTCTTATTCTTATTCTTATTCCTTTTTGTTTGTTTAAAAAGATTACTTAAATTTAAAAAAAATTTAAAAAAATTTAAAAAAAATAAAAAAGAAAAAAATTTTTTAAAAATTAAAAATTAAAAATTCATTTTTTTCCTTCTTTTTTTTTTTGAAAAGATTTATTTTTAAGTCAATTTTAACGTTCCTTTTAAAAAAAAAACCAAGAAAACAAGAATAAATCAAGAAAATATTCTAAAAAAAAATCAAAAATCAAAAATCAAAAATCAAAAATATTTTAAAGAAAAAAAAAAAAAAGAAAATAAAAATTATATTTTTTTTTTAAAATTTATGGAACAAAATCAAGATTTATTTAGTTGGAAAGGAAGTTTAGATCTTTATAAAAGACTTGAGAATATTTCACCAACTGCACCTCTTTCATCTGAAATTGAAAAAATTGCAATTTTTGCATCAAGAAATCAAAAGGTAATAAAAATAATCCCCTTTTTTTTTATTATTAAGAAATTTTTAAAACAAAAAAATTTGGATCTTTATTTTCCTTCCTTTTTTTTTTTAAATCATTTAAAAATTCATTTAAAAAATCATTTTGAAATTGAAATTAAAATTGATTTTAAAATTAAAATTCATTTAAAAATTCATTTAAAAATTCATTTTGAAATTAAAATTAAAATTAAAAATTGAAATTTTAATTGTAGTCTTATAAATGGGTCGTTAAAACAATCGAATTTTTTGTTACTTCAAGTATTCGTAAAGAACATAAAGAACGTACTATTGTTGCTTTATTTGCTATTGATGCTATTATGAAGAAGAAGAGTAATAGAGAAGTTTATATAAAAAGATTTGAAAGTGTTTTAGAGCATTTAATTGAGATGATGATGAAATCAAATGAAGGGAATTGGGTAAATCAAACTCTCTTAAAAAATTCAAAAATTCAAAAATTCAAAAATTCAAAAATTCAAAAATTCAAAATCTCTAAAAAAATTTTTTTTTATTCTTTCTTTCAAAAAAAATTTTTTTCTTAAATCCTTGTTAAATACTCTTTTTATTTTCTACCAAAAGGAACCAATCTGTAAAGTACTTACTCTTTGGAAAACAAAAAAAATATTCAGCTCGCAAATTATGGACAAAATTATAAGTAACGGAATTGCACTTGGAGCAAAAGAACATTTTCTTCTTTTTGGATTAGAAGATTCTTATTTAAATACACTTGAATCAAAATTCCCCTCAAATTTAAAACCAGATCCAACAATGCAAAAATTTCAAGAGGTGCAAAGAGAAGAAGAATTCGCACAATTTTCAAATAAATTCAAACCATTAGAACAAAATACTCAACAAAACTTTCACCAAATTGGAATTGATCCAAATTTGGTTTCAATTGGTTTTGATTATGGAGAAGATGAAGATGACGAAAAACGACGAGAAGAGCAGCTGAGAAGAAGACAGACAGAGGAGCTTGAAGTAAATAAAGATCCGATCATCATTTCACACGCACTTCAGACAGAACTCAATTCAAATCCGTTTTTTGATGCGAATCTTGTGGACGAAATCACAAAATCTGACCCATTAAATCAAGTCAACCAAGAACCAATTGAACAACCAACCGTTCATATAGAAAATAACACACATCTTGAACCGCCCATTCCTCAATTCGAGTCTTACAAACAACCCTCTCAACAAACAGAAAAATTAGCTCAAAATTTCAATGAATTTCCAACGGTCAAACAAGAACAACTTATACATACAAATAGAGAAGCAAACCCGCACAAAAGCATTGGCGAAGATTTCCCTCCGAGAGAAATAGAAAATATAAATACTTCCCGAAGAGACAATTTCACTTCTGAAACTGAAGATCAAATTGTGACAACAAATTCACCTCCTCACTCCCAACATTGGGAAAATTCCGATTGGAAAGATTCCAATAGAAATATCCCCCATGACGATCAGCAATTCGAACAACATCTTGAAGAAAATTTCACACAATTCCCTGAGATTAAAACCGTATGAGCAAAACTATGTCCAACCTTTTCCTCCAGCGAATTTTTCAAGATTTTCGGATTTTCATACTCCACCAATACAACCGCCTTTGCCTTATCCTTATCCACAAATACAACCCTCCCAATTCAATGGTCTCCCAATGAATTTCCGCGGTGCAAGACCACAGGAGCCACATCGACGCGAGAATTACCCTTTTGAACCCTCTTATAACCAAAACCAAAATCAACATTATTCTTCCGATAGAAAAAGACACTTTGAAAATGATGATTTTAAACAGTCAAGTGATTACCATGATTCAGAACATTACGACTACAAACGTCCAGCAGATTCTCATTCTAAAAGATCTGAAATCTCAAATGAGAAGGACAGCTATCATCAATACCCTTCACGAAATCCTTGGAATAGATGGGATGATACTGGAAATGAAAGAAAACATTTAGATCCCCCTAAAAATGAAAAAGAATCCCCCAAAAATTCTCATTCAACAAATCATTCACACAATTCTAAAAACCATTCTACTCATTCCCATCATTCACACCATTCACATCATTCGCATCATTCACATCATTCAAAAGAACGTTCAAGAGAAAATTCAAAAAATCATTCAAAAGAACATTCAAAAGAAAATTCAAAAGAAAATTCAAAAGAAAATTCTAAATATAATTCTAAATACGATTCTAAATACGATTCTAAAGATAATTCTAAAGATGATTCTAAAGATAATTCTAAAGATGATTCTAAAGATAATTCTCATCGTTCTCATTCTCATCATTCACATTCAAATTCTCGACCAAAATCACCTAAAAATCAATCACCTTCAAATTCTCATTCTTATTCAAAATCTCATTCTCATCATTCAAAATCAAATACTCTTGATAAAAAAGAAATTTCAAATATTCACAATTAAAGAAAGCTTTAAAAGAAAATCAAAACATATTTAAAACAAAATTTCAAAACAAAATTTTAAAACATATTTAAAAACAAAATTCAAAACAAAATTTCAAAACAAATTTAAAACAAAATTCAAAACAAATTTTTAAAACAAATTTCAAAACAAAATCTAAAACAAAATTTAAAACAAAATTTAAAACAAATTCAAAACAAAATCTAAAACAAAATTTAAAACAAATTTCAGAACAAAATTTAAAAGAAAATTCAGAACAAAATCTAAAACAAAATTTCAAAACAAAATTTAAAACAAAATTTAAAACAAAATTTAAAACAAATTTCAAAACAAAATTTAAAACAAAATTTAAAACAAAATTTAAAAGAAAATTCAGAACAAAATTTAAAACAAATTCAAAACAAAATTTAAAACAAAATTTAAAACAAAATTTCAGAACAAAATTTAAAAGAAAATTCAGAACAAATTTCAAAACAAAATTTAAAAGAAAATTCAGAACAAAATCTAAAAGAAAATTATGTTATGTTCTCATTTATCACTTTTTACTTGATAATTAATTCTAAAAGTTACTCATTCTATTTTTATCCATTGAAATAAAATTTTAAATATTTTTTTTTTAATTCTCCTTTTTATCTAAATGTATTAATTTGAATTTTTTCAACATTAATTCATTTTTTTTTTCTTGATTTAACAAAAAAAAAATCAAACAAAACAAAACAAAACAAAACAAAACCAATTTCTTTTTTTATTTATTTTTTTTATTTCTTTTAAATTAGAAATTATTTGACTTTTACAATTAATTAAAAAACAATTTTAAAAATTCCAAATTTTTTAAATGTCAAAATTATTTGTTTTTTTTTTTTGTTTTTTTTGATCAATTTAAAAGAAAAATTTTTTCCAATTTAAAATCCATTTTTTTTTATTTCTTCTTTTATTTCTTCTTTTATTTAGAGAATTTTTCAATGTCACAAATTAATTATTCTTTTCTTTATGGAAACATACCAACTGTAAAATTAATTTTAATTCAAATTCAAATTTAAATTCAAATTCTATTTCTTTTTTTTTTTAAATTTTAGTTTCAAAATCCTTTTCTTCAAAATCAAAATCAAAATCAAAATCAATTAAATTCAAAAAAAGAAAATAAGATTAATTTTGTTCCACATTTTTTGAACCAAAATCAAAATGAAAATCAAAAAGAAAATCAAAATCAAAATGAAAATCAAAATCAAAAAGAAAAAATTACACATTTTATTCCATCTTTTGTTCAACTTGATAAACAAGTTCTTAGATTTTTTGCTTATTTTGAAGATGAAATTAAAGATGAAGGAATTGGAGAAAAGAGAATAAGATATTGTTCAATATTTTATTATTTAGCAACACAAGAAATTAAAATTATTGAAAAAATCCAACAAAATAGTGGACTTGATCAAGGTAAAGAATTCAATATCAATATTTAATCCAATATTTATTTCAATATTTATTTCAATATTTATTTCAATATTTATTTCAATATTTATTTCAATATTTATTTTAATATTTATTTTAATATTTATTTTAATATTTATTCAATATTAATATTTATTTCAATATTTATTTTAATATTAATAGGAGTAATTTTAAGTAAACAACAAGTATCTAAAAATTATTCACCTTCTTTCCTTTCAAAAAAACAAAATTTAATCACTGAAAATGATTTCCAAATTTCTCAAATAACCAAAATATTTTCAAGAGAATATCATATTTTTGATGCAGATGATTTTACATATAATTATTATGAAAAAAAAGGAAAACCATTAAATCAATCAATAAAACCTCCAAAGGATAAATATACACAGAAAAGAGAGGAATTAGATAAAATTCGAAATAACTATTCAAGAAAAAAATTTGAAAATGAACCAAATTCAACAAAATTCTTTAAAAAAAATCCATCTGAAGAAGATAATATTCTGGTTTTTTGGGCAGTAAAAAAAACTGTTGGGATCCCTTGTCATTTTAGAATTGTATTTTATTTAGAAGATAATACACTTTCAATCACAGAAATTTCAAAAGATTCTCAAAATCAAAATTCCACTTTTTTAAGAAGAACAACAGTTCCAAAAAGATTTACTTCATTTCAAAACTTTTCATTTCCAACAAAAAAAACTGAAAATGAACATTTAATTCCAGATGATTTTGTAATTGGAAAAAATATATCCATTTTTGGAAGTGTTTTTTTTATTTACAAATGTGATGAAACAACAAAAAATTATTTTAGAAAAAATGGATTTGATGAAAAAGATTTAGAAATTGAAATTCCAGATGAATTTAAAGAAATTCAAACAAACAAAAAGAAATTTAATTTTGAAAAAAAAATCCGGACATTTGATGAAAAAAAAGAAAAATTAGATATTCGGAAATTTTTGGAAAATTCAGGAAAAGTTTTAAGATTTTTGGCTTTAATCCAAAATAGGGAAACAAAGGATTTTGAAAAATCGTCAATTTATAATTTCTTTTTGGTTAGAAGATGATACTTTGAGTATTTTTGAAAAACCCGATCAGAAATTTAATTTGAATGGTTCTAAATTTCTTTCAAGAATGAAAACTCAAATTATTCAAGAACAATTAAAAATTGATAATTCAATTTCTCTTTATGGAAATACATTCAAGATTATTGATGCTGATGAATTTACTTTAAATCATATTTCAAAGTGATTTTGTTTTTAAATCCAAATTAAATCAAAAACAAAATGAAAAAAAAACTTTGAAAAAATTTTTTTATTTTTTTTATTTTTCATTTTTTTAGTTTTTAAATGAAAAAACTTCAAGAAAATCAAAAAAATTTAAATTCTTTAATTCAAAAATGGTCAAAACTTCAATTAGATTCAAATTCTTTAATTTCACAACAAAATAATTCTGTAAATAATGAAAAAATATCTCAAATTTTACTAGAAACACTTTCTAAATGTAAAGAAAAAAAGAATAGATTGTTTTAATTTTGATTTAAATTTTTAAATTTATTTATTTAATTAATTAAAAAATCAAGTTGAATCCATTTTCCAAAAAATGAAAAGTATTGAATTAGAATCAAAAAATCTTTTAAAAAATATTCCTTTTGTTCCAAGAACAAGAAAAAGAACAAGAAAAAGAAATTAGAATATTTTTAGAAATTGAATATATTTGTGAACAATATCAAAATGAATTTGAAATGAAAGAATTAGTAGTTGAACAGTTGATAAATCAACCAAACAAAATGAAGAATTCACTTTTACAAATAATATGGAAAACAGAACCAAATTTAAAGAAAGATTAAAAGAATTTTTTTGAATAAAATATTGAATTTGAATTTGAATTTGAATTTGAAATTGAATTTGAATTTTGAATTTGAATTTGAATTTGAATTTGAATTAAAATTTGAATTTGAAATTGAATTTTGAATTTAAATTTGAATTTGAATTTGAATTTGAATTTGAATTTGAATTTGAATTTGATTTTGAATTTGTTTTGAATTTTAAATTTAAATTTAAATTTAATTTTGAATTTGAATTAAATTTTGAATTTAATTTTGAATTTAATTTTGAATTTGAATTTGAATTAAAATTTGTTTTGAATTTTAAATTTTAAATTTGAATTTGAATTTGAATTTGTTTTGAATTTTAAATTTAAATTTAAATTTAATTTTGAATTTGAATTAAATTTTGAATTTAATTTTGAATTTGAATTTGAATTTGAATTTGAATTAAAATTTGTTTTGAATTTTAATTTGAATTTGTTTTGAATTTGAATTTGAATTTGTTTTGAATTTGAATTTGAATTTGAATTTGAATTTGAATTAAAATTTGTTTTGAATTTTAATTTGAATTTGAATTTGAATTTTGAATTTAAATTTGAATTTGAATTTGTTTTGAATTTGAATTTGAATTTGAATTTGAATTTGAATTTGAATTTGAAATTTGAATTTAATTTTGAATTTGTTTTTAATTTGAATTTTAAATTCGTTTTGAAAATTCCAAAGAAACAGACAAAATGGAAGAATTTATAATACAATATCATCATTTCGATCCCATTTTTGATTATTAGCAGGATTTCTTAATCTTTTACCACCAAGAACTAAAGGGGTAAAATAAGATTCAGGATAAGCTTCCAAAATAGTCCAAGGATCAATTTGACGAGGATCATGAAGAGTTGGCTTATTAATTTTAATAGGCAAAGTAATAAGATTATCTTTGCGATCAGGATTTGGAATACCATAAGCAATTTGGAAAAGAAGATCAGAAGAAGTGTCTTTCATAAAAGAAGAGTTAGTGAACATATTTTGTTTAACATAAGGAAGAACTTTGCGGATTCTATCTCGATGAATGTGACCAAATTGAAGAGAATTAAAATAATTCCACAAATCCCCGTTTTTTTCTTTCAAAATTCTTGAGGAAGATTTGTCATCTTGCAGTAAAGTTTTGGATGTAATGGAAGTGATTGATGTGAAAACATCCAAGAAATAATTGAATAAATTCTCGCATTCAAGTTCGTGGATTTGTGAGACAAGAGAAAGAATATGGAGTAGATTATGTGCAAGTTTAAACGCAGAAATTGCGAGATTAGTTCTTTCCTGAGATTGCAATCCTGAGAGTACGCGAGACTCGCTAAGAAAAGAACAGAACCAATTAAGAAGTCTTATTCTTAAATGTGCTGATGATAAAAAATTTTTTGCTGCGAGTTTTCCGCTTGAATGAAGTTCTGTTAGTTTTTCTAATTGGGAAAGTAAAGACATGAAAAGATAGCTATAATCAGCATCTTTTTCTTGCAAACAAACTTCTAATATTTGGGATAATGCATCCCCAATTGTTTGTGCTGCACAAAATGAAGGTGGCTTAAGTGCATTTTCTAAATCGCTTAGCCATTTGATAATTTTGTCGAAAAGTTCCTTTCGAATATTTTTTCCCAATTCAAATCGAATAAATAAACTTGTGTAACTTGGTCGATCTAAAATACGTTCTAGGATTGCATTTGCGAATTCTGCATAAAGATCTTGTTGTAATTGCAGAATGTCGCCTCCTTTTGTTGTATTTGATTCATTTTTGATTATATCTTTTTGGTATTCAAGAAGTAGTTGTAATTCTAATGAACATAATGAAGTTGTCCATATTGTTGTTCTATTAAGTACAGCATTGATTTTTGAGCAGAGTTTATTTCGTACGAATGATTTTTTTTCATTTTCATTTTCATTTCCATTTTCATTTTCATTTTCATTTTCATTTCCATTTTCATTTCCATTTTCATTTTCATTTTCATTTTCATTTTCTAAATTTTCTTTTTCTAAATTTTCTTCATCTTTCATATCTTTAATATCTTTAATATCTTCTTCATGCTTTTCAGGTATAATCGCTTTTCTGACTAAAGCAAAAAGTTTCAATTTTGATAAAAACGATTCATCAAGTTTATTCAACTCGGAATGAAGTTCAGAAGCATTGAAAATACATGCATGACGGAAATTATCTTGATTAGTAATTTTTACTAACGTGCTTTTCAGTAAATTAATTAAATTTTGCAAATTGATTTGGTTTTGATTTAAATTTTCATTTTCATCCTCATTTAAATTTGCTTTAAAAATTCCTTCAAATTTCATTAATATTCTCCATAAAGATGTTAGCAATGAAAATAAAACTCCTGGCATAATTTGGAATCTTGTTGTTATCAATGTAATTGAGGTGTATTGGTTATTCTCAAGTTTTTCTGTTGATTCTGAAAGAAGTGAAACAAGAAAATCTAAGCAAAAAGCAACTCTTTCTTTTGAAACTTGTGAATATGATTCAATTAATTTTTTTGACTCAGTTTCAAGACATTCTTGGAAAACACCAGCTATTACTTGGTTGATATTTACCATTCCTAATGATATTATTCTCAGTAAAAAATCTGTAAATTGGGCAACTAATTCTCCAGTAAATTTTTCAAACACCATCACCTGGTTTTTGAATACATATAGTAATATTTGGTCGTGATGAATTCGAGATGATGAGAGGAAATTCAATTCACGGAAAATTTGGATGGCAATATATAAATTAACTTCTCTTGAATTAATTTTGGTGATAAAACTGGAATAAAATATAAAAAGATCGTTCAATGTAAAAGTATTGCTATGAGTCAAAAAGAAATTTGAAAACTCTTTGATCATATTCTGTGAATTGATGTTGGGTAATTGCGATACTAATTGTGATATGTTTTGGTTTGCTTTTGTTTGTTGATTTTGTGATTTGCGGATATTCTTGCCGAAATCAAAGCTTTTGAAGTGTTTTGATTTTGCTAAATTGGTTGTTTTTGAATCAAGAATTTTGTTGATTTTTCTTTTGATCATTGAATCAATTGAGTTGTTTTCCAAAAGATGGTTTAAATATTGTGTGATTTCTGGGAAGGAATGATATTCTGTGCAAATAAAACGGAAGCATTCTATAATCATTGATTTAAGATCTAGGATATTCATTGGCAAGTTGTTTGGAGTTATATTTGTGTTTATATTTGGTTCTTTTTCAATTTCACTCTTCTTGATAAGTGCCATTAAAAGTTCAACAACTTTCCCACGAAGAACAAATACTCCTCGATATTTCTGCATAAGTTCCACAAGCTGCTTTTCAAATCCTATTGTATTTTCAAACAGCCAAAGAAGTTCATCTATTAATCTTTGATAATCATTTGATATTTCCAGAAGTAAAATTTCATTTCTAACAACAATCCCATCTTTTTCGAATTGAGATTTTTCACTAAATAATAAAAAAAATAAGTTTGTTAAAGAAAAAATATTTTTTTTTTCAAGACGATTTGATTTACATATTATTATGAACAAATTCCACAATTCGAGTATTAATTTGATCAATATAAAAAGGAGAGTTAAATTGATTAAAATGATTCAATAAAGTATGGAAATCTTCTCCTGAGTTTAAAAACCTCAAAGCAAGTTCTTCTCCCTTTCGGATTGCCTCTCTTTCGTTCTGTATTGCTTCTTTCAAGTGTTCTCTTTCTAGAAGAACCATTTTATGAATAAAATCCTTAGATTCAAAACCACCAACAGTTGGGATCATTTTAAAAAAAAGGATTCTTTTTTGTGCCAATTTGTCTTGTTGTTGTTTTTGAATACGAAATAGCCCTAATGAAATCAGTCTTCGGGAATATAAATTATGAGAGAATAAATCGGTGCGAATAAATTCACCGAAAAGCTCTTCGATTCTTTTCTCTTCCTTTACAGAAGGAGAGTAACTATCAAGAAAATTCAACAACGGTTTTTGGAGAATGAAAAAGGAATCCTGTTTGGAATAATCGAAAAAAGGATCTTTTTGTTGGCGGTATTGCGCATATTCTGTTAGAACCTTAATAGCAATGCTATTTCGATAAGGAATGTATCTGAATCGAGTCACGACCCATTCGCAGATGATTGAAACAAATCTGAAATCGTCTGAATTTTCTTTTTGTACTAAATTGATGCTATTTACTGATTTATCTTGCTCCTCGTTTGATAAAATGCCAAATTCTTGTGGACATCCTTGGAAATTATTGAATCCTTTGCTTTGGAATAATTGATAATATTTTGCCTCTCCTTTTTCAATTAGCGCATCAAGGGATTCCACAAGAGAGCATTCGTCAAAGAAATTAAGATGAGAATTCTGATAAAGAATATCAGCTCTCTGTATTAAAATCGATAGCATTGAGGAATCAAGTTGAAATATTTGTTTTGGAAAAATGGTGAACAAGATTTCTGAAAATGTTTTGATTTTCATGAGATTTTCAACTCCAACAACAGACAAAGCATCAAATGCATGATAAATTGAATATTGTAATACTGAAAATATTTGTTCGAAAAATTTTAGTCTTTGGGATGTGATATAAAAATGGCTCTGAGTATCTTGTTCATTTTCATTTGCGCTTTCATTTGCACTGTTTTCAAAACCTTCTTGTTCAATGTCCATATTTTTTTCTGCTTGGTCATTGCTATTATTTTTTTGTGCATTGGGAATTCCTTTTGTGATTATATTTCTTGCTGCAAAATTGATTTTATTGCTTTGTTTCTGTTGGTTGAGGAGGTTATTTTTGCCGAAATTCTTTGTTCTTTTTCCTGTTATTTCTTGATTTTCCATTTTGGAAAAATTTGAAACTTCTTTTACAAGTTTGTTTTGAAATAAATGCAAATTGTGCTGTTCTATTAGTGATAATTTTTTTAAGCAGACATTTATAAATCCATCAAGAAGAATGAAATTTTCACAAATAAAGTCTAAAGTATTTAAAAAAATAAGCATTAAGGCAGAGTTATTTTCATCAGAAGAAGAATATCTAAATAATTGTATTATTTCTTTCAAAAACAGAAAACGATCCAACATCCCATTTTGGAAGCAATATATTGCCATTTTAAATATGTATTGCCATTTTCTTTTAAATAATTTAAGAGGATCTGAAGAAAATTGATTTTGAGGGGATATTTGGGTCTTTTTGTGTTTCAGCTTTTTTTTTTTTTTTTTTTTGAAATATAAATAATTTTTAAAATATAAATAATTTTTAAATAATTTTACAATTTGTATTTATATTTGTATTTATATTTGCATTCGCATTTGTTCTTGTTTCTAAATTTTGAAACGGATTCTTTTTTAAATATTCCTGAATATATTCAACAAGTTTTAAAGTCCACTGTTTATTTCTTTTATTTTGATTTAAAAAATCTTGTTGTTTTCTTCCAAGCTCCTGAAGATAAGTAACCTTTAAGATCCAAACAGCACGAAGAAAGGGGACTTCATTATCCACAAACTCTTCAAGCAAATCAAACCCTCGTTGAAGAGATTTGATTGGAATTTGCTTTGAAAGCTCTGCAAGTGTGCATTTTCCTGCAAGTTTTTTGGTAAACGCAAGTTGGTCTTCTCCACTTAATAAAACTCGCATCTTTGGAAACCTTAAAAACGGTTGAGATTCTTTACGCAATTTCTCAAGAAGCATCTTATCTCGTAATTCCTTGCGCGCTTTCTCAACTTTCTCAAATCCCTTTTGGATATTTTTCTCAATTTCTTCGACATTTTGACTTATTTTTTTAATTGCGCTTGAAAATTGATCAAAATTTGTTGGAAATGTAACTTCAAATCCTTTTGGCATCAATGAATATTCTTGTTCTGATGGTGCTGGAACAGGATAGAAGTCCGGAAATGAAAGATCTTTGCTCAATGGCTTCATTTGTGGCGGCGGTTTTAATTTGAATGGCACTAATCCTTTTGTTCTTTTTCTGTTTGATCTTGTTATTGTTGGTCGTTTTTCTTTTCTTACTTCGTATTTCCCACTTTTTTGTGTTGTGTATCCTTGATTTGTTATGTTTTGATGTTGTATATCCATTTTTTGAGTTTTTGGTGTTGTTTTATTACTTCTTAATCTTTTTGTTTGCATTTTTATTTATGGAAAAAAAATGAAAATGAAAAAAATGAAAAAAAATAAAAAAAAATTTAAAAAAAATTTTAATTACGTAAAAGTCAATAATTTTTTAAAATTCAAATCTTTTTTTTTTGTCCACTTTTTTAAAATCAAAAAATCCATTTTTAATTTTTAATTTTATAAATGAATTTAAATTTAATTTTAAATTTAATTTTGATTTTGATTTTAATTTTGAATTTTGAATTTTAATTTTAATTTTAATTTTAATTTTAATTTTAATTTTAATTTTAATTTTAATTTTAATTTTAATTTTAATTTAATTTTAATTTTCATTTTGATTTATTTTCGTTTTGATTTTCTTTGGGAATTATTTTCGTAAAATTTCTTATTTCTTTAGATAAAGGTGAACAAAAGTTTTCATTCCAAAGAAATTCAGGAATTGTTTTTAAATCAACTCCTTCCTTTTGTAATGAATAAAGAATATTTTTATATTGATGTTGTTTATCTTTAATTGCTTTTCCTAAAATGATAATTAAGTTTCTTAAATTAGATTGAATTTCAGGAGGAGAATAATTAAAATCTGGATTTTTTAAAATTTTTCTTAATTCCATTTTTTGGTTTTGAATAAATTTATGTTCTTTTTTAAGAATTGAAAGAAGGTGTTTCATTCTTGAAATTTTTGTTTTGTTTTCAATACTTTTTGTTCGTGATTTTGGATCATCATTACTAATTTTATTAAAAATTTGAATATTTACTGGAAGAGAAAATGAATCATTTCCTTTAACAACAGCAGAATTAAAAGGTAAATTAATTCCTTGTAATTCTTTTGAAATTTGATTTTTTATATTTTGAATTTCTTTTTTAAAGATATTTTCTTCTAAATTTGGATTTGAATTTGGATTTGGATTTAAATTTAAATTTGATTTTGAATATAAATTTGAATTTGATTTTGAATATAAATTTGAATTTGATTTTGAATATAAATTTGATTTTGATTTTGAATATAAATTTAAATTTGATTTTAAATTTGAATTTGTTTGTGAATTTGAATTTGGTTTTGATTTTGAATTTAATTTTGATTTTAAATATAATTTTGAATTTGATTTTGAATTTGATTTTCTTTGTGAATTTGCTTGTGATTTTGAATTTGAATTTGTTTGTAAATTTATTTGTGAATTTGAATTTGATTTTCTTTGTAAATTTGCTTGTGATTTTGAATTTGAATTTGTTTGTAAATTTGTTTGTGAATTTGCTTGTAAATTTGTTTGTGATTTTGAATTTAAATTTGTTTGTGAATTTGTTTTTAAATCTTTTCTATTTTTAACTTGAATACTTCTTATTCTTTGATGTGATTTTCGATGATTTTTATACCTTCTATGATTTCTATGCTTTCTATGATTTTGATTTCTTATTTTATAATTCAATTTATAAATAGAATTCCTAATTTCTTTTAAATTATTCAAAGATTCAATTTCTAAATTTGTTTGTTGTTGATCTAGCTCGCTCAATTTATTAACTTCATTTAAAAGATGACCAATTTCATTATTTTCATTATTTTCTTTTGTTAAATTTTCAAATTTTTGATTTAATTGATTCATTTTATCTAAAATTTGTGCCATTTCTTTTGTACAAAAACTTTCTTGTTTTTGATCTCCAAAATCTTGGTTTTTTTGAATTGCTTTTAAATGTTTATATTTAGAATTATAATAATCCCTTTCTTTTTGAATTTTTTGCATATTTGATCTTAAATGTGATAAAGCTTGAAAAATAGCTAAAAGAATAAATTAAAAGAATAAATTAAAAAAAAATAAATGAATTAAAAATTTTATATTTTTTTTTTACCTAAAGATGTTGAATTATTATCTAAATTTTTATATGAATGATTATTTTTTTGATTTTCATTTATAAATTGATTTTGATTTTCATTTTCATTTTGATTTTGATTTTGATTTTGATTTTGATTTTGATTTTCATTTTGATTTTGATTTTGATTTTGATTTTCAATTTCATTTTGATTTATAAATTGATTTTGATTTTGATTTTCAATTTCATTTTGATTTTGATTTTCATTTTGATTTTGATTTTGATTTTGATTTTGATTTTGATTTTCATTTTGATTTTCATTTTGATTTTGATTTTGATTTATAAATTGATTTTCATTTTGATCTTGATTTTGGTTTTGATTTTGATTTTGATTTTGATTTTGATTTATAAATTGATTTTGATTTTGATTTTGATTTTGATTTATAAATTGATTTTGATTTTGATTTTGATTTATAAATTGATTTTGATTTTGATTTTGATTTTCAAATTGATTTTGATTTTGATTTTGATTTATAAATTGATTTTGATTTTGATTTTCATTTTGATTTTGATTTTGATTTATAAATTGATTTTGATTTTTATTTTGATTTTGATTTATAAATTGATTTTGATTTTGATTTTCATTTTGATTTTGATTTTGATTTTCATTTATAAATTGATTTTGATTTTCATTTATAAATTGATTTTGATTTTGATTTATAAATTGATTTTGATTTTGATTTTGATTTTGATTTTGATTTATAAATTGATTTTGATTTTGATTTTGATTTATAAATTGATTTTCATTTATAAATTGATTTTCATTTATAAATTGATTTTGATTTTGATTTTGATTTTCAAATTGATTTTCATTTATAAATTGATTTTGATTTTGATTTTGATTTTCATTTTGATTTATAAATTGATTTTCATTTATAAATTGATTTTGATTTATAAATTGATTTTGATTTTGATTTTGATTTTCATTTTCATTTATAAATTGATTTTGATTTTGATTTTGATTTATAAATTGATTTTGATTTTGATTTTGATTTATAAATTGATTTTCATTTTCATTTTCTGAAGAATCACTAAAAAATACTTGATTATCTTCTAAATCATTTAAAGCAACAGTTGAAGAAGAAAAATTATATAGATTTTGTTCATCTTGTTCAAATGAATTTTGAAAATAATGTTGAAAATAATTTTGATTTTGATTTTGATTTTGATTTTGATTCATTTAAAAAAAAAAATAAGAGAAAAAGAAAATAAAAATGTTTTTGATTTCAATTTTAATTGTTTTTTTTAAATTTTTTTTTTGATCGTTTTCAATGTCAATTATTTCTAAAAAAATGACATTTCATTTCTATTAAAAAAAAAGGAAAAAAATGAAAAAGTTTTTTTTTAAAATTCATTTTTTTCATTTTTTCATTTTTTTCATTTTTTTTTTCAATAATTTAATGGATGAATTAACTCAAGATGAACAAAATAGAATTGATTCACTTCAAAAATCAATAAAAGAAATTGAAATACAAGTTGAAGGATTAATAAAAAAAGCAAAAGAAGTTGAAGAAGAATTAACGCCACTTGAAAAAGCAGAACTTGATACAACAATTGCATATATTATAACAAGTTTATTTTATATTTATTTAAAAACACAAGGAATTTCAACTCAAGATCATCCTATAAAATATGAACTTGAACAAGTTAAATTATATATGAATAAAGTTCATGATTTAGTTGAATTAAATAAAAATAAATTCCTTAAAGTTGATGTTGAAGCAGCAAAAAGAATAATTCTTCATTCAACTCAACAAATTAATTCACAAAAAAATGGTAAAAAAATTTTTCGAAAAGAAAAAAAAAATATCAAAATTTATTTTTTTATTTTTTTTTATCTTAGAAAAACATATTAAACCTAAATCTCCATCTCCAATTAAAAAGCAAAAAATTAAAACTAAAAAAAATTCTCGTAAATGATTTGATCAAATTTGATTAATTTTAAATTTTTTTTTTTTGAAAAATTTTTGATTAAATTATTTAGAAAAATAAAAAATAAAAAATAAAAAATATAAAAAATTAAATGTCTTAAATGTTTTAAATGTTTTTTTTTTATTTGGAAAAAATTTTTTTCAAATTTTTTTTTTCATTTTTTTCCTTGTTTTTTAATTTTCAATTTTTAAAATGAGTCAACCAAAAGATTCACAATTAACTCCAGTAAAACAAATTATAAAACATTTTTTATAATTTATTTCTATAATTTTTTTTTTCTTTTTGATAGAAACTTAGAAAACAACAAAGAAAAGAACAAAAAGAAAAAGAAAAAAAAGAAAAAAAAGCCAAAAAAGAATTAGAACGAAGAAGAAAAGAACAACAAAAACGCGAAAAAAAACAACAAAAAGCAAATTCAAAAAAATTTTCAACATTAAAAAGTCAAAGTGTAAAAAAAAATATAAAAAAATATTTTAAATTAAAGTCTCGAAAAAAATTCATTTTGTATTTAAATTTTGTTTCTTTTTAAAAACAATAGACAACAACAATAACAAAAAATTTAGATTTAGATTCAACTTCCAATCAAGACAAACCAAAAGTTTTTACTAGTTATCAAGAAGGACAAAATCCTGAAATTGATTTAATTAAAAAAGAGCTTATTGAAAAGAAAAAAATGCAATCAAAAACAAATTTAAATGAAAATTTAACTGAAAATTTAAACTGAAAATTCAACTGAAAATTCAACTGAAAATTCAAAAGAAAATTCAAAAGAAAATTCAAAAGAAAATTCAAAAGAAAATTCGAAGGAAAATTTAAATGAAAATTTAAATGAAAATTTAAATCAAAATAAAATTGAAAATCAATTTAAAATAGAAAGTCAACAACCTCCAACTCCTCCAAGAGAATTATCAAAATCTCACTTAAATCAAGAAATTTCAAATGATAAAAATAATTTAGAAAATCAAAATGAAAATCAAAATGAAAATCAAAATGAAATTGAAATTGAAAATCAAAATGAAATTGAAATTGAAAATCAAAATGAAAATCAAAATAAAATTCAAAATGAAAATTCTCAACAAAAAATTAAAGATTCTGATAGTGAATTATCAAAATCAGAAATAGAAGATACTCCACAAGAAACAGAAGATGAAGATATTGGTGTTCCTAAAACAGAATGGCTTGCTTATTTTATGAGAAAAAATCCAGATATTTTGAGATTGAAAGAAAGAGCTCGAGTTTTAACACAAGAAGAAACGTAAAATCAAAATCAAAATAATATTAAAATTAAAATTAAAATTAAAATTAAAATTAAAATTAATATTAAAATTAAAATTAAAATTAAAATTAAAATTAAAATTAAAATTAAAATTAAAATTAAAATTAAAATTAATATTGAATTTAAAATCAAAATTAAAATTAAAATTAAAATTAAAATTAAAATTAAAATTAAAAATTAAAATTAAAATTAAAATTAAAAAATTTAAAAATTTAAAAAAAAAAAATTAAAATTAAAATTAAAATTAAAATTAAAAATTAAAAATTAAAATTTAAAATTAAAATTAAAAAAATTAAAATTAAAATTAAAATTAAAATCAAAATTAAAATTAAAATTAAAATTAAAATTAAAATTAAAATTAAAATTAAAATTAAAATTAAAATTAAAATTAAAATTAAAATTAAAATTAAAATTAAAATTAAAATTAAAATTAAAATTAAAATTTAAAATTAAAATTAAAATTAAAATTAAAATTAAAATTAAAATTAAAATTAAAATTAAAATTTAAAATTAAAATTAAAAATATATAAGATATGGGAAGCTTTGTGAAATTGCATATACAGAATCTAAAGAAAGTTTATCATCTCGAGTAATTTCGCAGCTTTTAATGAATTATTTCTATCAAAACAAATTTTATAAAACATTAAAAGCTCTTGAATCAGAAACAAAATATCCATTTGAAATTCATTATAACAAAAGTTATTTAAAACCATTAGTTTGTGTTTCTATACCAACAATGGATCATTTATGGGATCATCAATACCCAACTCCAACTGATTTGGATGATGAACTTGAAGATCCAGAAGTTTTTATTACTGAAGATTTTTTCAGGTAATTTTTTTAAATTGAAAATTTTTTTAAATTGGAATTTTTTTAAATTGGAATTTTTTTTTAAAAAAAGTGGAATTGATTCTCTTCATGATGTTTCTGTTTGGGATGAACCTCCAGATAATGAAACAAATATTCTTTATTCAGAAGATAAAAGTAAAAATTAGAAAATTATTTTTCTTCTTTTAAAAATTAAAATTATTTTTCAATTTTTAGATGAATTAAAAGCTGCTACTCTTAATAAATTAATTCTTAAATTAGTTCCAGAAACAGAATTGGAACATGATTTTCGAATTATATTTTTATCAACTTATCAATCTTTTACAACACCATATATGTTATTATATAAATTAATTCAAAGGTAAATTAAAATTAATATTAAAATTGAAATTGAAATTGAAATTAAATTAAAATTAAAATTAAAATTAAAATTAAAATTAAAATTAAAATTAAAATTAAAATTAAAATTAATATTAAAATTAAAATTAAAATTAAAATTAAAATCAAAATTAAAATTAAAATTAAAATTAAAATTAAAATTTAAAATTAAAATTAAAATTGAAATTAATATTAAAATTAAAATCAAAATTAAAATTAAAATCAAAATTAAAATTAAAATTAAAATTTGAAATTAAAATTAAAATTTAAATTAAAATTAAAATTGAAATTAAAATTAAAATTAAAATTAAAATTAAAATTAAAATTAAAATTAAAATTTAAAATTAAAATTAAAATTGAAATTAATATTAAAATTATAATTAATATTAAAATTAATATTAAAATTAAAATTGAAATTAAAATTAAAATTAAAATTAAATTTTAAATTAAAATTAAAATTATAATTAAAATCAAAATCAAAATTAAAATTAAAATTAAAATTAAAATTAAATTTAAAATTATAATTAATATTAAAATTAAATATTAAATATTAAATATTAATTAGATATAATGTACCAAGATTACCAGATTTATCTTTTGAATCATATCAAACAAAGAAAAATTGTATCAAACTTCAAGTATGCAATATAATAAGATTTTGGGTGAAAAGCCACATTTCAGATTTTGATGAAAGACTAATTCAACAATTATTAGAGTTTATTAATAATGAACTTCCTAAAGATTCTTTTGTTGAATTTGCAACAAATATTCGTAATTTGATTTCTAAAAAATTATCTCCAAAAGAATTAAGACAAAGAGATGATCTTTCAAAAGCTCCTGAACCAAAAGTTCCTAAAAATATTTTTAGTAAAACTTTATCTTTTCTTGATATTGATCCTGAAGAAATTGCTAGACAAATTACAATTATTGATTGGAAATTGTTTTCTTTAATTCAAGTATATATTAAGATTATATTCAAAATTAATTTTTATCCGATTTTAATTTTTAATTTTAATATTTAATTTTAATTTCAATTTTAATTTTAATTTTAATTTTAATTTTAATTTTAATTTTAATTTTAATTTTAATTTTAATTTTAATTTTAATTTTAATTTTAATTTTAATTTTAATTTTAATTTTAATTTTAATTTTAATTTTAATTTTAATTTTAATTTTAATTTCAAATTTTAATTTTAATTTTAATTTTAATTTTAATTTTAATTTTAATTTTAATTTTAATTTTAATTTTAATTTTAATTTTAATTTTAATTTTAATATTAATATTAATTTTAATTTTAATTTTAATTTTAATTTTAAATTTTAATTTTAAATTTAAAGGATAAAGAAATACTCACTTTATCTTGGCTAAATCCAAGACACAACCATGAATCATCAAACATTTTAGCATTTCTTCATCAAAATGACAAAATTCGAAATTGGGTTTGTTGTTTAATTTTAAGCTTTGAAAATCAACGACAACGGTCAAAATGCATAACAAGATTAATAAAAGTATCAGAACATTTATTAACATTACACAATTATAGTTCACTTTTAGCAATTTTCTCAGGATTTTTATCAGCATCAATAGCAAGACTCCAAATCACATGGAGCGAAGTGAACAAAAGAAACAAAGAAACACTTGAACATTTACTTCAATTAGGAAGTTCTGCATCATTTTATGAAAACTATCATAATAAACTTCGCGAATCAGAATTGCCTTGTGTTCCTTCTCTTAAGGTTCATTTGGAAGAGATTGAACGCATTAATTCCCAAAATCCTGATCTTATTGGTCAAATGATTAATTTCCAAAAAAGATGCTCTTTTTATAGAGTTATTTCTCAATTAATGAAATATAAAGATAAAAATTATGTTTTACAACCTGTTTATCAAATTGCTGTTTTGTTTAATCAATTTCCTTTTGAAACAGAAGAAAAATTATTTGAAAAATCACTTAAAGTTGAACCAAAAAGTTCAAATTGAATTTAAAATTTAATTGAATAATTTAATTGAAAAATTTAATTGAAATTGAAATTTAATTTAATTGAATTGAATAATTTAATTGAATTTAAAATTTAATTGAATAATTTAATTGAAAAATTTAATTGAATTGAAAATTGAAAAAATTTTCTTCTTTTTAAAATCTCTTTTTTTTTTTTACTTCATTTTTTTTTAAAAGAAAATCAATCAATTCCAAAAAATGGAAAATTGTTTTTTTTTTTTAAAATTCCCAAAAAAAAATAAGAAAGAAAACTTCTTTCTTTTCTTTTTTTTTCCTTTCTTTTCTTTTCTTTTAAAATTTAATTAAAAAGAAAAAGTAAAAAAAATTATTTCTTTTGTTCTTGTTCATTTAAAAAATTTTGAATATTATCAAAAACTTTTTTTGCATTTTGAAATTCTTGAGAATCAATAATTGATTGTTCTTCAATTTCATCCTAAATTTTAAATTAAATTTTTAATTGAAATTTTTAATTGAAATTTTTTAATTGAAATTTTAATTGAAATTTTAATTTGATTTTAATTGAATTTTTTAATTTAAATTTTTAATTTTACAAGTAATTTTTTTAAATCAGAATGATAATGTTTTAATCTATTAATACAATCTGGTATCATTAAAAGTGTTTCTTGAAGAACTTCTTCTTGTTTTTTTATTTTTGCTGAATCTTCATTTGCTTTTTTTAATTTTTCAATTACTTGTATTTGTTCTTGTGCTTCTTTATCATAATAATTTTTATCCTTTAAAAGTCTGTTACAAGCTGATGATTTAATATTTAATTGTTTTAAAATTTGTTTAGACATTTAAAAAAAAAGAAGAAAAAAATGAAAAAAATGAAAAAAAAAAAATTGGAAATTCGAAAAAAAAAAAACTTAAAAATTTGACTTTGAAATTTAACTTTCAATTTAAAATTTAAATTTGACTTTGAATTTAAAAATACATTTGAAATTAAAATTAAAAATTAAAATTTAAATTTATTACAAAAATAACTTGGAAAATTGAAATTAAAATTTTTTCTTTTTTCCTTAATTCTTAATTCTTAATTTTGTTATTTTTGTAAATAATTTCTTTTAAAAAATCTTTGTGGCCGTATTTCAGAAAAGTTCATAAATTAAAATTTACTTCCCGCAGTAAAACCACATTATTTAAATTTGATTTTATTTAAAATAAAATTATTTCAAATAAAAAAAAATGAAATTCTTTTTTAAAATTTATTTTTTTTATTTCAATCTAAAAAACTTTTTTTTTTTAAAATTGAATTTAAAATTGAATTTAAAATTGAATTTAAAATTGAATTTGTTTTTGAATTTAAAATTGAATTTAAAATTGAATTTGTTTTTAAATTTAAAATTGAATTTGTTTTTAAATTTAAATTTAAAATTGAATTTAAAATTGAATTTGTTTTTAAATTTAAAAATTTAAAATTGAATTTGTTTTTAAATTTAAAATTGAATTTAAAATTGAATTTGTTTTTAAATTTAAAATTGAATTTAAAATTGAATTTGTTTTTAAATTTGGTTGAAAAAAAAATGAGTAAAAAAGGAAAAAGATTGAAAAAAAAAATTCTATTTTTTGGATTGATTTTTTTGAATTGATTGATTTTTTTGGATTGATTTTTTTGGTTTTCATTTTTTAAAACATTGTTGGTAAATGTGCTTCAGATCTAGGATTTTTTAATTTTTCAAGATTTTTCATAATTAAATCATATAAAACAGCATAATCTTGAGCCATATCTCGATATGTAATTTGAAGATTAAAAATTTGGTCTTGATCAAGTTCATATAAACTATTGAATTACAAATTAAATTATAAATTAAATTATAAATTGAATTATAAATTAAATTATAAATTAAATTATAAATTAAATTATAAATTAAATTATAAATTAAAATATAAATTAAATTATAAATTAAATTATAAATTAAAATATAAATTAAAATATAAATTAAAATATAAATTAGATTATAAATTAAATTATAAATTAAATTATAAATTAAAATATAATTGAAATATAATTGAAATATAAATTGAAATATAAATTGAAATTATAAATTAAATTATAAATTAAAATATAAATTAAATTATAAATTAAAATATAAATTAAATTATAAATTAAAAAATTATAAATTAAATTAAATTATAAATTAAAATTATAAATTAAATTATAAATAAATTAAATAAAATTATAAATTAAAAAATAAATAAAAAAATAAATAAAATTATAAATAAAAAATATAAATAAAATTATAAATAAAAATATAAAATAAAATTATAAATAAATTATAAATTAAAAATAAATTAAAATTAAATTATAAATTAAATTATAAATTAAAATTATAAATAAAATTAAAATAAAAATAAATAAAATTATAAATAAAATTATAAATTAAATTATAAATTAAATTATAAATAAAATATAAATAAAATTATAAATAAAATTATAAATAAAATTATAAATAAAATTATAAATTAAATTATAAATTAAATTATAAATTAAAATATAAATTGAAATATAAATTGAAATATAAATTAAATTATAAATTAAATTATAAATTGAAATATAAATTGATTTATAAATTGAAATATAAATTGAAATATAAATTGATTTAGAAATTGATTTAGAAATTGATTTAGAAATTAAATTTATTTTAAAGAAATGGAATTATACCTTCTTTTATAATCTTCAATTTCTGGGTGTTTTTTCACTTTACATAATAATTTAGCTCGAGTTAAAAAATATTTAGTAACTGTTTCAAAAAGGAAAAGTCCATTTTTTTCAACTCGGCTAATTTCACTAAGAACTTCTTCTTGAACTCCAACTCCAAAATTATTTCCATCTGATATTTTCGGAATATTTAACTGAATATATTGCTTTACAATTCCTAACATTTCAGTCATATCTAATGCTTCTTTTTTGAGTATTTGATAAGCACTTAAAACTTCCTAAAAATTTTAAATTTTAATTTTAATTTTAATTTTAAATTTAATTTTAAATTTGACTTTAATTTTAATTTTAATTTTAATTTTAATTTTAATTTTAATTTTAATTTTAATTTTAATTTTAATTTTAATTTTGATTTTAATTTTAATTTTGACTTTAATTTTAATTTTAATTTTGATTTTAATTTTAATTTCAATTTTAATTTTAATTTTAATTTTAAATTTTAATGTTAATTTTAATTTTAATTTTAATTTGAATTTAAATTTTAATTTTAATTTTAATTTTTAAATTTTAATTTTAATTTTAAATTTTAATTTTAATTTTAATTTTAATTTTAAATTTTAATTTTAATTTTAATTTTAATTTTAATTTTAATTTTAATTTTAATTTTAATTTTAATTTTAATTTTAATTTTAATTTTAATTTTAATTTTTAATTTTAATTTTAATTTTAATTTTAATTTTAATTTTAATTTTAATTTTAATTTTAATTTTAATTTTGATTTTAATTTCAATTTCAATTTTAATTTTAAATTTATCAAAATCTATATACTGAATTGCATTGCTGATCTTCTTCTATTAATGATTCTTTTTTTCTTTTTTTTTGATTGTCTTTTTGTTTTGTTTCTGTTTGCTTTAAATATTTTTCAACTTCTTCTTTCCAATGTAAATCTTTTTGACTTGATTTATAATTTGGATACATTTTCTCATTACTTGTAAGTTCGATAATTTTATTTGGAATTTTCTCATGAATAATTTCAAAAGCTTCTTTTTTAGTATTTCTGAATAATTTTTGAACTTTAGAATCAAGTTGAATATCCATTTTAAAATGAAAAAAATGAAAAAATGAAAAAAATGAAAAAAAATTTTTTTGTTTTTTTTTTTTTAATTTTTTTTAATTTCATTTTTTTCTTTTCTTGTTCACAAAAAAAAAAATTAAAAAACAAATTAAAAAAAATTTTTTTTTTGTTAAATTCCAAATCCTTTTCAATTTTATTCTTTCTTCCTTTATTCCTTTCATTTTTTTATATAAAAATAAACACAAAAAAGAAATTATCTTTCAATTTCAAAAAAATAAATTAAATGAACAAGAAAATAAATCAAAATCAAAACGAAAATCAAAATAAAAGTCAAAACGAAAATCAATTTCAAAATCAATTTCAAAATCAAATTGAAAATCAAATTGAAAATCAAAATCAAAATCAAAATCAAAATCAAAATAAAAATAAAAATAAAAATCAAAAGAAAAATCAAAATCAAAAGCCATCACAAAATCAAATTAAAGATCTTGCTCGATTTGAAATTTATGTTCGCAAAAGATTACAAATGAAAATAAAAAGAAGAAACACATTTTTAATTTTGCTTACTTTAATTTTCTTAATAAATATTTATTGCTTATGGTTTATTAAAGCAAAATGTTCCAAAGTAATTTAATTTGCAAATTAAAAATTTTTCTAAAAAAATTTTTTTCTTCTTTTTTCTTTTTTCTTTTTTGGTTTTTTTTTTTTAATCATTTAGCATTGGATTTTATGTCCATTTCATTTAATTATTTTTGCTTCTTTTTCATCGATCTTAATTTATCTCATTTTAACTGGGAAATTAAAACGGAAAATTAAATCGGGTCAAATGTAGAAATTTATAATTAAATTTAAAACAAAATTTAAAACAAAATTTAAAACAAAATTTAAAACAAAATTTAAAACAAAATTTATAACAAAATTTATAACAAAATTTATAATTAAATTTATAATTAAATTTATAACGAAATTTATAACAAAATTTATATCAAAATTTATAATTAAATTTATAACAAAATTAAATTAAATTAAATTAAATTAAATTAAATTAAATTTATAACAAAATTAAATCAAATCAAATTAAATTAAATTTATATCAAATTTATATCAAAATTTATAATTATTTTTTTGTTTTTATAATTTAGTTATATTCATAGAATTAATCAAGTTTTGCGGAATTTAAATATTTTTTATATTGAAAAGCGTGGAAAACTTGCTCGTTTACCTCGTCGTGATTAAATATTTATGTGCAAAAGAGAATTAAATTAATCAAAAATTATAATCAAAATGAGGAAAAAAAATAGAAATGATTTTTTTTTTGAACTTTTTAATCCAAAATTTTTTAACCATTTTAACAATTAATTTTGTGAATATAATTTTTTTATTTTTTAATTTTTTTTTGTGGAAAGAAAAATCAAGTAAAAAATTAATTATAAAGATATTTTTAAAATCCCATTTTTTTTTTTAAATTTTTGATTTTTTAATTTAATAAAGCATTTTTTAATGCAACTAAATTTTCATTAATTGGTTCTTCAAAATCTAATTTTCTATTTCCATTTGGATATTCAGTTTCATCAAATTCACCAGGTTTACAACATTGAAGAGTCATTCTAAGTCGATGAAACTATTTTATTTTAGAAAGAAAAATTTGATTAAAAAATTTTTGACGTTTTTTATTTATAAAAAGAATTGATTAATTTTTACAATTTTTGAATAAAGTTTATCACAAATCCAATTAAATTTTTCTATTTTTATAACTAAAGATTGTTTTGCGTTTGTATTTTCAAAATTTGATTCACAAGTTTCAATACAATCTTTAAAAATTTCTGTAACAATTTTTTTAACTTCTTGTATATCAGTTCTAATATCCATTTATAAATTATTTTTTATTAAAAAAGAAAAATGAAAAAAATGATTTCTAATTTGCAAAAAAAAATTTATTTTTAAAAAAACAAAAATTAAAAAAAAAGAAGAAAACAATTTTTTATCAACATTTGAAATATAAATTGAATTATAAATTAAAATATAAATTGAAATATAAATTGAATTATAAATTGGAATATAAATTGAAATATAAATAGAATTATAAATTGAAATATAAATTGAATTATAAATTGAATTATAAATTGAAATATAAATTGAAATATAAATTGAAATATAAATTAAATATAAATATAAATATAAATATAAATATAAATAAAATATAAATAGAATTATAAATTGGAATATAAATTGAATTATAAATTAGAAATATAAATTGAAATATAAATTGAAATATAAATTAAAATATAAATTGAAATATAAATTGGAATATAAATTGGAATATAAATTGAAATATAAATTGAAATATAAATAGAAATATAAATTGAAATATAAATTGGAATAGAATTATAATTATAAATTGGAATATAAATTGAATTATGAATTGGAATATAAATATAAATTGAATTATAAATTGAAATATAATTATAAATATAAATTGATTTATAAATTGAAATATGAATTGAAATATAAATTGAAATATGAATTGAAATATAAATTGAATTATAAATTGGAATATAAATTGAATTATAAATTGAAATATAAATTGAATATAAATTGAATTATAAATTAAAATATAAATTGAAATATAAATTGAAATAGAAATTGAAATATAAATTGAATTATAAATTGAAATATAAATTGAAATATAAATTGAAATATAAATTGAAATATAAATTAAAATATAAATTGGAATATGAATTGAAATATAAATTCAAATTATAAATTGGAATATAAATTGGAATATAATTATAAATATAATTAGAATTATAAATTGAAATATAAATTGAATTATAAATTGAATTATAAATTGAAATATAAATTAAAATATAAATTGAAATATAAATATAAATATAAATATAAATTGAAATATAAATATAAATATAAATTGGAATATAAATTAAATTATAAATTGGAATATAAATTGAAATATAAATTGGAATATAAATTGGAATATAAATTAAAATAAATATAAATTGAAATATAAATTGAAATATAAATTGAAATATAAATTGAAATATAATATAAAATATATAGAATTATAAAAATTATAAATTGAATTATAAATTGAAATATAAATTGAAATATAAATTGAAATATAAATTGAATTATAAATTGGAATATAAATTGGAATATAAATTGGAATATAAATTGAAATATAAATTGGAATATAAATTGGAATATAAATTGGAATATAAATTTAAATATAAATTGAAATATAAATTGAATTATAAATTGAATTATAAATATAATTATAAATTGAAATATAAATTGAAATATAAATTGAAATATAATTATAAATTGAATTATAAATTGGAATATAGATTGAAATATAAATTTATAAATAGATTTATATTTAGTTGTGATTGTTATTATTTTGATCATCATTTTTGTTCTTTTCATCAGATAAATTACTTAAATTTTCTTTTTCTTTTTCTTTTTCTTTTTCATCTTCATCTAATTTTAAATTTTGATTATTAATTACAATATCCTTTCCAAATCTTAAATTTGATTTAGAAGAAGTAGATTCTATTTTTTGAGATTGAGTTAAATCAAATGAATCAGAAGAAAAAAACTTTGAAGGAGAAGAAATTTTTTCATTCAATTCAAAATGAAATCTTTTGAAAAAAGAAGGGGAAGTAATTGGCCTTTTTGAATCCAAATTCTTTTCAATGAACTTGAGTTCCAAATCAAGAGATTCAAGAGATAAATTATGGGAAAAGTGAGAAAGAAGTTGGTGATAATATTTGGAATTTTGAGAATGATCAGAATAATTTTGGGAAGTATTCAAGGATTCAAAATCAGGAAAACAGAAAAACGGTTTTTTTTCGGGTGATAAATAATCATGATTAGAATTGAATTTTTTGAGTTCTTCATGATCGTCAAAAAAACGGCGATCGATTTCATCACCAGATTCGATATGATCAAAAGGAGAAGAATAAAAGTCGTTGATGTCATCAATAATACTTGAATCATTATCATAATCATCATCATCATTATCATCATCGTCATCATCATCTTCATCATCCTCAATATTTTGATCCTGTTCAATTTCTCTTTCGTCATGTTGCTTTTTTTCGTTTTCTTTTTGTTCGAGATCTTTTTGGATTTCCGTTAAAATTTTTTCACTCAAAACAATACGGATTGTTGGGTGATTTTTAATAAATTTGCCAGTCCAAAGCCAAGAAGGGATTGAATTAGGGATTTGAATTTTGCTCCGAAATTCCTCGACAAATTGCTTTTCGTCAGTGCTTTCTCCACCTCTTTTGGAGTATCTACGGAACTCAAAAAAAATAGAGGAAGAGCTCCAGTTTTGTAGTTTGCGCAAACACATTATAATTAATCCGGTGTTGTTGATCCCGTTTAAACAATGAATATAAATTGGAAAGTTTTTTGGATCGATTAAATACTCCAGATTTTTTGCTACTTGTCTTGATGAAAAGACTACTGATTCGTCATATTTTGGTGTTTCTACAAAAATGCTAGTGATTTTTTGTTGTTTGCAAAATTCCGTTAATTCTTTTGTTGGTTCTTTTGGTGTTAATGATAATATTGTTTTTAGTCGTAATCTTTTTAGAAACCGAAAGTTGTTTGGTGTTGGATATGCTCCTCTATATACTCCTTCTTCCACTATTGCAAATCGAAATGGTGGAATTAATAAGTGAAATTTGTTGTCTTTTGGTTGATGTGATTCTTGTAAGTTTTTGTCTGTCATTTTATTTTTATTTTTGTTTTTGAAAAAATGAAAAATTGTTTTTTTATTTTTTTTTCATTTTTTTCTTTCATTTTTTTTTTTTGAAGATAAAAGATATGTCAAGAACACAAGGTTTTTTTTCAAAATAAATACAAATAAACACAAATAAAAACATAAACATAAATAAAAACACAAACAAAAACACAAACAAAAACATAAACAAAAACAAAACACAAATAAAAATAAATAAAAACACAAATAAACACAAATAAAAACATAAATACAAATAAACACAAATAAAAACACAAATAAATACAAATAAAAACACAAATAAAAACAAAAACACAAATAAATAAAAACAAAAACATAAAAATAAACACAAACAAAAACAAAAATATAAAAACATAAATAAATACAAAAATAAAAACAAAAATAAACATAAACATAAACATAAACAAAAACATAAACAAAAATAAAAACATAAATAAAAACATAAATAAAAACATAAACATAAACACAAATAAATACAAAAAAACATAAATAAAAACACAAAAATAAAATTCATTATTTTTTATTTTATTTTAGCCGAAATCCAAGAAATTGAATTCAGTTTGAGACAACCAAAAGAAATCAAAAGAAAACCAGCAATTAAACATGTTATTTCCTTAATGACAGCTGGAAGAGATGTTTCAGCTTTGTTTTCACCACTTCTTTCATGTTTAAATACTAAAGACATTGAAATCAAGAAGTTAATTTATCTTTACTTAATGCATTATGCAAAATCTAAACCTTCTTTAGTTGAACAAGCTTTACAATTTATAGTTGTTGTAAATAATTAAAATTAAAATTCAAATTAAAATTAAAATTAAAATTAAAATTAAAATTAAATTTAAAATTAAAATTAAAATTAAATTAAAATTAAAATTAAAAATTAAAATTTAAAATTAAAATTAATATTAAAATCAAAATTAAAATTAAAATTAAAATTAAAATTAAAATCAAAAATTAAAATTAAAATTAAAATTCCAAATTAAAATTAAAATTAAAATTAAAATTTAAAATTAAAATTAAAATTAAAATTAAAAATCAAAATTAAAATTAAAATTAAAATTAAAATTAAAATTAAAATTAAAATTAAAATTAAAATTCAAATTAAAATTAAAATTAAAATTAAAATTAAAATTAAAATTAAAATTAAAATTAAAATTAAAATTCCAAATTAAAATTAAAATTAATATTAAAATTAAAATTAAAATTAAAATTAAAATTAAAATTAAAATTAAAATTAAAATCAAAAATAAAATCAAAATTAGAATTAAAATTAAAATTAAAATTAATATTAAAATTCCAAATTAAAATTAAATTTAAAATCAAAATTAAAATTAAAATTAAAATTATATAGGATGTTAATGATCAAAATCCTTTGGTTAGAGCTCTTGCTTTAAGAACAATGGCAAGTATTCGAGTTGAAAAATTTACAACTTTTTTGATAGAACCATTAAAAGAAGGACTTAAAGTAATTTATTTTTTATTCCTAAAAAAAATAATTTATATTCAAACAAAAAAAAAAAACAAAAAACAAAAAACAAAAAACAAAAAATAAAAAACAAAAAACAAATAGGATAAAGATCCTTATGTAAGAAAAACAGCAGTTCTTGCTGTTGCTAAACTATTTGATATAAATCCTGAACTTGTCAAAAAGCATGGATTTGTTGATCGTTTAACAAAGTTACTTTCAGATTCAAATTCTATGGTAGTTTCTAATACTGTTGCAACTTTAATGGAAATTAGTAATGCAAGTCCAGAACCAGTTTTTCAAGTTACAAAAGAAAACGAGAAATATATAACATCAGCAATTAATGAATCAACAGAGTAATTTATAAAAATTAAAATTAAATAAAATTAAATAAAATTAAAATTAAAATTAAAATTAAAATTAAAATAAAAATGAAAATTAAAATTAAAATTAAAATTAAAATTAAATTAAAATTAAAATTAAAATTAAAATTAAAATTAAAATTAAAATTAAAATTAAAATTAAAATTAAAATTAAAATTAAAATTAAAATTAAAATTAAAATTAAAATTAAAATTAAAATTAAAATTAAAATTAAAATTAAAATTATTCAGATGGGGCCAAGTCTTCCTCTTGGAAAGCTTGATGGAATACCAACCTCCATCACCAAAAGAAGCTGAGAAAATCATTGATCGAGTAGTTCCTCGGTTATCACATAAAAACTCTGCAGTTGTATTGTCATCAGTGCGTTTAATCTTAAAAATGTTCACATTTATCGAAGAAAAAGAAATCATTCTTCAATTTGCAAGAAAAATGGCACCATCTTTAGTCAGTTTAATGGACAACAATCCCGAAGTTCAATATGTCGCACTTCGAAATATCAATTTATTTGTTCAACGATTCCCAAAACTATTAATCAAAGATGCAAAAGTATTTTTCTGCAAATACAAAGATCCAGTTTATATCAAAATGGAGAAAGTTGATATTCTTGTGATGCTTGCAACGAATTCAAACATCAACGAATTACTGATTGAATTTACAGAATACGCAAAAGAAGTGGATGTTGATTTTGTGCGTAAATCAGTCAATGCAATTGGGAAATGTGCAATCAAACTTTCCAAAGCAGCACAAGCGTGTGTGAAAGTATTGATAGAATTAGTGAAGACAAAAATCAATTACATTGTTCAAGAAGTTATTATTGTTGTTCGGGATATTTTCCGAAGATACCCAAATCAATACGAGAGTATCATTGGAGTTTTATGCGAGAATTTACAAAGTTTGGATCAACCCGAAGCAAAGGCTTCCATGGTTTGGATCATTGGAGAATATTCAGATCGAATTGACAATGCCGATGAGCTTTTGAAGGCTTTTCTGTTTAATTTCCATGAAGAAGATCCAGAAGTGCAACTTCAATTATTGACATCCTCAGTGAAATTATTTCTTTCAAAACCAGACGAAGGACAAGAAATTCTAGAGCAAGTTTTATCAACAGCAACAAACGAATCGGACAATCCCGATCTGCGTGACAGAGCTTTTATGTACTTTCGGCTCGTGGATGCTGGTTTTGAAGAAGCAAACAATATCATTTTAGGAGAAAAACCCTTAATTGATACTATTTCTTTCAAATACGATTCCAAATTGCTCGGTAAACTTTTATCCCAAATCTCAACGCTTTCTAGTGTGTTCCATAAATTGCCTGAAACTTTTATTAGTGGTGCTAAGGTTTTTGCCCAAGAGGATGATGATAATTCTAATGATGAAGATGATGGTGGAATTTTGCAAGTTCAAGAAAAAGAAAAAGAAAAGAAAATTGAAAGAGAAAAAAAGAATGAAATGGAAACTCAACAAATTGGTCAGTTGATTAATTTTGCAGATAGTCAACCACCACCTATAGTGAAAACTAAATCCATTCCTCAACAACGGAATGATTCTCCTGATCAAGAAATGTTTGAAATGGAGATAGCACAACGAAATGATGTAGATACTAAATTTATAACAAATTTGGGATGATAAAATATTTAATTTAATATTTAATTTAATATTTAATATTTAATATTTATTTTGAATATTTAATTTATTTTAATATTTTATATTTATATTTAATTTAATATTTAATTTAATATTTTAATATTTAATTTAATATTTTATATTTATTTTAATATTTAATATTTAATTTATTTTAATATTTAATATTTAATTTATTTTAATATTTAATTATTAATTGATATAAAAGGAAGTAATTGTTGATAAAGAAGAAATCATTGATGAAGAACGGGGAAAAGGAATGATAGTAAGCGCAGCATTTCGGCGACGAGAGCAACAAATCTACTTTGATCTTACAATCAGCAATCGAACATCATATCCATTTGGGAAGCTTGCAATGGTATTCAACAAGAATTTATTTGGGATGAAACCAAATGCTCAAGTACCGATCACTGGAATCATGCCCGGACAAACAACAGAATGCAGCGTTGTCTGCCCAATTATTCAGTCGCATAAATTACCCGCAAATGAAGCTACACTTGAAGTTCAAATTGCAATTAAGAATTTCGAAGTATTTTATACTCAATGCACTTCGCCAATGAATATTTTCTTCACAGAAGACGGAAAAATTGAAAAAAGAAACTTTTTAAATCATTGGAAAGCAATTAGTGATGATGATGAACGAATCAAGGAAATCCAAGGTTTATCTGAAACTAATCCCGATATTTTGAAAATGAAACTTGCAAACTTGAATATCTTCTTTATTGCCAAAAGACAAGAAGGTTCTATTGATATTCTTTATTTCTCTCTTAAACTTGTTAATTCCGTTATTTTCTTGATAGAATTGAGTATTGACCAGGAAAATCAATCTTGTCAATTGGCAACTCGTTCTCAAGATACTTCTTTGATTCCTCTTTTTGAAGAATTTATGGAGAGATTTTTAACAGATTAAATTTTTTCTTTTTAAAAACTAAATTCAAATTTTTTTCTTCTTTTTTCTTTTTTTTTTTCTTTTCTTTTCCAAAATTAAGACAGAATCGATTAGAACCGATTAATTAATTTACTTTTTTTCTTCTCAAATAAAAAAAAAGCAAAAACAAAATTTTATTTTTCATTTCATTTTTCATTTTATTTTTCATTTTATTTTTATTTTAAGAAATGTTCCAAAATACAGAACTTTGTAATTGATATTCTCTTTTTTTTTTTTAAAAAATTAAAAATTTAAAATTTAAAAATTATGTTAGATTTACAACAGCAGAAAAGAGAGCAATCAATAGGAAATAAATCTGTTTCATATTGTATGACAATAATTTGTATTGGAGCTTTTATTGGTCCATCACTTGGAGTTGCTTATAAAGATAAAGATATTGTAAAATTAAAAAATTAAAAAATTAAAAAAATTCCAAATTAAAAAATTAAAAAAATTCCAAATTAAAAAATTAAAAAATTAAAAGGGATGTTCAAAACCTCTTTGGAATTGGATTTTGGTTTGCAATATTGTTTTTGCAGTTTCTCTTTTCTCTTCTATTATTATTCCTAATAGTTGGGCGAAATTTAAAATTGGATTTCAAATTATTTCAAATTTATTCCTTTTAGCTTGGTCAATAATTGGAATAGTTTGGGCAACAAAATGTGTAAAAAAATTAATTTAAAATTTTTAAATATCAAATAAAATTTTGTTCCACTTTTTTTTGGAATTAATTTAATTTGAATCGATAAATATTTTAAATAGAAAGATGAATGTGGAAAATTATATGAAGTTGCTTTGGGAGATTCAATTACAGTGCTTGTTTTAATGTCTCTTACTTTTTTTGTTATTTGTTGCTGTGTTGTTTGTTGCTTGCCACTTATAAATGATATCAATGCTATTGGAGATAATTCTTCTGAGGGTTTTATGAGGTAAAAAATAAAGAAAAACACAAATTTCAATTTTGGAATTTTTAAGAATTTTTATTTTTATTTTTATTTTTATTTTTATTTAAAAAAGTTTACTTTTTTTAGCGATCTTTTTTGGATTAATGGCTGGGAACAATTAAGTAGAAAAAAAGAAAATGGATTTGAATTTATTTTCAAAAAGGAAAATAACAAAAAAATTAATAAAATCAAATTAAAAATATTTTATTCCACTTTTTTTTGAAATAAAAAATAAATAAAATTAAATATAATTAATAAATAAATTAATTTAAAAAAATAAATAAAATTAAATTAAAACAAAATAAATTTAAATTATTAAAAGAATAAAATTAAAACAAAAAAATTAATAAAATTAAATTAAAAATATTTTATTCCACTTTTTGAAATAAAAATAAATTAAAATTAAATATAATTAATTAATAAATTAATTTAAAAAAAATAAAATTAAATCTAAATAAAATTAAAAATAAAAATAATAAAAATAATGGATAGTAAAGGGAATAAAAATAAAATCAAATTAAAAATATTTTATTCCACTTTTTGAAATAAAAATAAATCAAAATTAAATATAATTAATAAATAAATTAATTTAAAAATAAATAAAATAAAAATTTTTTGAAATTATTAAAAGAATAAATTCAAAAAAAAAAATAAAAATAAAATTAAAAATATAAATAAATAAAAATAAAATTTAAAAATAAATAAAATTAAAATTTTAAAATAAAATTAAATTATTAAAAGAATAAATTTAAAACAAAAATTAATAAAATCAAATTAAAAATATTTTATTCCACTTTTTGAAATAAAAATAAATTAAAAATTAAATATAATTAATAAATAAATTAGTTTAAAAAAATAAATAAAATTAAATTTAGAATAAAATTAAATTATTAAAAGAATAAATTTAAAATAAAAATTAATAAAATTAAATTAAAAATATTTTATTCCACTTTTTTTTTTGAAATAAAAAAATAAATTAAAATTAAATATAATTAATAAATAAACTAGTTTAAAAAAATAAATAAAATTAAATTTAGAATAAAATTAAATTATTAAAAGAATAAATTTAAAATAAAAAAAATAATAAAATTAAATTAAAAATATTTTATTCCACTTTTTTTTGAAATAAAAAAATAAATTAATTTAAATATAATTAATTAATAAATTAGTTTAAAAAAATAAATAAAATAAAATTCAAAATAAAATTAAAATAAAAATAAAAAAAAATAATGGATAGTGAGGGAATCGAACCCCCGGCCTCTTGTATGCGAAACAAGCGTTGTACCACTCAACTAACTACCCCAAAATAAAATAAAAAACTTTTATTTTTTTTTTTCTTAATTTTTTTTTTTCAAAATATTATTTTTTATATACTTAATTAATTTTCTTTTTTTATTTAAAATTAATTAAAAAATTTTTTTTTCATTTTTTCTATTTTTCTAAAACTAAAAATTTCATTCTCATGCTTCAAAATTGTTTTAAATTTGCAATTAAAAAAGAAAATCAAATAGCAAACCAAATAACCAAAAAAATAACAACCGAAATTGATTCAAGACTAAGAAAATATTTTGAGATCAAAGAAGAAGTACAAAATTCACTTAAAAACAAAAAACCAGTCGTAGCACTTGAAACAACAATTGTAACTCATGGGATGCCTTATCCTAAAAATGTTGAAATAGCTCAAGAAGTTGAGCAAATTGTGAGAGAAAATGGAGCAACTCCTGCAACTATTGGAGTTATTAATGGAAAAATTCATGTTGGAATGACTAAAAATGATCTTGAATTCCTTGCTCAACAACGTATTCAAGGAAATGTTACGAAAGTTTCAAGAAGAGATTTATCCTTTGTTGTTTCTCAGAAGAAAAATGGTGGTACAACTGTAAGTGGTACAATGATGATTAGTCATATGGCTGGAATTCCTGTTTTTGTTACTGGTGGAATAGGTTTGAATCTTTTCTCTTTTCTTTTCTTTTTGAGATCAAAGTGGATCAAATTTTTCCATTTATTTTGATTTAATTTGAATTTTAATATAATTTTGATTTAATTTTAATATAATTTTGATTTAATTTTAATTTAATTTTGATATAATTTTGATATAATTTTGATTTAATTTTGATTTAATTTTGATTTAATTTTGATTTAATTTTGATTTAATTTTGATTTAATTTTGATTTAATTTTAATATAATTTTGATTTAATTTTAATATAATTTTGATTTAATTTTAATATAATTTTGATTTAATTTTAATTTAATTTTGATTTAATTTTAATATAATTTTGATTTAATTTTGATATAATTTTGATTTAATTTTAATATAATTTTGATTTAATTTTGATTTAATTTTGATTTAATTTTAATTTAATTTTGATTTAATTTTAATTTAATTTTGATTTAATTTTAATTTAATATTGATTTAATTTTGATTTAATTTTAATTTAATTTTGATATAATTTTGATTTAATTTTAATTTAATTTTGATTTAATTTGGATATAATTTTAATTTAATTTTGATTTAATTTTGATTTGATTTTGATTTAATTTTAATTTGATTTTGATTTAATTTTGATTTAATTTTGATTTAATTTTGATTTAATTTTGATTTAATTTTGATTTAATTTTGATTTAATTTTGATTTAATTTTAATATAATTTTGGTTTAATTTTAATTTAATTTTAATTTAATTTTGATTTAATTTTGATTTAATTTTGATTTAATTTTGATTTAATTTTGATTTAATTTTGATTTAATTTTAATATAATTTTGATTTAATTTGGATTTAATTTTGATTTAATTTTGATTTAATTTGGATTTAATTTTGATTTAATTTTGATTTAATTTTAATTTAATTTTGATTTAATTTTGATTTGATTTTGATTTGATTTTGATTTAATTTTAATATAATTTTGATTTAATTTGGATATAATTTTAATTTAATTTTGATTTAATTTTAATTTGATTTTGATTTAATTTTGATTTAATTTTGATTTAATTTTGATTTAATTTTGATTTAATTTTGATTTAATTTTGATTTAATTTTGATTTAATTTTAATATAATTTTAATATAATTTGGATTTAATTTTGATATAATTTTGATTTAATTTTAATTTAATTTGGATTTAATTTTAATTTAATTTTGATTTAATTTTGATTTAATTTTGATTTAATTTTGATTTAATTTTGATTTAATTTTGATTTAATTTTGATTTAATTTTGATTTAATTTTGATTTGATTTTGATTTAATTTTAATTTAATTTTGATTTAATTTTGATTTAATTTTGATTTAATTTTGATTTAATTTTAATTTAATTTTAATTTAATTTTGATTTAATTTTGATTTGATTTTGATTTAATTTTAATTTAATTTGGATTTAATTTTGATTTAATTTTGATTTAATTTTGATTTAATTTTGATTTAATTTTAATTTAATTTTAATTTAATTTTGATTTAATTTTGATTTAATTTTGATTTAATTTTGATTTAATTTTGATTTAATTTTGATTTAATTTTGATTTAATTTTGATTTAATTTTGATTTAATTTTGATTTGATTTTGATTTAATTTTTTAATTTAAATTTGATTTAATTTTAATTTAATTTTAATTTAATTTTAATTTAAATTTAATTTAATTTAATTTTAATTTAATTTTAATTTAAATTTAATTTAATTTTGATTTAATTTTAATTTAAATTTGATTTAATTTTGATTTAATTTTGATTTAATTTTGATTTAATTTTGATTTAATTTTGATTTAATTTTAATTTAATTTTGATTTAATTTTAATTTAATTTTGATTTAATTTTAATTTAATTTTGATTTAATTTTGATTTAATTTTAATTTAATTTTGATTTAATTTTAATTTAAATTTAATTTAATTTTGATTTAATTTTGATTTAAATTTAATTTAATTTTGATTTAATTTTGATTTAATTTTAATTTAATTTTGATTTAATTTTGATTTAATGTTGATTTAATTTTTGATTTAATTTTGATTTAATTTTGATTTAATTTTAATAATTTTGATTTAATTTTAATTTAATTTTGATTTAATTTTAATTTAATTTTGATTTAATTTAATTTTGATTTAATTTTGATTTAATTTTGATTTAATTTTGATTTAATTTTGATTTAATTTTAATTTTGATTTAATTTTTTGATTTAATTTTAATTTAATTTTGATTTAATTTTGATTTAATTTTGATTTAATTTTAATTTAATTTGGATTTAATTTTGATTTAATTTTGATTTAATTTTGATTTAATTTTGATTTAATTTTGATTTAATTTTGATTTAATTTTGATTTAATTTTAATTTAATTTTGATTTAATTTTGATTTAATTTTGATTTAATTTTGATTTAATTTTGATTTGATTTTGATTTAATTTTGATTTAATTTTGATTTGATTTTAATTTAATTTTGATTTAATTTTGATTTAATTTTGATTTAATTTTGATTTAATTTTGATTTAATTTTGATTTAATTTTAATTTAATTTGGATTTAATTTTGATTTAATTTTGATTTAATTTTGATTTAATTTTAATTTAATTTTAAGGTGGTGTTCATCGAAATGCTGAAATTACAATGGATATTTCAGCAGATCTTATGGAATTAATGCGAACACCAATATGCGTAGTTTGTGCAGGAATGAAATCAATTTTAGACATTCCAAAAACATTAGAATTTCTTGAAACAAATGGTGTTCCAACAGTTGGATATCAAGTAAAGAATTTCCCAGCTTTTTTTGTTCATGATTCTGGATTTCCTTCTTCTTGTCGATTAGATGATCCAAAATCATGTGCTCAATTAATCAAAACAAATTCAAATCTTGGGATAAAAAGTGGAATTTTAATTGGTGTTCCTGTTCCTAAAAAATATGAAACTGAAGGTGTTATGATTGAAAATGCGATTCAAAAAGCTATTCAAGAAAGTCAGAATCAAAAAATTTCAGGTAGAGATTTAACTCCTTTTCTTTTAGCAAGAGTAAACGAATTAACTCAAGGAAAATCTCTTCAAACAAGTAAAATTTATTTATTTGGAAAAATTTTTTAATCTTATTAATTTAATTTTTAATCAAAAATAAAAAAATAAAAAAGATACACATTTGATCAAAAATAATGCGAAAATTGGAGCTCAAATTGCAGTTGAACTTTCAAAACTTTAAAAAAAATAAATCTTCTTTTTCTTTTTCTTTTTCTTTTAAATAAAAAAAAAAAATTTAATAAAAAATAAAAATAAAAAAAACGACGCGAACAGGATTTGAACCTGTGCTCCCAAAGGGAAGTAGATTTCCATAATTTTTAAAATTTAAATTATTCTAGTCTACCGCCTTAACCACTCGGCCATCGCGTCTTAATTAATTTTTTTTTTTCTTTTTCTTATTTTTTAATTTCAAAAAATTTTATTATTTATATTAAAATATTTTTATTTTCTTATTTATTTTTTTATTTAATTTATTTAATAAATATTTTAAAATAAAATTAAATAATAATTAATTAATATTTATTAATAAATCTTTTATATTTAATTATTTAAAATAATTTCATTATTAAATATAAATTAATTATTAATTAAAATAATTAAATAATTAAATTAAAATATTTTTATTCCACTTTTTATTTAATTAATATTTTAAAACAAAATTAAATAATAATTAATTATTATTTATTAATAAATATTTTATATTTAATTATTTAAAATAAATTCCACTTTTTATTATAAATTAATTATTAATCAAAATAATTAAATAATTAAATTAAAATATTTTTATTCCATTTTTATTTAATTAATATTTTAAAACAAAATTAAATAATAATTAATTATTATTTATTAATAAATCTTTTATATTTAATTATTTAAAATAAATTCCACTTTTTATTATAAATTAATTATTAATCAAAATAATTAAATAATTAAATTAAAATATTTTTATTCCACTTTTTATTTAATAAATATTTTAAAATAAAATTAAATAATAATTAATTATTATTTATTAATAAATCTTTTTATATTTAATTATTTAAAATAAATTCCACTTTTTATTATAAATTAATTATTAATCAAATAATCAAATAATTAAATTAAAATATTTTTATTCCACTTTTTATTTAATAAATATTTTTAAAATAAAATTAAATAATAATTAATTATTATTTATTAATAAATCTTTTATATTTAATTATTTAAAATAATTTCATTATTAAATATTTATAAATTATTAATTAATTAATCAAAATAATTAAATTAAAATATTTTTATTCCACTTTTTATTTAATTAATATTTTAAAATAAAATTAAATAATAATTAATTATTATTTATTAATAAATATTTTATATTTAATTATTTAAAATAATTTCATTATTAAATATTTATTAAATTATTAATCAAATAATTAAATAATTAAATTAAAATATTTTTATTCCACTTTTTATTTAATTAATATTTTTAAAATAAAATTAAATAATAATTAATTATTATTTATTAATAAATCTTTTATATTTAATTATTTAAAATAATTTCATTATTAAATATTTATTAATTATTAATTAAATAATTAAATAATTAAATAATTAAATTAAAATATTTTTATTCCACTTTTTATTTAATAAATATTTTAAAAACAAAATTAAATAATAATTAATTATTATTTATTAATAAATATTTTATATTTAATTATTTAAAATAAATTCATTATTAAATATTTATTAATTATTAATCAAAATAATTAAATAATTAAATTAAATTATTTTTATTCCACTTTTTTTATTTAATTAATATTTTAAAACAAAATTAAATAATAATTAATTAATATTTATTAATAAATCTTTTTATATTTAATTATTTAAAATAAATTCCACTTTTTATTATAAATTAATTATTAATTAAATTAATTAAATAATTAAATTAAAATATTTTTATTCCACTTTTTATTTAATAAATAATTTTAAAATAAAATTAAATAATAATTAATTAATATTTATTAATAAATATTTTATATTTAATTATTTAAAATAAATTCATTATTAAATACTTATAAATTATTAATTAAAATAATTAAATAATTAAATTAAAATATTTTTATTCCACTTTTTATTTAATAAATATTTTAAAATTAAATTAAATAATAATTAATTAATATTTATTAATAAATATTTTATATCTAATTATTTAAAATAAATTCCACTTTTTATTATAAATTAATTATTAATCAAAATAATTAAATAATTAAATTAAAATATTTTTATTCCACTTTTTATTTAATAAATAATTTAAAACAAAATTAAATAATAATTAATTATTATTTATTAATAAATCTTTTATATTTAATTATTTAAAATAAATTCATTATTAAATATAAATTAATTGTTAATTAAATAATTAAATAATTAAATTAAAATATTTTTATTCCACTTTTTATTTAATTAATAAATATTTTAAAATTAAATTAAATAATAATTAATTAATATTTATTAATAAATCTTTTATATTTAATTATTTAAAATAAATTCCACTTTTTATTATAAATTAATTATTAATTAATTAATTAAATAATTAAATTAAAATATCTTTATTCCACTTTTTATTTTAATAAATATTTTAAAATAAAATTAAATAATAATTAATTAATATTTATTAATAAATATTTTATATTTAATTATTCAAAATAAATTCATTATTAAATACTTATAAATTATTAATCAAAATAATTAAATAATTAAATTAAAATATTTTTATTCCACTTTTTAATTTAATAAATATTTTAAAAATAAAATTAAATAATAATTAATTATTATTTATTAATAAATCTTTTATATTTAATTATTTAAAATAAATTCATTATTAAATACTTATAAATTATTAATTAATTAATTAAATAATTAAATTAAAAATATTTTTATTCCACTTTTTATTTAATTAATATTTTAAAAATAAAATTAAATAATAATTAATTATTATTTATTAATAAATATTTTATTTTTAATTATTTAAAATAAATTTCATTATTAAATATTTATAAATTATTAATTAATTAATCAAAATAATTAAATTAAAATATTTTTATTCCACTTTTTATTTAATTAATATTTTAAAATAAAATTAAATAATAATTAATTATTATTTATTAATAAATATTTTATATTTAATTATTTAAAAATAATTTCATTATTAAATATTTATTAATTATTAATCAAATAATTAAATAATTAAATTAAAATATTTTTATTCCACTTTTTATTTAATTAATATTTTTAAAATAAAATTAAATAATAATTAATTATTATTTATTAATAAATCTTTTATATTTAATTATTTAAAAATAAATTCATTATTAAATATTTATTAATTATTAATAAAAATAATTAAATTAAAATATTTTTATTCCACTTTTTATTTAATTAATATTTTAAAATAAAATTAAAAATAATAATAATTAATTATTATTTATTAATAAATCTTTTATATTTAATTATTTAAAATAAATTCATTATTAAATATTTATTAATTATTAATCAAAATAATTAAATAATTAAATTAAAATATTTTTATTCCACTTTTTATTTAATTAATATTTTAAAACAAAAATTAAATAATAATTAATTAATATTTATTAATAAATCTTTTTATATTTAATTATTTTAAAATAAATTCCACTTTTTATTATAAATTAATTATTAATCAAATAATCAAATAATTAAATTAAAATATTTTTATTCCACTTTTTATTTAATAAATATTTTTAAAATTAAATTAAATAATAATTAATTAATATTTATTAATAAATATTTTATATTTAATTATTTAAAATAAATTTCATTAAATATTTATTAATTATTAATCAAATAATTAAATAATTAAATTAAAATATTTTTATTCCACTTTTTATTTAATTAATATTTTAAAATAAAATTAAATAATAATTAATTATTATTTATTAATAAATCTTTTTATATTTAATTATTTAAAATAAATTCATTATTAAATATTTATAAATTATTAATCAAAATAATTAAATAATTAAATTAAAATATTTTTATTCCACTTTTTATTTAATAAATATTTTAAAATAAAATTAAATAATAATTAATTAATATTTATTAATAAATATTTTATATTTAATTATTTAAAATAAATTCATTATTAAATATTAATAAATTATTAATCAAAATAATTAAATAATTAAATTAAAATATTTTTATTCCACTTTTTATTTAATTAATATTTTAAAATAAAATTAAATAATAATTAATTATTATTTATTAATAAATCTTTTATATTTAATTATTTAAAATAAATTCCACTTTTTATTATAAATTAATTATTAATTAAATTGTTCTTTTTTTTTGTTAATTTAATTTAATTTAATTAAATAAAAAAGGAAAAGAAAAAAAATTTTTTTTTCAAATTTTTATTTTTCATTTTTCAATTTATAAAAAAAAAAAAAAAAAAAAAAAGATTTATTAATAAATAAAATGGTAAGTGTATTTTAAAAAAAAAAAAGTATTAACGCATAGAATAATTAAAATTTAATATTTAAAAAAAATTAATTATTAAAAATAGACAGACGAAATTCCAGAAAACACACCAACATTCAAGATTATTTTAGTTGGAGATGGAGGAGTTGGCAAAACAACATTTGTAAAAAGACATCTTTCAGGAGAGTTCCGTAAAGAATATATTGGTAAGTTGATTAAAAAAAAAATAAAAAGGAGAAAAAAAAAAAGAAAATAAATTAAAAAGGAGAAAAAAAACTGATTAAACAAAATTAATATAAATCAAATACAAAAATAGCAACTGTTGGAGTTGAAGTTCATCCACTTGTTTTTTACACAACAAAATGCCCAATCTGCTTTAACGTATGGGATACAGCAGGACAGGTAATAAAAATAAAAATAAAAATAAAAATAAAAATAAAAATAATAAAAATAAAAATAAAAATTAAAATAAAAATAAAATAAAAAATTTTAACAGGAAAGATTTGGTGGACTTAGAGATGGATATTATATTGAAGGTGATGCTGCTATTATTATGTTTGATGTAACTTCTCCTGAAACTTATGGAAATGTTCCTGTTTGGTATAGAGATATTGTTCGTGTTTGTGAGAATATTCCTATGGTTCTTTGTGGTAATAAGGTTGATGTTAAAGACAGAAAAGTTCGTGCTAAGCAAATCTCTTTCCATCGTAGAAAGAATATTCCTTATTTTGATATTTCTGCTAAATCTAATTATAACTTTGAAAAACCTTTCCTTTATCTTGCTCGAAGACTTTTAGGGTTTGTTATTTATTTTATTATTTAATTAGAATAATTTTTCATTCCTTTCTTGTTATTTCAAAATTTTTTTATTAATTTTTCATTCCTTTCTTGTCATTTCAAAATTTTTTTATTAATTTTTTCATTATTTTTTATTTATATTTTTAGTGATCCAAATTTAACTCTTGAAAAAGCTCCTGCTTTAGCCCCTCCAGTTGTAGATCTTGATCAAGAAGCTATGATTGCTAATGAGAAGGAATTGAAAGAGGCTCAGAATTATGAACTTCCTGATGAAGATGAGGATAATTTTTAAGTTTTCTTTCTTTTCATTTTCATTTTCATTTTCGTCTTCAATTTCAATTTCAATTTCTTTTTTTTTTTTTGGAAATTTTCTTTCTAGAAATGATTTAGGTTTAAATAATTAAAAATAATTGATTCTTTTTCTTTTCTCTCAACTCGATGAGTTTTATATTTCTCTTCTTGTTGCTTTTTTTTCTTGTTCCGTTTTTTTTTTCTTTCTTTTTTTTCTTTTTTTTCTTTTTGATTTTGATTCTTTATGCAAATCAGAATCTAATTCATAAACAAAATAAACAAGTTAAAAAAAAAAATAAATAATAAATGATTTTTTAATTTTATTTTATCTTTTTTAAATTTTAAATAATTATAAAAAAGAATAAATAAAAACAACAAATAATATCCAAAAAAAAAAAAAGAATTCATCTTTTATTCTTAATTCATTTCATTTTAATTTCATTTTTAATTTAATTTCATTTTCAATTTCTTTCCAAATTTGATTAAAATAATCAACATCTCCAAACTTTAAACGAACATGAAAGATATGTTCTAAAACAAGAGAACGATTTTTACAATTAGAATTTTGATCAATTTGAATTGTAAAAATAATATTTTTATTGTTAACACGAATAATAAATTCATTAGGATGAGAATAATTAAAATGAAGAGAATCTAAATAAGATTGTAATTTTGATAATAATAAAAAATGAGGCATTTGAATTTTATAATGAAGACTTGAAGATGAACTTTCTGGAGGTGAAAATCTTGTAAAAGTAAGTTGATTTTCTGTTGATTTTGTTATTGGTTTTGGATCCAACTGGATATTTGTTTTTTTTTGTGTTAAATTTTTTTGTTTTTCTTTTGATTTGCTAAACCAGCTTCCAAACCAACTTTTTTTTGGACTTCTTGAAGATTTTGTGCAATTTTCTTCGAGAGAATATAGTCCAATTCTATGGAATTGAGGTGTTTTTGATGTTTGTTTTTCAATTTGCTTTGATTTGTGATTTTTTTGGTTTTTCTTTGCTTTTGTTGTTTTTGATGTTTTAATTTCAATTGGTGATGATTTTTTGAAATTATGAATTTTTGAATCAGAAGGAATTTCTTGCTGAAATCCTAATGTTATATCAATCCATTCTGTATCAGGAATTGGATCTGTATTTTCTTTCTTGGTTAAATTGTCTTCTGTATTTGTAAAAATGAGATTTTCATGAAGTACTTGAAAATCATCTTCTGGAATTTTTGGAGGTGCTGATTGGTTTGGTTTTGGGTTAAGTTTCCACCAATCATTTAAGTCATTGAAATCATTTAAGTCATTTAAATTTTGATTAAATTTTTCATCTAAATTTGACTTTTCATTTAAATTTAAATTTAGATTTAATTCTAAATCTAATTCTGATTCTACTTTTTCTTTTGATTTATTATTGGATTTTAATTTTTCATCCCTAAATCTCATTTTCTTCTTAAAAAGATAATACAACACTTTTTGAAGATTCATTTCTTCATTTGTTAAAGAATATCTAAGGTTTACAGGATTATGAAATCCAAGTGATTGTAAATGGGAAAATATTTTATTATCAATATGATCAACATCGATTTTTAACTGAATATTCTTGAGTGATATTGAACTTTCTGGTTGTCGGTAATTTTTTGGAAGATTTGATGTAAACCATGGATGTTTTTTGATTTCTGGAATTGTTATTCTTTTTTGTGGATCAACAGTTAACATTTTATTAATTAAATCTTTTTGTTCAAATGTGAAAAAACTTGGTGTTGTAAATTTTCCTATTGTGATTTTTTCTAATAATCTTTGAATATTTATATCTGTAAATGGTAAATTTCCTGAGAGAAGAACATAGAGAATGATTCCACAACTCCATACATCTGAAGAGCGTCCTTCATATAACATTCCCTTGATTAAATTTAAATATAAATTTTGAATTATAAATTTTAAATATAAATTTTAAATATAAATTTTGAATATAAATATAAATATAAATTTTAAATATAAATTTAAATTATAGAAACTTTGGCAATTTCAGGTGAAATATAATGAGGAGATCCACAAGAAGTTTTAAGCAAATTATTTTCACAAGTCATTCTTGCTAAACCAAAATCAGCAATTTTAACATTATAATTATCACTTAATAATAAATTCTCAGGTTTTAAGTCTCTATGACAAACAAAATGATTATGACAATAATCAAGTCCCCAAATAATTTGTTGAAAAAAACTTAACGCTTCTTCATTTGTTAAACTTGAACGTTTTGATAAATAACCAAATAAATCTCCATAATTTAAATGCTCCATAATTAAATATAAATTTTTTGATGTTTCAAACACATCGTATAATTTTAATACATGTGGATGATCTAATAATCTTAAAATTGCTATTTCTCTTGCTATTTTTTTAGCATAACTTCCATTTGTTTTCATCTTTTTTTTGGATAGTATTTTAATTGCTACTTCTTCTCCTGTTTGTTTATGTGTTCCAAGTTTTACTTTTCCTGAACTTCCTTCTCCAAGTGTTTTTCCAATTATATAATTCCCAATCATTTAATTTTTTTTAATTTAATTTTTAATTGATCGAATTTTTAAAAAGAATAAAAGAATAAAAAGAATAAAAAGAATAAAAAAATGAAAAAATGATTTTTAATTTTTTAATTTAATTTGTTGTTTTTTTGTTAATTTCTTTTTCTATTTTTATTTCCGCCGATTAAATTTTTTTGAATTAAATTTTCGAATTAAATTTTTTTGAATTAAATTTTTTTGAATTAAATTTTTTTGAATTTTCCAATTAAATTTTTTTGAATTAAATTTTTTTGAACTATCCAAATAAATTTTTAATTGAAAATGTTTTTGTTTGTTTTTTGTTTTTGTTTTTGTTTTCAATCAATTTTTTTTTTATATATTTTTTTTTATCAAAAATCAAAAAAAAAAAATCATTTTAAAAAAAAAAAAATATTATTTCAAACAAATTCAAAAAAATTGTGATTGAAAAGAATTAAACTTTTGTGAAAATTCATTTTGATAAGAATTAGGAATTCTTCGTTTATAGATTAGATTCTTAACAAAAGATTCAGCAAAAGGAGAATGATAATGTAAAAGAAAGCTATTATTTTCGTAATTAAAATTTTGACTTTGATTTCGACTTTGATTGAAATTTGAATTTGTTTGATTGTTATATTGAGAGGTGACAAAGTCATCATTTCTATGTGAACGTGAAGGAAAAGATATAAAAATCTTAAGCCATTCTCGACATTGATATAATTCTCTTTTGGAATAATTTGTAATTTTTTTAACTGCATCGTAAGAAAAATATAACGACAAAGCAGAAGCGGCAAGTAAACTTGGATAAAAATTCAAAGAAAAAGGATCCAAAATAGCCAAATGTATCAATTGCATAAGATCATGATACAAATCGACTGGGAATTTGATGATGTGAAGCAATTTTTTTGTGCAAAGATTTTGGTTTTGACTTTTTGAAGTGCAGAAAAAAGAAAGAACTTGATCCAAATGATGTTTTTTGGGATGGAATTGAGAATACTGAATGAACAAATCAAAACTTCCTTTTTTGACATAATGTTTAGGAAATTGAATAGATTCCCAAATCCAGCAACTATAAAAAAGATAGAGCGAAATCCAAGTGTTTGCAGTAATTGCTAAAAGAGAATAATTGAGTTTTTTTAAAATCTCAATTTCCATTTGGATCACGTCTTCTTTCTGGAATTTCTGCTTGAAATTTTTGCAGATTGTCACAATCGAAATCGGATAAACCTCCTCAAGTTTCGATGCAATGACTAAACTTGTTGTTGCAATTAGCAACAGCTGAAATTGCTTAGATCCAATTTTTTGGAATGTGGAAAGATAACGGTCGTAAATGTTGACAGCTAAAAGAAATGTTTCCATTTTCAAATCAAATTGACATGAAATTCGGGAAATTGTTTCTAGTGTTGTCACACGAGACATTTCATTGAGCTGAAGTCGGTAGAGATAGTTTGGATCGGCTTGAAATTTTGCTTCTGTATCAAACATTGTGAATCTTAATTGTTGAAATAATTCACTTTCAGTTGAATTTGCCTCTATAACATCGCTAGGTTGTTCTTGAGCAAGAGTATCATAACAAGAAGATAGAGGTGAGTATGTATTCTTCGGTGATGTGACATGTCGGTTGATGTTTAGGTGGTAACTGTCAAATGTGTATTTTGGGAAATGTGTCGGATTTCTATTACATGAAGTCATTTGTGATTGAAAATCAGGTGGAGGAAATTTTGACTTTGAAGGAAAAGAAACATGCGACATAAATATAGAATTGACACGTGGTAAATTATCAAAATCCGGATCTGAATTCGGATGTGAATGAGAATCTGAATCTGGACTAAGTGAATTATCAAGAATGTAATTGCTTTGAGTTATTTTTCTATTCAATGCCATTTTGTGATTCATATTTATTCGATCATTCAACACCAGTTTATTGTTCACTATCATGTTATTATTCAATGCCATGTTATTATTTGATGTCATGTTATTATTCACTGTCATTTTATTATTCACGATCATTTTTCCATTTTTTTTCATCTTCATTTCTTGATCTATTTTCATTTTTTCATTTCTGATCCTTCGCTCTTGTTCTTCTAAATCAAGTGAATTTGATCCATACCAAATTCTCCCATTTGGATATGAATTCGCCATTTGTTTTCCTTCAACCATAAAATTCGCACTGTTATTTTTATCAGAAACAAACCCAGGAAACGACAAATAATTTGGTTGCAACATTGTCAACTGATTTTCTTTGCAATTTTGCAAAAAATTAAAATCTGTTGATTTTTGGGTCGAATTATATGGTTTATCAACAAAAGGAAAAACAAAAAATTGGTTTAAATTATAAGCATAATTAAGTGAGTCATGAGAATTGTAAACAGAAGAATGAGAAGGATAAGTAAAGCAATCAGCCTGAATAGGCTCATTAACATTGATTCGTTGATTTTGTGAGCGAATATCTTGATTTCCATTTCTATAATTATAATTATAGTTATAATTACAATCATAATCATAATCATATGAATTTCCATATGAATTTCTATATATATAACCTCCTTCTTTATTGTTTTGAATGGTGTTATTGTTTTTAATTTCTAATCTTTCTTCTTCTTCTTCTTTTCCTCCTTGTTTTATACTGGACTTCTTTGATCCAAATGCCGTTTGTTTATTTCTTATTAACGGCTTGTGATATGGATAATTGATCTGCTGAGATAATGGCATTTTGACATTGAAAAGAAAAGTGTTGTCAATGTCACTGCGATTATAACTCAGCATTTTTTTTAAGCTAATTTTTGATTGTGAATTTTTTTTTTAATAAAAAAAAAAAGAATTAAGGAATAATAAACGGGAAAAAATAAGATCAAATTAAATGTAAAAAGATTCAAGTTGATTTTATTATTAATATTGATTAAATAAATTAAAAAAGAAAAAGAAAAATTTCCACTTACGAATTAAATTTTTTAAAGTTTGTTTTTTAAAAAAAAAAGAAAAAAATAAAAAAAAAAAAAATGAAAAAAAAAAATATTTTTTTTATTAATTAAAAAAATTAAAAAGGAGAAAAATTATAAATAATTAAAAATTTTTACTCATTTTTTTTCTTTTTTTCTTTTTTCTTTTTTAATTAATTAAATAAAATAAAATAAAAATGAATAGAGCTCTTTTGAATTGGTTTTATTTTTTTTTAATTGGAACAATAAATAATTTAGGTTATGTTGTAGTTGGAAGTGCTGCTCAAACAATAGCAGACCATTTTAATAAAAGATCTTTAATTGGGTTAATTCCTTGGTAAATATTAATAATAAAATTGAATTAAAATTGAATTAAAATTGAATTAAAATTGATTAAATATTTAATTAAATAATCAGAATCTAAAATTGAATTAAAATATGTTTGAGAATTAATTAAATATTAATTGAATAATCAGAATCTAATATTAAATTAATATTTAATTAATTTAATAGGGCAAATGTTGGTTAGTTTTGGAAAAAAAAACACATCTATAATCTATTTTTATTGTTTAAAAGAAAATCAATTTATAAAATTTTTCAAATGATTAGGTTTTGGTTTTTTTGCAAGAAGTATTAATGCATTTTTACTTGAGAATGTTGCTTATAAATATCGAGTTTTTGCAAATGGGATTATTGCTATTTTAGGAACTATTGGTGTTGCTTTATCTCCTTCTTTTGCTTTTTCAATTTGTTCTATTGTTTTAATTGGTTGTTCTAGTTCTTTTGGAGAATCAGTTTTCTTGTAAATATTCAAATACAATTTAACAAATATATACAAATTAACAAATATATAATTTAACAAATATATAATTTAACAAATATATAATTTAACAAATATATAATTTAACAAATATATACAATTTAACAAATATACACAATTTAAAGAGGTTTTATGAAAAATTATAAAAATAATCTTGATGCTTGGTCAAGTGGGACAAGAGGAATGGTAAATTCAAAAATCAAAATCAAAATCAAAATCAAAATGAAAATCAAAATCAAAATCAAAATGAAAATCAAAATCAAAAATCAAAATCAAAATCAAAATCAAAATCAAAATTAAAAATTAAAATCAAAATCAAAATCAAAATCAAAATCAAAATCAAAATCAAAATCAAAAATCAAAAATCAAAATCAAAATCAAAATCAAAATCAAAATCAAAATCAAAATCAAAATTAAAATTAAAATCAAAATCAAAATGAAAATCAAAATCAAAATCAAAATCAAAAATCAAAATCAAAATCAAAAATCAAAATCAAAATCAAAATCAAAATCAAAATAAAAATAAAAATCAAATCAATATCAAAATCAAAATCAAAATCAAAATCAAATTCAAAATTAAAATCAAAATCAAAATCAAAATCAAAATTAAAATCAAAATTAAAATCAAATTTAAATTGGAAATTGTGAAAAATTCATTTTTAAGGCTGGAGTTGGTGGTTCATTAATATATTTAGCATTCGTAGCAGCAGATTTAACAACTCGACAAATTTTTTTATTGTTACTTCCATCAATCGGAATTTATTGGCTTGCATATTTTTTAATTAAACCTATTAAACAAAATCAAAAAGAAAATGAAAATGAAAAAGAAAATCAAAATGAAAAAGAAAATCAAAATCAAAAAGAAAATCAAAATCAAAAAGAAAATCAAAATCAAAATCAAAATCAAAATCAAAATCAAAATGAAAATCAAAATCAAAATCAAAATCAAAATGAAAATGAAAAATTAATTAATTCAAAAATTCAATTCCAATCTGATTTGGAAGAAGACGAATTAAAACAAAAAATATCACCAATTAATATTGATTTGAATCTTTCTTCAGATTACCCAAATCCTGAAAAAAATCAAGAAGATGCATTATCTTTGGATTTAAATCAAAAAGAATTATTAAGTGAATTTGATCAAGAAAATGATCAAAATAAAGAAAAATCAAGAAAAATTGAAGAAAGAGAGCCATTAATACTAAAAAAAATCAAAGAAGATGAAGAAAATATTGATCAAGAAAATAATGCAGAACATCAAAAGGAAAAAGGAAGAATTTTAAGATGTTTAAAACTTGTTTTAAGATTCAGTATTCAACTTGCTGCTGTTTATTTTTTTGAATATGTAATTTCTGTTGGTTGTAGTGACCGCGCAGAACACAAAGGATTTGATAAATCAGGTCAATGGGTTGTTCGTAATTCATTTGCAATCCTTTCATTTTGTTATCAATTTGGAGTTCTTCTTTCAAGATCTTCGTTGAGATTATTCAAAATTAAAAAAATCGAAATTTTAACAATTCTTCAAGGAATCAACATGGTTCTATGGATTTTACAAGATCGATATAAAGTTGTTAGTATTTGGATCCAATTTGTTGCAATGCTTTATGTTGGTTTACTTGGTGGAGCAACTTATGTTAATGTTTTCCACTTGATTTTAACTGATGATAGAATAAAAGAAGAAGATAAAGAACTTTCTGCTAATATTACTGCTATTTTTATTACTCTTGGAATCACTCTTGCTTCAATATTTATTTTATTAATGGATGCAACTTTTCTTAAGCATGATTAGTTTGTATCTCACTTTTTCTTTCAAAAAAAACAAACTTTCAAAAAATTTTTTTTTCTTCACACTTTTTATTTTTCATTTTTCTCTAAATAAAATAAAATAAAATAAAATAATTATGCAAGAAATTAAACAAATTAATTTCTATCTTGATTTGGATTTAAATTCTTTTTCTTTCCCTTATCCAATAAAATTGAATTTAGAAAGAACCAAATTTACAAAAGCAAAATTTGGAAAACTAATGGAAAAACTGAAAAAAGATCAAAGAACAGAAATTCTTGAATTAGGATATTGCAATTTGAAAGCAGAAGACATAATTTTATTAGCAGAAATGCTGAAGGAAAACACTCAACTCAAAAAAATCAATTTGAACAACATTCCAATAGGTTCTGAAGGAATAAAACATATTTCAAATGGATTGAAAAACAACAAAACACTTACTTATTTAGGATTGTGGCTAACAAAAATGGGAGATGAAGGAACAAGTCATCTTAGTGAATTATTAAGGGAAAATCAAACCATTCAATGTCTCAATATAGGATATAATGAAATAACTCATAAAGGAATGGAGATTCTGTTTGATTCCTTATCAAAAAACACCACTTTAACTAAATTGGATCTTCTTTTGAATGAATTTGATGAAAACGGGATGAGACATCTTTCAGAATTCATCAAAAATAGCAACACTTTACAGAAACTCAACTTGATAACTTCAGGTTTAAACGATGAATTAATCAAAATTTTTTCTGATGGTTTTATATTCAATAAAGCAATTTCCAAATTGCAATTTCTTGATAATGAAATTGGAACAGATGGAATCAAATATCTTTGTAATGCCTTGAAGAACAACACAACATTGAACAATTTAGTCCTTGGAAGAAATAACATCAATGATGAAGGAATCAAGTATATCGCAGAATTGCTGGAATCAAACCAAATTTTATTGGATCTAAATCTTCATTTGGCTGATTTCACTTCCGTTGGAGCTGAATTTCTTGGCAAATCCTTATCTCAAAATAGCACACTCAAAAAGCTCTCAATATCATACATAAAAATCAAGGACAAAGGAATGTCTACTTTTATTCGTTCCTTAAAACTCAATAATTCTCTTGTTGAATTAGATTTGGCAAATACTGGAATGAAAGATGAAAGTGCAAAAGAAATTGCAGAATATTTAAAATTAAATACTTCTCTTCAAAAACTGGATATATCAATGAACAAATTTGAGAATTCAGGCTATTTGATTGGAGAAGCTCTTTCTCAAAACTCCACTCTGAAAAGTCTTAATTTAAATTCTTCCCAAATTTCTAATAAAGCTTCTTATTCTATTTTGAATTCTCTCAAAACAAACACATCTCTTGAATATCTTAAAATGTCTGGTTGCCAAATTGATAAGGCATCTTTTCAATGCTTGCTGGAAATGTTGAAACAAAATCACTCATTGAAAATTTTATCTATCGAAAATCCAGATATTTTCCCAGATGATCATTTCAAATTTATCCAAGAATCAATCAATGAAAATTCAAGTTTAATCAAATTCAAATTTTCCAACAAAAAGAAAGAAAATGAACAATTATATAAAAAACTATTAATGAACAAAGTAATATTTATAAATCATTTTTTTTTTGATCAATCCAAATCCAAATCCAAATCCAAAAAAAACACTTATTCCAAAAATATTTTTTTTCTGAATTTTTCTTTGAAAAAAATGAATTAGGAATATCAAGATTGTTTTATTAAAGATATGGAAAGATTATTTGTAAATGCAGAAATGACTGACTTAGAACTAAGTACTCTTGATGAGAAAATTTTGGTTCATTCATTCATTTTCAAAATGAGATTAGGAAATACAATGTTGAATAAACTAATAGAAGTTGCAAAATCAAAAACGGAACAAATTACGAGGCATTTTTGCAAGTGGATTTACACAGGATTTGTAATAAATCAACAATTCCAACAAGATGTTTTTGAATTTGCCCAAGAAATTGGAATGAATGAACAAGAATTTGAGTCAAAATCATTTAAAAAAGGGTTAATTAATGATCTTATTAAATCATATTCTAATCAAGAAATGAATGATTTTAAAATTTTTGTTGGCGAAAATGAATTTGTTGAAGCCAATAAAGGTATTTTATTTGCAAGAAGTGGATTATTCCGTTCTATGTTTTTGAGTGTGAAAGATTCTTCAAATCAAGTCCATGATTACAATAATAAATCAAAACAATCAATTCAAGAATTTATTAAATTTCTTTATTTTGAAGAAATTGATTCATCAACTCCATTAAATATTTTACAAGAAATGTCTGAAATGGATGATTATTATCAATTAAGTGAACAAACTTCATTTGGTTTAATTATTTCTCAAATGATTCAATTCAAAAATTAAAAATAAAAATTAAAATCAAAATCAAAAATAAAATCAAAATGAAAATTAAAATTAAAATCAAAATTAAAATTAAAATGAAAATTAAAATTAAAATGAAAATTAAAATTAAAATCAAAATGAAAATTAAAATCAAAATTAAAATTAAAATAAAATTAAAATCAAAATTAAAATTCAAAATTAAAATTAAAATTAAAATTAAAATTAAAATCAAAATTAAAATTAAAATTAAAAATTAAAATTAAAAATTAAAAATCATTTTTCATTTTTTTTCAAAAATGAATGAATTTTTATTTTTCGAAATTTTATTTTTGGAAGAAATGAATATCCAAAAATTTAAATCAAAAATGAAAATGAAAATGAAATGAAATGAAATAACAAAACCAATTCAATTTAAATTTGAAAATGAAAATGAAAATGAAAATGAAAATGAAAAACAAATTAAACAAATTTCATCAGGAAATAATTCAACAATTTTCCTTTTTAAAAATGGAAAAGCAATAGAATATTTAAATGAAGAAGATTCAAATCAAAATCCTGAAAAAATACAAATTGAAGAAAATATTCAAAAAGTAACTGTTGGTGGTCTAAATGAAGCTATTTTAACAAAAGAAGGAAATGTATTTGCCAAAGGAAATGATATTAATACAAATAATCCAAAAGAATTTATCAATATTTCATCATTAATTGAAGATACAAATGATAGAATAATTCAAGATATTGTTTCTGGATATAGTTCAATTTATTTATTAACTTCAAATCAAAATGTTTATGGAATTGGTTCAAATCAATATGGTCAACTTGGTTTTGATTCTGAAACACTTGAAGGAACAGAAAAACTAATTTTAATGATGAAAAATGTTTCTAAAATATTTTCAGGAATTGATTCAGCTCATATTTTTCTTTTAAATTCAAATCAAGAATTATTTGGATGTGGTGATAATAGTTCTAGTCAAATTGGATTAGGAAAATCAAGAAAAGAAGAAGAAAGTATCCAAAAATTAACCAAAATCCAAAATATTCCAAAAGGTAAAATAATTTATATTCAATGTGGAAGTATTCATTCAATAATGTTAATTGAAAATGAAGATGAAAATCAAAATCCAAAAAGAAAACTTTATTCATGTGGAGATTATCTATATAATGGACTTGGCGAAGATGAAAATGCTTATGAATTTACTGAAATCAAATCATCTTTATTTGAAAATGATGATAATATTATTGATTTTTCTGTTGGATATACTCATACTTTGATTTTAACATCAAAAGGGAAACTAATAGTATTTGGAGATAATTTTTATGGTCAATTAGGAACTGGAGATACAAAAAATCAATTAATTCCAATTCAAATTGAACTTCCTAAATTAAGATTTAATGAAAATATTTCTAATTATTATCTTTCTTGTGGTTTTGATAATTCATTTATTTATTATTCTCTTCCTTCTTTTTCCAATCTTGAAGAAGATTTGATAAAATTATTTGAAAGAAAAGAATTTTGTAATATTTCATTTAAAACCGAAAATGGAGAAATAATCAAAGCTCATAAATTAATATTGAAATATAGATTAAATCAAAATCAAAATGAAATTGAAAAACTTCAAAAAATTATTTCAAATAAATCAATTAAAGAATCAAATCAAATATTTGAAATGATTTATTCAAACAATTCCAAAATAAATCCAAAATTATATTCAGAAATTAAAGAAATTATAAATTCCAATGAAAAAATAGAAGAAACAATGAAAAGAATTTATTTAAATGAAAATGAAAATGAAAAAGATTTTATTATTGAAAAAAAAGAAAAACAATATAAATTTCCTAAATTAATATTAATAATGAGAAGTGAATTATATCGAGGAATGTTTTTATCTGTTACAGATGATACTTCTAATAAAGTTACAGATTATAGTGAATTAAGTAATAAATCATTTCAATTATTTGAATATTGGATTTATTCAAATCAAATTAAAGATGAAATTGAAATTACACAAGAAATAATTGAAGAATTAGAAATTGGAATTGATTATTTTCAATTAAATCAAACAAATCCAAATTTATTAGATTTATTAATTAACAAATTTAATAATCAAAATTAAAATTAAAATTAAAATTAAAATTAAAATCAAAATTAAAATTAAAATTAAAATCAAAATTAAAATTAAAATTAAAATTAAAATTAAAATTAAAATTAAAATTAAAATTAAAATTAAAATTAAAATTAAAATTAAAATTAAAATTAAAATTAAAATCAAAATTAAAATCAAAATCAAAATCAAAAATTAAAAATTAAAATCAAAATAAAAATTTAAATTAAAATTAAAATTAAAATTAAAATTTAAATTCCAATTAAAATCAAAATTAAAATCAAAATTAAAATTTAAAATTAAAATCAAAATCAAAATTAAAATTAAAATCAAAATTTAAATTCAAATCAAAATTAAAATTAAAATTAAAATTAAAATTAAAATTAAAATTAAAATTAAAATTAAAATTAAAATTAAAATTAAAAAATCATTTTTTCATTTTTTCATTTTTTTCTTTTCAAAAATGAATGAAATTTTATTTTTTGGAAGAAATAAATATCCAAAACTTATCAAAAATAAACCAGAAGATATAACAAAACCAATTCAATTTAAATTTGAAAATGAAAATGAAAATGAAAATGAAAATGAAAAACAAATTAAACAAATTTCAACAGGAAATTATTCAACAATTTTCCTTTTTAAAAATGGAAAAGCAATAGAATATTTAAATAAAAATGATTCAAAACAAAATCCTTCAAAAATCCAAATTGAAAATATTCAAAAAGTAACTGTTGGTTCTGATAATGAAACTATTTTAACAATAGAAGGAAATGTATTTGCCAAAGGAAAAGATATTAATCCAAATAATTCAAAAGAATTTATCAATATTTCATCATTAATTGAAGATAAAAATGATAGAATAATTCAAGATATTGTTTCTGGAGATGGTTCAATTTACTTATTAACTTCAAATCAAAATGTTTATGGAATTGGTTTAAATCAATATGGTCAACTTGGTTTTGATTCTGAAACACTTCCAAAAACAGAAAAACCAATTTTAATGATGAAAAATGTTTCTAAAATATTTTCAGGAATTGATTCAGCTCATATTTTTCTTTTGAATTCAAATCAAGAATTATTTGGATGTGGTGATAATAGTTCTAATCAACTTGGATTAGGAAAATCAAGAAAAAAAGAAGCAAGTATTCATAAATTAACCAAAATACAAAATATTCCAAAAGGTAAAATAATTGATATTCAATGTGGAAGTATTCATTCAATAATGTTAATTGAAAATGAAGATGAAAATCAAAATCCAAAAAGAAAACTTTATTCATGTGGAAATTATCAATATAACGGACTTGGCAAAGAAGATGAAAATATTTATGAATTTACTGAAATCAAATCATCTTTATTTGAAAATGATGATGATAATATTCTTGATTTTTCTGTTGGAAATTCTCATACTTTGATTTTAACTTCGAATTCAAAATTAATTGGATTTGGATACAATTATTATGGTCAATTAGGAACTGGAGATACAAAAAATCAATCAATTCTAATTCAAATTGAACTTCCTAAATTAAGATTTAATGAAAATATTTCTAATTATCATATTCTTTGTGGATTTAACAAATCATTTTTTTATTATTCTCTTCCTTCTTTTTCCAATCTTGAAGAAGATTTGATAAAATTATTTGAAAGAAAAGAATTTTGTGATATTTCATTTAAAACCGAAAATGGAGAAATAATTGAAACTCATAAATTAATATTGAAATATAGATTAAATCAAAATCAAAATGAAATTGAAAAACTTCAAGAAATTATTTCAAATAAATCAATTAAAGAATCAAATCAAATATTTGAAATGATTTATTCAAACAATTCCAAAATAAATCCAAAATTATATTCAGAAATTAAAGAAATTATAAATTCCAATGAAAAAATTGAAGAAACAATGAAAAGAATTTATTTAAATGAAAATGAAAATGAAAAAGATTTTATAATTGAAAGAAAAGAAAAACAATATAAATTTCCAAAATTAATATTAATAATGAGAAGTGAATTATATCGAGGAATGTTTTTATCTGTTACAGAAGATAAATCAAATAAAGTTACAGATTATAGTGAATTAAGTAATAAATCATTTCAATTATTTGAATATTGGATTTATTCAAATCAAATTAAAGATGAAATTGAAATTACACAAGAAATAATTGAAGAATTAGAAAGAGGAATTGATTATTTTCAATTAAATCAAACAAATCCAAATTTATTTGATTTATTAATTAACAAATTTAATAATCAAAATTAAAAATAAAATTAAAATTAAAATCAAAATTAAAATTAAAATTAAAATTAAAAATTAAAATTAAAATTAAAATTAAAATTAAAATTAAAATCAAAATTAAAATTAAAATTAAAATTAAAATTAAAATCAAAAAAATTTCAAAATCAAAATTAAAATTAAAATTAAAATCAAAAATCAAAATTAAAATTAAAATTAAAATTAAAATTAAAATTAAAATCAAAATTAAAATTAAAATTTAAATTAAAATTAAAATTCAAAATCAAAATTAAAATCAAAATCAAAATTAAAAATTAAAAAATCATTTTTCATTTTTTTCATTTTTTTTCTTTTCAAAAATGAATGATTGTTTATTTTTTGGAAGAAATGAATTCCCAAAACTTATCAAAAATGAACCAGAAGATATAATAAAACCAATTCAATTTAAATTTGAAAATGAAAAAGAAAAACAAATTAAACAAATTTCTTCATCAGGTTATTCAACAATTTTCCTTTTTAAAAATGGAAAAGCAATAGAATATTTAAATGAAAATGATTCAAAACAAAATCCTGAAAAAATCCAAATTGAAGAAAATATTCAAAAAGTAACTGTTGGTTCTGATAATGAAGCTATTTTAACAAAAGAAGGAAATGTATTTGCCAAAGGAAACAATATTAATCCAAAAAATACAAAAGAATTTATCAATATTTCATCATTAATTGAAGATAAAAATGATAGAATAATTCAAGACATTGTTACTGGAGATGGTTCAATTTACTTATTAACTTCAAATGAAAATGTTTATGGAATTGGTTTAAATCAATTTGGTCAAATTGGTTTTGATTCTAAAACACTTCCAAAAACAGAAAAACCAATTTTAATGATGAAAAATGTTTCTAAAATATTTTCAGGAATTGATTCAGCTCATATTTTTCTTTTAAATTCAAATCAAGAATTATTTGGATGTGGTGATAATAGTTCTAGTCAAATTGGATTAGGAAAATCAAGAAAAAAAGAAAAAAAAATCAAGAAATTAACCAAAATACAAAATATTCCAAAAGGTAAAATAATTTATATTCAATGTGGAAGTATTCATTCAATAATGTTGATTGAAAATGAAAATCAAAATCAAAATCCAAAAAGAAAACTTTATTCATGTGGAAATTATCAATATAACGGACTTGGCAAAGATGAAAATGCTTATGAATTTACTGAAATCAAATCATCTTTATTTGAAAATGATGATGATGATATTCTTGATTTTTCTGTTGGATATACTCATACTTTGATTTTAACATCCAAACCAAAACTAATAGTATTTGGAGATAATTTTTATGGTCAATTAGGAACTGGAGATACAAAAAATCAATTAATTCCAATTCAAATTGAACTTCCTAAATTAAGATTTAATGAAAATATTTCTAATTATTATCTTTCTTGTGGTTTTGATAATTCATTTATTTATTATTCTCTTCCTTCTTTTTCCAATCTTGAAGAAGATTTGATAAAATTATTTGAAAGAAAAGAATTTTGTAATATTTCATTTAAAACCGAAAATGGAGAAATAATCAAAGCTCATAAATTAATATTGAAATATAGATTAAATCAAAATCAAAATGAAATTGAAAAACTTCAAAAAATTATTTCAAATAAATCAATTAAAGAATCAAATCAAATATTTGAAATGATTTATTCAAACAGAATAATAAATCCAAAATTATATTCAGAAATTAAAGAAATTATAAATTCCAATGAAAAAATAGAAGAAACAATGAAAAGAATTTATTTAAATGAAAATGAAAATGAAAAAGATTTTATTATTGAAAAAAAAGAAAAACAATATAAATTTCCTAAATTAATATTAATAATGAGAAGTGAATTATATCGAGGAATGTTTTTATCTGTAACAGAAGATAAATCAAATAAAGTTACAGATTATAGTGAATTAAGTAATAAATCATTTCAAATATTTGAATATTGGATTTATTCAAATCAAATTAAAGATGGAATTCAAATTACACAAGAAATTATTGAAGAATTAGAAACAGGAATTGATTATTTTCAATTAAATCAAACAAATCCAAATTTATTTGATTTATTAATTAACAAATTTAATAATCAAAATTAAAATTAAAATTAAAATTAAAATTAAAATTAAAATTAAAATTAAAATTAAAATTAAAATTAAAATTAAAATTAAAATTAAAATCAAAATTAAAATTAAAATTAAAATCAAAATTAAAATTAAAATTAAAATTTAAAATCAAAATCAAAATCAAAATTAAAATTAAAATCAAAATTAAAATTTAAAAAATCAAAATTCATTTTTCATTTTTTTTCTTTTTCAAAAATGAATGAAATTATATTTTTTGGAAGAAATGAATCTCCAAAACTTATCAAAAATGAACCAGAAGATATAATAAAACCAATTCAATTTAAATTTGAAAATGAAAATGAAAATGAAAAAGAAAAACAAATTAAACAAATTTCTTCATCAGGTTATTCAACAATTTTCCTTTTTAAAAATGGAAAAGCAATAGAATATTTAAGTGAAAATGATTCAAAACAAAATCCTTCAAAAATCCAAATTGAAAATATTCAAAAACTAACTGTTGGTTATGATAATGAAGCTATTTTAACAAAAGAAGGAAATGTATTTGCCAAAGGAAACAATATTAATCCAAAAAATACAAAAGAATTTATCAATATTTCATCATTAATTGAAGATAAAAATGATAGAATAATTCAAGACATTGTTACTGGAGATGGTTCAATTTATTTATTAACTTCAAATGAAAATGTTTATGGAATTGGTTTAAATCAATTTGGTCAAATTGGTTTTGATTCTAAAACACTTCCAAAAACAGAAAAACCAATTTTAATAATGAAAAATGTTTCTAAAATATTTTCAGGAATTGATTCAGCTCATATTTTTCTTTTAAATTCAAATCAAGAATTATTTGGATGTGGTGATAATAGTTCTAGTCAACTTGGATTAGGAAAATCAAGAAAAAAAGAAAAAAAAATCAAGAAATTAACCAAAATACAAAATATTCCAAAAGGTAAAATAATTTATATTCAATGTGGAAGTATTCATTCAATAATGTTGATTGAAAATGAAAATCAAAATCAAAATCCAAAAAGAAAACTTTATTCATGTGGAAATTATCAATATAACGGACTTGGCAAAGATGAAAATGCTTATGAATTTTCTGAAATCAAATCATCTTTATTTGAAAATGATGATGATGATATTCTTGATTTTTCTGTTGGATATACTCATACTTTGATTTTAACATCCAAACCAAAACTAATAGTATTTGGAGATAATTTTTATGGTCAATTAGGAACTGGAGATACAAAAAATCAATTAATTCCAATTCAAATTGAACTTCCTAAATTAAGATTTAATGAAAATATTTCTAATTATTATCTTTCTTGTGGTTTTGATAATTCATTTATTTATTATTCTCTTCCTTCTTTTTCCAATCTTGAAGAAGATTTGATAAAATTATTTGAAAGAAAAGAATTTTGTAATATTTCATTTAAAACCGAAAATGGAGAAATAATCAAAGCTCATAAATTAATATTGAAATATAGATTAAATCAAAATCAAAATGAAATTGAAAAACTTCAAAAAATTATTTCAAATAAATCAATTAAAGAATCAAATCAAATATTTGAAATGATTTATTCAAATAGAATAATAAATCCAAAATTATATTCTGAAATTAAAGAAATTATAAATTCCAATGAAAAAATAGAAGAAACAATGAAAAGAATTTATTTAAATGAAAATGAAAATGAAAAAGATTTTATTATTGAAAGAAAAGAAAAACAATATAAATTTCCTAAATTAATATTAATAATGAGAAGTGAATTATATCGAGGAATGTTTTTATCTGTTACAAATGATAAATCAAATAAAGTTACAGATTATAGTGAATTAAGTAATAAATCATTTCAAATATTTGAATATTGGATTTATTCAAATCAAATTAAAGATGAAATTCAAATTACACAAGAAATAATTGAAGAATTAGAAATTGGAATTGATTATTTTCAATTAAATCAAACAAATCCAAATTTATTTGATTTATTAATTAACAAATTTAATAATCAAAATTAAAATTTAAATTAAATTTCCTTTCCAAAAATTTTATTTCTTTTTAATTTACTTTTTAAATTTCTTTTTAATTTACTTTCCAAATTCTTTTTAAATTTACTTTCCAAAAATTTTATTTCTTTTACCGTTCTTTTTTTAATTAAGAAAAAGAAAAAATTTTTCTTTTTAATTTTAAATTTTTTTTAAATAAAAAAAAAGCAAAAAAAAAAAAAAAAAAAAAAGAAAAAAATTTTTTTTAAAAATAAAAATCATTTTTTTTGCACTTTTATTTATTTTAAAATTCTTATTTTGGTTTTTTCTTTTCTTTTTTAATTATTATGACTGAAGAACAAATTATTGAGAAAGGAAATTTTTTGGTTCAAAATCGTAAATTTCATACAGCAACAACAAAATCTTCTAATTGGAAAGAATATTTTATTGAACTTCACGCAAATTGTTTGAAATATTACTTAGTTTCTGATAAGGTTATTATTTATTTTTTTTTTCAAATTTTTAATTAAAAATCAACATCAACAACATTTTGTCAACAAAATATTCAATTAAAAATTAAAATCAAATTTAAAATATAAAACTAATATTAAAATTAAAATTAAAATTAAAATTAAAATTAAAATTAAAATTAAAATTAAAATTAAAAATTAAAATTAAAATTAAAAATTAAAATTAAAATTAAAATTAAAAATTAAAATTAAAATTTAATATTAAAATTAAAAATTAAAATTAAAATTAAAATTAAAATTAAAATTAAAAATATAAAAATAAATGAAAATTAAAATTTAAAATTAAAATTAAAATTAAAATATTAAAATTAAAATTAAAATTAAAATTAAAATTAAAATCAGAATTAAAATTAAAATTAAAATTAAAAATTTAAATTAAAATTAAAATTAAAATTAAAATTAAAATTAAAATTAAAATTAAAATTAAAATTAAAATTAAAATTAAAATTAAAATTAAAATTAAAATTAAAATTAAAATTAAAACTAATATTAAAATTAAAATTAAAATTAAAATTAAAATTAAAATTTAATATTAAAATTAAAATTAAAATCAGAATGAAAATTAAAATTCATTTATAATATTAAAATTTGAAAAAAAAAAAAAGACTCATAAATTAAAAGGAACATTCGAGCTTGAAGATTGCTTTGTTATTCTTCCACAAATACCTCAGAAATATATTCTTAAAATATCAAGAAAAAATGTCAAACCAATTTTTCTTCAATTTTCAACAACAGAAGAAATGGAAAAATGGCAAAAATTAATTGAACAAACAATTGCAAAACTTGTGAATTTCATTTTTTAAAACAAAACCTAAAATAAAATCATTTCAAATAATAATAATAATATTTATTAAAAAAAAACAATTTGATTTTAGAAACAAGAAAAATATTTAAATAGTTTAGAAAATAAAAACAAGAAAAAACAAAGTTTAAGATCTGGATGGCTAAGAAAAAAAGGGAAGAAAACTTTATTCAGACAAAAATGGCGACAAAGATTTTTTGATTTATCTCCTGATCATTCAAAAGGAACATATGCTTTAAAATATTACAAAGATGAAGAAATGGTTCGAATATTTAATTTATTTTTTTAATTAAATTTAATTTTAATTTTAATTTTAATTTTAATTTATTTTTTTTTAGGAAGGACATCCGTTAGGAATAATTTATTTATCAAATATTTCAAGTATTAAAGAAACTAAATTTACTAATGAACCTTTTGGATTTCAAATCAATATTGAAAAAAGAGAATATCAATTAGCTGCTGGAAGTAAAGAAGAATTAACAAAATGGATTACTATTATTAATGAGAATCTTAATAAAAAAGTTGAAATGAAAGAAGAACCTAAAAAGGATGTTCCTAAAAGCAAACCAAAAGAAACGAAAGATATAAAAGATATAAAAGATAATGAAGATATAAAAGAAACAAAAGATAATCAAGAAAATCAAGAAAATCAAGAAAATCAAGAAAATCAAGAAACAAAAGATCTAAAAGATAATCAAGAAACAAAAGAAAATCAAGAAACAAAAGATCTAAAAGATAATCAAGAAACAAAAGAAAATCAAGAAAATCAAGAGCCAAAAGATATAAAAGATAACCAAGAAACAAAAGATAATCAAGAAAATCAAGAAAATCAAGAAACAAAAGATATAAAAGATAATCAAGAAAATCAAGAAAATCAAGAAAATCAAGAAAATCAAGAAAATCAAGAAAATCAAGAAAATCAAGAAAATCAAGAAAATCAAGAGCCAAAAGATCTAAAAGAAAATCAAGAAACAAAAGAAAATCAAGAAAATCAAGAAACAAAAGATCTAAAAGAAAACAAAAGATATAAAAAATATAAAAGATAATCAAGAAAATCAAGAAAATCAAGAAACAAAAGAAAATCAAGAAACAAAAGATAATCAAGAAAATCAAGAAAATCAAGAAAATCAAGAAAATCAAGAAAATCAAGAAAATCAAGAAAATCAAGAAACAAAAGAAAATCAAGAACCAAAAGATATAAAAGATCTAAAAGATAATCAAGAAAATCAAGAAAATCAAGAAACAGAAGATAATCAAGAAAATCAAGAAAATCAAGAAAATCAAGAAAATCAAGAAAATCAAGAAAATCAAGAAAATCAAGAAACAAAAGATCTAAAAGAAAATCAAGAAAATCAAGAAAATCAAGAAAATCAAGAGCCAAAAGATATAAAAGAAAATCAAGAAAATCAAGAAAATCAAGAAAATCAAGAAACAAAAGATAATCAAGAAAATCAAGAAAATCAAGAAAATCAAGAAACTGAAGATATAAAAGAAAATCAAGAAACTGAAGATATAAAAGAAAATCAAGAAACTGAAGATAATCAAGAAAATCAAGATAATGAAGAAACAAAAGATAATCAAGAAAATCAAGAAACAGAAGATATAAAAGAAAATCAAGATAATGAAGATAATGAAGATAATCAAGAAAATCAAGAAAATCAAGAAAATCAAGATAATGAAGATAATCAAGAAAATCAAGAAACAGAAGATATAAAAGAAACAGAAATAAAAGAAACAGAAATAAAAGAAAATGATGAAAATCAAGAAACAGAAGATATCCCCGAAACAGAAATAAAAGAAACAGAAATAAAAGAAACAGAAATAAAAGAAACAGAAATAAAAGAAACAGAAATAAAAGAAACAGAAATAAAAGAAAATGATGATAAAGAAACAGAAATAAAAGAAAATGAAAATGATAAAGAAAATGAAAATGATAAAGAAAATGAAAATGATAAAGAAAATGAAACTGATAAAGAAAATGAAGATGATAAAGAAAATGAAAATGAAGATGATAAAGAAAATGATGATAAAGAAAATGATAAAGAAAATGATAAAGAAAATGAAAATGATAAAGAAAATGAAAATGAAGATGATAAAGAAACAGAAATAAAAGAAAATGAAGATGATAAAGAAAATGAAAATGATAAAGATAATAAAGAAAATGAAGATAATAAAGATAAAGATAATAAAGATAATGATAATAAAGATAATAAAGATAATGATAATAAAGATAATGATAATGAAGATAATAAAGATAAAGATAATAAAGATAATGATAATAAAGATAATGATATTCAATATATAAAAGATAATGATATTCAATATATAAAAGATAATAAAGATATTAAAGAAAAAAAAATGATTCAGGAACAAAATGATGAAATAAAAAAAATTGAAGAGCAAAAAAAAAAAGAAAGACTTGCAAAAGTAAATCCACTTTTATCAGAAGAAATCAAAAATGCTTTCGCGGAAATGGGACATAAACCAAATGAAGATCTTAAAGAATATCATTCAGAATTACAAGAATTTCTATCGAACGGATTTGATATTTTGAAAATTCGACCAAATGGAAAAACACATTTAAGAAAATTATGGATTACAAGCGATGGTTCTACAATTTGTTGGTCTGATTGTGAAAGAAAAGGAAAAGTTAAAACAATTCCTATTAATAAACTAGAGTTTATTCATGAAGGAATCAAAACAAAATTAATGAAAAAGGGAACAAGAGGTAAATTCCCTTCTGATCGTTGCTTTTCTCTCTATTCAAAAGCTCGTTCTGCTGATTTTATTGCCAAATCAAATCCTGAACAACAATTTTGGATCCATTGTCTTTCGGCTTTAAAATCAAATGACGAGAAGAAAATCAAATCTTTCAATTAAATCAATTTTCTTTTTTAATTTTCTTTTTTATTTTTTTTAATTGAAAAAGAGAGAAATTTGCAATGATTTTCTTTAAAAATTTAATTTTTAATTTTTAATTTTTAATTTTTAATTTTTAATTTTTAATTTTGAATTTGTTTTGTTATTATTTAAATATTCCATGATTGAATATTAATTGAAGGATTTTCAGATATAATTTGTCTTCGAATAGAATTAAAAACACAAACAGGACAAGCTGTTGAAATTAATTTCTGAGAAAAACATTCTGATAGTAATTTTATAGTGTAAGTTAATGAAAAAGGTAAATTTGAAACTCTTTGATAAAATTCTTGAAGTAAAGTTGAATAAAAAGCAGATTTTGGATAAAAATGACCACAAGAAAAAATAACAATTTGTTTAATATTTTCTTTTTCATCATCTTCATTTTGATTTTGATTTTGATTTTGATTTTGATCGATAAGATTTTGGATTTGATTTTGATTTTGATTTTGATTTTGATTTTGATTTTGAATTTGATTTTGATTTAAATTTTGTATAAGTTTTTCAGTAAAATCGTTTTTATCTTGTTTATCAGATGTTTCTGATTTTTTTTGGAGAATTTTTGTGATAGTTTTAACTGGAGTAACTGGTTCAAAATGTGACAAACAAGCCAATTTCAAATACAAAGAGTTTCTTTCAAGAAGAACACCAGCAACCGAAGTTGATTCGTTTGTATCGAGATTGGAGAAGAGATTTGACTTGATTTGCGCGAGTGTTCCATTTGTTTCTGGGTTTGTTTTCTGTTCCTTATTGAATTCCTTAAACATTTTCAGCATTTTTTGTCTTAAAACTTTGAGATAGAATTTTGATGAGAATGGAAGCAATAGAGGCAACCGCTCTTTGGTTAAGACTTCGATTTGTGGAGAGCCGCAAAGAGCGCTGAAGTATTTTAATAATTGGGGATATTTTTCAAGGGCAGCCTCTTCAAATAAGTCAATGGGAAGCTCCATTTTCTTCCAAAATAAAAGAACTCTTGTTATTAGATTTGTGATCATTTGATGCCCTTTTTTGGAGGGTTTTTCCTCTTTCACTTTCTTTAGGGCGAGCTGGAGAATGTTGAAAACTTGAGAAAGGATGTCTTGATACAAAGATTCTGAGTTGTGGAAGTTTTGTTCCCATTGGATAAAAAGCATTTTCAGTGCAAGTGTGAATTTGGAAATTTTCAGGTAAATCAATGAAGCAAAATTGTAGTTATTTGTGTCAATGCATCTTTGAATAATGATGGGTGTTCTGTAAACACCGAAGAAATCATCGAGAATTTTCTCCAAATGTTGTTGAATGGATTTGATTTTTTGGATTTTCTGCATTTTTTGGATGACATTTTGATTTGGATATTTTTTGGGGGATTCTTTTTGATTTTGATTTTGTTTTTGTTTTTGTTTTTGATTTTGTTTTTGTTTTTGATTTTCTTTTGATTTTGTTTTTCTTTTTGATTTTCTTTTTGATTTTCAAATTGATGATATTTATTCAAAAGTATAAGAAAACAAGTGATATAAATTTCCAAAGATTCTATGATATTGAGTTGGGATTGAGGGTCATTGGGGTCAATCAAAGGTTTTGGCTTTATATTATCAGGAGATGATTTTGTGGGGGAAGATGGGGGGAATGATGTGAATAATTGACGTATATCTTGGGAGGGTTGGAACTGTGTGATGCAATTATTGAGAGTTTTTTCTGTGGAAAATGGAAGTATGTCGATTAAGAGCAGGTAATATTTGGAGATCTCTTTGCGCTCGTTTGTGATGATGAGGTCGATCTGTTGTTCGATTGTCAGAAAGGAGAGGAGACTGCCGCGACGGAAGTTGAGGATGACATTTCCATAACCGTTTGAAATGAGCATATCGATGTCACGAGTGTTGAGGAAAAAATTGCTGAATTCAATAAGTTGTTCAAGAGCAGACTCGACAATTTGTCTTGAGATTGCGACCTTGAAAAACTCCTGCTTGAACCCGTACATAAGAAAGAGACCCAGTGCGCGATTTGCGTTATAAAAAGTGTTTGTGGAAAGAAAATGTTCGAGATCGTTAGTCGTTGTTGAAATTTGGTCCTGGTTAGGCGAAACACCCGACTTGAACTGCAACAATTGCTGGACATAACACATTAGAAGAATATCCGACATGACTCTTGCGGAATCGGCATAGAGGTTCTCGGGGAATTGAAGCGCGGCTTTGAGATGCGAAATTGCGACGTCGATCCTATCCACCTTGGCAAATTGGGTTACGATCTTATTTGTCTTCACGTTGGAAAGACAGTAGAGCTCGTGAGCCTGAACAAAGTTTCCTGCCTCAAATTGCTTGTCGGCTGCTTGTTCATACAGGGAAAGAATATTGAGGCCGAATGTTTTGCCCAAGGTCTCCGCTTCTGTGTAGGATGACTCCTGTATCAGTTGGTTGAAGATCTGCTCGGGATGATACTTGGGAACTAATTCATAAACAGACTCGTTTGTCCACACATAGCAAATTGCTGGTGGTTCGAGATTTTTGCGCAAAATTCCTCCGATTGTTTCATTCTCACCAAGTTTGAATCTTTGAACAACAGTTTCGTCGATGCGTTTATATGCCATCCTGGGCATTGAGTTGGTCGAGGAAATCGACAGGAATTTCGAGATCACATCGATTTGATTGAACGTTCTTTTAGCCTCGTCTCTTGAAGACGCAATAAAAAAATTATCAGTGGAAACAACATGCATTGAAACTGGTGTGACATCATAAACAAAAAGTGGATACGTTGTTAAATCGGGTTCGTAGAGCTCGAGCTTGTGCAATGAGGGGTCGTAAACGCTGACAAACATACGGCTTTCCGAGTGCTGGACAGCCAGTCTTGAGCCTTGAGAAAATTTGGTCGCTTCCATTAATATAAAAGGTGATTTCCCACTGTGCGTAATTACTGAGTGATACTGATGCTGATCATCAAACTCCTCCAACAGCAACCGGTGGATCTTCCCTTGATACGTCGTGATTAAAATGAAACTCTGATCTCTGCTTTTTATCAACGTGATATCTTTTATCGGATTTTTTGACTGGACAACAAAATCTTCCATTGTCACAAGATCAACAAAATATATGCATCCCTTTGTTGTTGCCACAACCGCATAGTCTCTCGGCTCTCCGCGCTGAAGAGAATTCCCCTTCGTCATCCCCTTGCCTGTGTTGGATGGCCCAGATACGCCGCTGTCCTGTATCAGCCGCGAGCGCCACCATATGCAATCCGAGATATCCTCGTTTTTGCGTATTTTTTTCGTTAGTGATTTCAAGTACACTGTGTTTCGGTCGTGGATCTGAGACGGTATTTTCTTCTTGTTCGTCTTCGACATCTCCTCGTGCTGGCTTAGCATCCCTTTTTTTGTTTGTGTCGATGTTTTTTCGGAACCATCCAAATTTTTTTCCATTTCATTCAATTCATCAAAACTTAACATTTTTTTAATAGACAAAAGAAGTGGGATAATTGTGATCACTGAATCAGAAGAAACAACAAGTAAAAACTCCGCGCTGGGCGACATTTCAATGCATATGATTTCCTTGCTAATTGCCTTGTTTGGCGGCCACTTGATTTGCCTTATCCATCCAAGTTGATTTGCTGTTGAACACCGAATTGTTATGTGTCCTGTTGATATTGCTGCTACTAATATTGAGTATTTGCTGTTGAATTCTCGCGAAATTACTGATATAAATCGTCCTTTTGTTTTCGTTTTCGTTGTTGTTGTTGAAATTGTCAGTATTTTTTCTAATGAGAACAATTCAAACTGATGGAATTTTTCATTTTCATTTTCATTTTTTTGATTCATTTTTAATTTATAAAAAAAAAAAAAGGAAAAAAGAAAAAAAATGAATTTTAGATTTTTTTTATCATTTTAAATTTCACATTAAAAATAATAAAAAAAATTCAAATCCAAAAACTTCAACTTCAAAACTTCAAAGTAAATTTATTTGATAATCTTTTTTTAATGTTTCTCTTGCAATATTTTCAAGATTTTCAATTAAATCATTCTTTTCTCCTTTTTTTGCTTTTGTTTCTGGATTTTTCACATTAAAATAAATTTCTTTTCCAAAAAGTTTTCTAGCAAAAGTAATTGATAAAGGATTTCTTTTTTGTTTTGTTTTATATTAAAAAAAAAAAGAGTGAAAAATTTTTTAAATTAAATAATTAATATATTATTTACTGTAAAATCATTTGAGAAACATTTGAATTTTTATTAAATTCACTATGACAAATTGATGAATCTTGAGTAAAATCTTCTAGATTTGTTGAATTGGGAATTGTTTGTGTAATTCTTGATGTTTCATCATCAAACATTAAAAAATTATAATTTTCTCCATTTGTTAACTAAAAAAAAGTAATTAAATAATTTTGATTTTCTTTCTTAAAGTTTTTAATTTAAAATACTGTTGATTTTTTTTCAAGTAATTTTTTGGATTGTGGATTTTTAAATAAATTTTCAAGTTCTCGACTCATTTTTAAAAGTTTTGTTTTCAAATTATTCTATATATATATATTAATAATAAAATGTATAATTTATCAACATTTTTCTTATTAAATTCAAAAATTTTATTTTGTTTTTAGAAATACAATTTTATCAATTGTTTGTTGATCATTCATTATATCAATTTCTGTAATAACTGCTATTGTGATTAAATCAAATCTAGTCATTCTTAATCCAAAATATTTTCCATCAGGGTAATTTTGAGTATAAACCTGAAGCAAACAAATTAATATTTAATTTAAATCAATTTTTAAATCGATATTAAAATTAATTAAATCAATTTTTTTTTGAAAATACTTTTGAAAGTTCTATTTGAGCACGGTTTAAATTTGTTTCACTTGAAAAATTTTGAATTTTTGAAGAATCAAATTCTATAGATGTAATATTTTCCATTTCAATTCGATTTTCATTTATATTTAGATTTTTAATATCATTTATATTTTGAAATTCATTTTGATTTTGATTTTCATTTTGATTTTGATTTTCATTTTGATTTTGATTTTCATTTAGATTTTGATTTATATTTTGATTTATATTTTGATTTTGATTTTGATTTTGATTTTGATTTTGATTTTGATTTTGATTTTGATTTTGATTTTGATTTTGATTTATATTTTCATTTTGATTTATATTTTGATTTTCATTTTCATTTTGATTTTGATTTTGATTTTGATTTTGATTTTGATTTTGATTTTGATTTTGATTTTGATTTATATTTTGATTTATATTTTGATTTTCATTTTCATTTTGATTTTGATTTTGATTTTCATTTTGATTTTGATTTATATTTTGATTTTCATTTTGATTTTCAATTTTATTTTGATTTTGGTTTTGATTTATATTTTGATTTTGGTTTTGATTTATATTTTGATTTATATTTTGATTTTGATTTTGATTTTGATTTTGATTTATATTTTGATTTTGATTTTGATTTTGATTTTGATTTTCATTTTCATTTTGATTTTCAATTTGATTTTGATTTATATTTTGATTTTGATTTTGATTTTGATTTTGATTTTGATTTATATTTTGATTTATATTTTGATTTTGATTTATATTTTGATTTTGATTTTGATTTTGATTTTGATTTTGATTTTGATTTTCATTTTCATTTTGATTTATATTTTGATTTTGATTTTGATTTTGATTTTGATTTTCAATTTGATTTTGATTTTGATTTTTATTTTCATTTTGATTTTCATTTTGATTTTCAATTTTATTTTGATTTTGGTTTTGATTTATATTTTGATTTTGGTTTTGATTTATATTTTGATTTTGATTTTGATTTTGATTTTGATTTTGATTTTGATTTTGATTTTGATTTTGATTTTGATTTTGATTTTGATTTTGATTTTGATTTTGATTTTCATTTTCATTTTGATTTATATTTTGATTTTGATTTTGATTTTGATTTATATTTTGATTTATATTTTGATTTTGATTTATATTTTGATTTTGATTTTGATTTTGATTTTGATTTATATTTTGGTTTTCATTTTGATTTATATTTTGATTTTGATTTATATTTTGATTTTGATTTTGATTTTGATTTTGATTTTGATTTTGATTTTGATTTATATTTTGATTTATATTTTGATTTATATTTTGATTTTGATTTTGATTTTGATTTATATTTTGATTTTGATTTTGATTTTGATTTTCATTTTGATTTATATTTTGATTTTCATTTTGATTTTGATTTTGATTTTGATTTATATTTTGATTTTGATTTTGATTTTGATTTATATTTTGATTTATATTTTCATTTTCATTTTCATTTTGATTTATATTTTGATTTATATTTTCATTTTCATTTTGATTTATATTTTCATTTTGATTTATATTTTGATTTATATTTTGATTTTGATTTTGATTTTGGTTTTGATTTTGATTTTATATTTTGATTTTGATTTTGATTTTGATTTTGATTTTGATTTTGATTTTGATTTATATTTTGATTTTGATTTTGATTTTGATTTATATTTTGATTTTGATTTTGATTTTGATTTTGGTTTATATTTTCATTTTGATTTATATTTTGATTTATATTTTGATTTTGATTTTGATTTTGGTTTTGATTTTGATTTTGATTTTGATTTTGATTTTGATTTTCATTTTGATTTTGATTTTGATTTTCATTTTGATTTTGATTTTCATTTTGATTTTGATTTTCATTTTGATTTTGATTTTCATTTTGATTTTGATTTTCATTTTGATTTTGATTTTCATTTTCAATTTCATTTATATTTTCATTTTCATTTATATTTTCATTTTCATTTATATTTTCAATTTCATTTTGATTTTGATTTTGATTTTGATTTTCATTTTGATTTTGATTTTCAATTTTATTTTGATTTTCATTTTGATTTATATTTTGATTTATATTTTGATTTTCATTTATATTTTGATTTTGATTTTCATTTTCATTTTGATTTTCATTTTCAATTTCATTTTGATTTATATTTTGATTTTGATTTATATTTTGATTTTGATTTATATTTTCATTTTGATTTATATTTTGATTTTGATTTTGATTTATATTTTGATTTTGATTTTGATTTTGGTTTTGATTTTGATTTATATTTTGATTTTGATTTTCATTTTGATTTATATTTTGATTTTGATTTATATTTTGATTTTGATTGTGATTTTGATTTTGATTTTGATTTTGATTTTGATTTATATTTTGATTGTTGTTATTTTCTAAAGGAATATTTTCTTCATTTGAAAATTCTTTTTGAAGTAATTTTTCATTAAAAATAAAAACAGGAACATTTTCAAGAGTTTCAGAATTTTGTAATATTTTCCCAATATTAGATAATGAATTTGTTGAAAATTTAGTTGAAAGGAAAGTTTTTGGAATATCATAATCATTTAAAGAGTTATCAATATTATTTGTTTGAAATGTTCTCCATTTATCATATTCATCTTGTTTATAAAGTAATCTATAATAAATCCATCGAGTAATTTCCAAATCAAGATCTGTGCAAAGAACATTTGTTTGATAAAAAATAACTCCTCCAAAAAAATTATCCCAATTTCTAATTTCTTGTAAAATTTGAGAAGCAAGAATGAAATAACGATTGAAAGTCTAAAAATTGATTCCAAAAGAAAATATTTAAAAAAAATATTAATATTAATATTATTATTATTAAACTACAGGTGGTAATTCTAAATATGGAAGAATAGGAAAAGATGGAAAAAGATGTAAATTTGGTTCAAATAATTTTTCTGGTTGTATAATAAAAGGAATTAATTCTTCACCAGCTCTTGAAATAAATGTTTTGAATTCTTCGTCTGATCCTTGAGCCTTCTGATTTTTATTTTAATTTTAATTTTGATTTTAATTTTGATTTTAATTTTGATTTTAATTTTGATTTTAATTTTAATTTTGATTTTAAATTTTAATTTTGATTTTAATTTTAAATTTAAATTTTAATTTAAGTTTTGATTTTAATTTTAATTTTTATATTAATTTTAAGTTTTGATTTTAAATTTTAATTTTAATTTTAATTTTGATTTTAATTTTGATTTTAATTTTGATTTTGATTTAAATTTTAATTTTAAATTTTAATTTTAATTTTAATTTTGATTTTGATTTTTATTTTGATTTAAATTTTAATTTAAATTTTAATTTTAATTTTAATTTTAATTTTAATTTTAATTTTAATTTTAATTTTGATTTTAATTTTGATTTTGATTTTAATTTTAATTTTAATTTTGATTTAAATTTTAATTTCTAATTCAGTTTTAATTTTAAAAACCATTTCAAGATGATCAAAAGAATGATTATAAAATTGAAAACATTTCAAAAAATCATCATGTTTTTTCATCAAAGAAGAATCAGTAGTTTTATCTTTTTGACCACAAAGAACAGTAACAATATTACCAAGTTTTTTGATACTCAATTTGATATGAGAAAGATTAATAATTTCAAGTTTACGTTTTGCAAAGAGGCTCATGAAATGTTCTGTAGCAGTAATAATACCAGCAAGCATTTCTTGATTATTTGGTGGCATTTCACTTGGATAAAAAAATATTACTCTTTCTGGATAATCCTCATTATCATCTGAAACATCCTGTTCATCATCTTCACGAAACCAAAAGTAACAACCTTCTTGAAGTAATTTAGAATCGAATTCTGGTTCTGGTTCAAACATTGAATTTTTTAATTTTTAATTTTTAATTTTTAATTTGATTTAATTTGATTTGATTTGATTTTTAAATTGATTTAATTTGATTTTTAATTTTATTATCAAAAAAAAAGAAAAAAAAGAAAAAAAATGAATTCAAAAAATATCAAAAATAATTTTAATTTCATTTCATTTTTTTTTTTGATATTTTTTTTTAAAATGAATAAAAATTTAGAAAAACATAAAAAATTTATGAATAAAGCTTTAATTCAAGCTCAATTAGCTTTTCAAGAAAAAGAAGTTCCTGTTGGTTGTGTTTTTGTTGATTCAAGTAATAATAAAATAATTGCAAAAGGAAGAAATCAAACAAATAAGAAAAAAATAGGAATTTCACATGCAGAACTTGAATGTATTGAACAAATTTTAGAATCAAAAATAATTGAGAAAAGTGATTTTAAAAAAATAATTGTTTATGTAACATGTGAACCATGTATTATGTGTGCAAGTGCTTTGAGGCTTTTAGGTGTTAAAAAAGTTTATTTTGGTTGTGCTAATGACCATTTTGGTGGTTGTGGTTCTGTTTTAAATATCAATCAAAATATTTCTATTATTCATGGTTTTCCTTATAAAGCTATTGGTGGTATTTTGGAGAAAGAATGTATTGAAATACTTCATCAATTTTATTTATTTGAAAATGAAAATTGTGATATTGAAAAAAGAAAGAAAAAAAATAAAGTAAAATAATTTTTGTTCCACTTTTTTTTTAAATTTGATTTTTTTAGATTTTGAATTTAAATTTAAATTTAAATTTTAATTTTAATTTTAATTTTTGATTTTAATTTTAATTTTAATTTTAATTTTAATTTTGATTTTGATTTTAATTTTAATTTTGATTTTAATTTTTAATTTTAATTTTAATTTTGATTTTGATTTTAATTTTGATTTTGATTTTGATTTTGATTTTAATTTTGATTTTAATTTTGATTAATTTTAATTTTAATTTTGATTTGAAAAAATAAAAAAATTTTAAAGTAAAATTCCTTCCTTTTATTTCAAATTTGTTGTTTTTTTGTTATTTGAAAGAAAAAGAAAAAGAAAATCAAAAAGAAAAATGGAAAAAATTTCCTTTTTTTTTTTTAAAAAAGAAAAAAGAAAAAAGAACTTAAAATGTAAATAGGGAATGAAAATTATTTTTTGCCTTTTAAAGGAGCAAGAGTAACTTCAATATCATTAGCTTTTTCAGTTAACAACATTGCACAAGCAAGACGAGAATTAGGTTGAGGTTTAAAAGAACGATCTTTAATAGTTTGAGTTTCTTCTTCTTCAGCAGGATCAAGTTTTTCTAAATCAGATTGTTTAACATATACTTGACATCTTCCACAAGCCATATTTCCTCCACATGTTCCAAGTACATTCTTCATTTTTGCTTCATCTGCTGCTTCATAAAGTGTCATTCCTTCGTCAAATTCTAATTTATTCTTTTTGCCTTCTCGATCAATTACTGTTAAAGAACTCATTAATCTTTTTGTTATTGTTTTGATAAATTGTTGTGAAATTTTGGGGGTTGTTTCTTTTTTAATAATTGATAACATTTTTATTATTTTTAAAAAAATTTAAAAAAATTGAAAAAAATTGAAAAAAATGAAAAATGAAAAAAATTAAAAATGAAAAAAATTAATTTTTTTATTATAATTTTTTTATTTTGGGGTGTTTTTTTTTTATGATTTGGATTTAAAAAATTTTTTTGATTTTGATGTCTTTGAAAAAATTAATTCAAAATTGATCCAAAAAATAATAAAAAAAATAAAAGAAAAAAGAAAAGAAAAAAATTGAAAAAATTTTGATCAATAAAATTTCCATAATAAAGTAATAATAAAGAATATAATTAAAATCAATATTCTACTTATAAATTTAATATCCAAAGTTGTTCTTTTTTGATAAATTTTTTTTTCAATCTTTTCAAAAGTTTGCGAATAATTTCAATGATTTTTTCAGAACAAATAATTTTTCAAAAAGAAATTGTTTTTGTGTATAAATATCAGAAATATGAACTGCTAAAACACCAGCTACTTTTTCTTTTTCTTTATATTGTTGTTTTGTTACATCTTGATCAACTAAATCATAAATTTCATCGAATGATTCTTGTTCCAAAAAACCACGATAATTTGAATTAAAATTTTGTCCAAAATTTAATCCTTTTTGGGAAATTGGAGCAACTTTCTTTTTCAAAAAATTCATTTTTTGTTTTTGGTTTTGTTTTTGTTTTCCTTTTCCTCCCATTTTAGATAATTGATTTATAATTGATGAACTAGACTTTCTTTTTGATTGAGGTTCTTGGATTTCTGTATTTGGATTTTTTGAAAATGAATTAATTTCTATTAAATCACCAACAAATTCAGAAAATTTATAATTTTTTGGAACATAAAGAGTTATGCATAAATAGTTAATAGGAAGATCAAATATTGGAGTTGAAATGAATAATTTCCCTGATTTTTTAAGTGGTGATTGATGATGTTTGATAAAAACAAATTCAATATCAAAAGGAGGTTGATCTGGATTTGAAGAATCTGATTTTTTCAATGGAACCAAAATTAAAGAATTTTTATCTATTGCTGGTTTGACAGATTTTCCATCAACTAAAGTTGACCACAATTCACAATCACTTGATTTGGAATCTTCATCTTCATCTTCATCATTTTCTTTTTCTTTTTCTGATGTTTTTTCTTCCATCAACACTCTTAAGAATTGGTTTTGAGTGTTTCTTACTTTGAGTTTGCAAGTATAAAGAACTTCTCCATTTTCTGAATATAATACTTTAATGTGTGCGGTTTCAATAATAGATATTAATACTTTTGCATCTTTGTGTTTTGTAACTTTGAGAACAATATCAAATTCAGGAATTAAAAATTTATAAGCATAAAGAAGTGAACCTCCTCTTGAAAATTGATAAAATTTATCATAAATTTCATATGTACTAATTTTAATAAGATTGGTAATTTCGCATTCATTAATTTCCACATTTGTTCTTGCTTCAACAGCAACAAATCCTGTTTCTCTATTAATTTTACCCATACATTCAAAAACAGGTAAAACTACATCACAACTTGTAGATTTCATTTCCAATTCAGTTTCCAAAATGAGGTGGTAATTGTTTTCAACAGAACATTCAAGCCAAATTTTGAGTATTTGTTTTTTTTGGATAATATTTTCATCATTTTCATCATTTTCAATATTTTCATTATTTTCATTATTTTCATTATTTTCATTATTTTCATCATTTTCATCATTTTCATTATTTTCATTATTTTCATTATTTTCATTATTTTCATCATTTTCATCATTTTCATCATTTTCATCATTTTCATCATTTTCATCTTCTTCTTTTCTTGAGGAAACTTCCCATTTTTTAATTGAATGTCCTTTCAAATTTAAAATCTTAAACTTAGGTTTACTTCCTATATTTGGAATAGCAATCTCTAAATAAGATTTAGCTCCATTACTAATTTCATAATTAAATTCAGCAATCGTTAAAACAACTCCTTCTCCAATGGAATGCAATACATTCTGTTCAACATTCGTAATCATTTCTTTTTTTTCTTCCTTTTCTTCTCCTTCTTTTTTTTCTTCTTCAATTTTATTTTCTTGATCTGATTCTGATTCTGATTCTGATTCTGATTCTGAAAATTCCATTTTTTGAGGTTCAATCCAAGAAATTGAAAGCTTATTTTGGGAGAGAAAATTTGATTTCAAAGTTGTTAAACCTTTGCCTTCAATTTTATTATCCACATTTTCCATTTCTTTTTTCTCTTCCCATCTTTGATTTGAATTATCAATAGCTTCAGAACAAAATACCTTCACTTTTTGATCACTGGGGATTGAATAAATTAATTCATTTTTGATTGAAATGGGGATTCTAAAATTTAATTCTTTCCCTCTTTCTGTTGAATAAGGAACAAGATATTCAATTCCAACTTCAAAATTACCAGCTTGATTTGTAATGAAATTATAAGAACTCTCACCAACTTCAATATTTGAAAATCCTTGTTGTTCTTCTTTTGAAACTAATTGCTTTCCATTCTCAAGAAGTTGAATATCAGATTCTACAATCGAAATATTCTTATCAAATAAAGGAATTGTAATAAATCCATTTATTGGAACTTTCAAAACTGAAATATAAATAGTTGAATTGAATAAAGAATGTTTTTTGTAAGCCAATCCATTATAAACAGCATTATAAACAATAAATTTTAATTGAGGATTAGAATTTTTCATTTGAGAAAGAATTTTAAGTAAATTTCTTGTTGTCAATTTGACGTTTGATTTCCATTTATCATTAATTATTGTTTTTGATTTTTCTGTAAGAATTTTGATAATACTAAACGGGATATCAAGTGGTCGAGGTGTAAATGATAAATAATTACTTGATTTTTCTGATTTTTCTAATTCTTCTAATTCTCTAAGAAGCTCATCATCATCAAAATTATCAATAATTTCATCACACATATCAGTAAGGTTATTATATAAAACGTCTTCAATTTGATCCATTTCTACCATTTCATCCATAACATCATCACACATATCAGTTAATTGATCAGTATTAAAATTAAAACTCATTTTTTTTTAATAATAATAATTCCAAAAAATAAAATAAAAAAATGAAAAAAATGAAATTTTATTTTTTAAAAAAAATTCTCATAAATTTTTCATTTTATTTTTTCGAATTTTGGATAATTTTTTGTTGAAATAATCAAGTGAATAAATTTGGAAATATTCACTAATATTATTATTCATTTCTTCAATAACTTCAAATGGTAAATCATTTTCTAATTCATCAAAATAAAGATAATGAATAAAAGCTTGGATTGTTTCAAATTTCCGATTAGAATAATCATGAACTTGATTTGAATCATCTTTAACATGAAGAAACATTCCTCTAAATAATTGACTTCTTGCAGCAATAATAATTTTATGAGTTTTGATTGGTTTACCTTCTGCAATTATTGAAAAATCCTTTGTTTGATCTTGAGTAAATAATTTTTGAAGATCTCTTTTCAATCCAGAACAAAATGATTTGGATTCAATCACTTTTTCTTCAAGTCCAAGTTTCTTTAAAATTTGAAGTGATTTATTTTCCAATTTTCCCCAATAAATCCATTGGAGAATCGAATCAACATCTTCTTTGGGATGAATTTTTAGAATAGTCTTTAAATTTCCAATTAATTCAAATCCAATTCGAAGTTGCAAAATTAAAGAATGCACAACTTTTTTCCCTTGTTTATATTCAATTTCATCATCACAAAATTCTTCTCTTTCCAGTAACATTGCAAATTCAGAACTGAGTGATGTATTATTTCGAGAAAAAACAAACGAATTCAATGGTCCACAATGAACCACAAGTTCGTTTTGTTTGTCCAATCCTCTAATTTCCAATTTAGTCGGAATTGTTACCATACTGTTCTGAATTCCGAGTTGGCCATATCTATTTGAGCCCCACACATAAATTTCATTCGCTTCATTCAAAGCAATGGTATGTACTCTTCCGCAAGAAATTTGCTTAATATTTTCATTTTTTAAAGTCGGAATTTTTTGGAACATACAAATATCTTTTGATAATCCAATTCCATTTTCAAAAGAACCAGTTGAATAAACTCTTCCAATCCCTTTTTCATTAGCTAGTAAAACTGAAAAATAGTATCCACATTGGATATCTATCACTTCATCCACTTCTTGGGGAAGAGAAACTAATGTAGGTGAGTTTGTTGTTTGGAAATCATTTACTCCAAGTTGCCCATATGTATTTAATCCTGCTCCATATAATTTGTTATCCTTTGAAACAAAGAAATATCGATAAACTTGATTTCCTGAAAAAATTTTTTTGACATTTTTGGAAATTGTTTTCCATCTTAATTTATTTTGTTCTTGAACTGAAAAAGTGGAAGGCAAAAAAAATTGGAAAACGGATTGGACTGAAAAGTAAAAAAAAAATTTTTTTAAAAACAAACAAACAAACAAACAAACAAGTATTTGTTTTGATTATTCTTACGATTATCATCAATAGATTCAAAATTTTGAAATCCAAAAGAATAAAGAGCACCTTCTTCAATTAAAACAAAATATTGATCAGCTCCACAAGCAATATCAATAACATTCTCCTTAATAAAGGAATCAATGATTTGAGGATATAAATATTTTGCATTTTCTTTTGTTAATAAATCTTTTCCCCAAAAATAAACATTTCCATCTTCAGATAATCCTAAAAAAATTAATTCTCCAGCACTTATTTTTGAGAAGTTGATTTTCTTCTTTTTTTGTTGAGATTTTGATTCATCTTGTGAATTTATTTCTTTTGGAAAATTTCCAAAAATACAAAATTCTTTATTAGAACCAATTAAAGTTGTTTCTGTTTTACAAGAACTAATATAATTTACAAATCCATCATCAAAAACAGAAAAAGGTTGAGGTTTTTTAATTTGATTTAGATTTGAAACAAATGGAAGTTGTTTATATTGATTATCTCTATTAAATTTTTGAATTTTGATTATTTTTTTATATTTTGTTTGTTTGTTCCAATAAAAGAATAAAAATAAATAAATAAATAAATAAATTTATAAAAACTAACCCCCAAGTAAAATTATTATTCATTTTATTTTTAAAAAGATTAGAAAATAAACTAAATAACTAATAAATTAATTAATTTAAAAAAAAAATGTCAAAATGAAAAATGAAAAAAATGAAAAAATGAAAAAAATGAAATTTCATCATTAAGTGGAAAAGGAGAAAAAGAAAAAAAAGAAGAAAAGAAGAAAAGAAGAAAAATTATTTTTTCATTTTTTCTTCTTCATTTTTTTCCTTTTTTTCCTTTTTTTTTTTTAAATCAATTTAATTAATTAATGAATCAAAAGTATTATTTTTTTTTCTATCCTGGAAAGAATGAAACTTCAAATGATATAAGTTTTTTTATTATAAATGATCCAAAACATTCAAAAGAATTAAATTTATTAGAAAATGAAAATGAAAATGAAAATGAAAATGAAAATAAAAATGAAAATGAAAATAAAATTTCAACATTTATTTATGTTTTTGAAGATAAAGATGAAAATATTCAACAAATTGGTTCAATAAAAATTTCAATTTTTTATCAGAAAACAGGAAAGAATATCAGTTCTAATTTAAAATTTGAACCTAATAATTATTTCTATTTTATAATAAGTGATACTTTAAAAGAAAAAGATCATACTCAAATTGGAATTTTTTTTCTTCACAAAATTTTTGGTGAATTTATTATTCAAAATGATACTCAAAATTCTTCTAAATTTTTTCAAGTTCTAAAAGCAATTAAATCTCTTGAAAAATTAGAAATTTTTCAAAATGAATTTCCATTAATTATTTCAAAATATTTGAGAATGATTTTTAAAAATCAAATTCAAAATCAAATTGAAATTGAAAATCAAAATGAAAATCAAAATCAAAATCAAAATCAAAATCAAAATCAAAATCAAAATCAAAATCAAAATCAAAATCAAATTGAAAATTGAAAATCAAAATCAAAATCAAAATCAAAATCAAAATGAAAATCAAAATGAAAATCAAAATCAAAATCAAAATCAAAATCAAAATCAAAATCAAAATCAAAATCAAAATCAAAATCAAAATCAAAATCAAAATGAAAATGAAAATGAAAATGAAAATCAAAATGAAATTGAAAATCAAATTGAAAATCAAATTGAAATTTATGATAATTACTTTGATTCAAATGAAAATGAAACTAATATTGAACTATTCATGGTTTATCGAATTATATTAACTAAATATCGCCAAGAGTTTAATGAATATTTTATTCATTTTTTGAATGATAAAAAATCAACTCTCTTTCATTTATTAGAAATATTCCAAAGTAATTGCGAAAATTATCAATCTGAAGTTAAAGAATTTCAAGAAATTATCATTAAATTATTCGATAGTAATAGAGAGAATTCTATTAATATAATTATAAATTTATTAGTTTCCTTATTTATCGAAGATTTTGTAATAAAAGAAAAGAAGGAATATCTAAATAATAACAACAAAATAGAATTATATAAAACATTTCATAAATTAAATTTTGAAGAAGAGAAAGAGGATGATATTTTTAATAGAAATAAATTTTTGGATACATCATATTATCCTTATCTTAGGGGGTTATTATCTATGATTTTCGAAAAATTTACAAAACTAAATAATAATCTACTGGATATTTTCCTTAAAGATAAACTATACATTTTAATTTTGATGATGATTCAACAAATTGGCAAATTTGGATTAGAAAAATGTTTCCAAGGTTATCTACAAATTTATGAAAAAATCCATCAAAATACAAATCAAAATGATGAAAATGATAATGATATTGATATTGATATTGATATTGATATTGAAAATGAAAATGAAAATGATATTGAAATAAATGAAAATGAAAATGAAAATGATATTGAAATAAATGAAAATGATTCTTATACTGATAGTGATACTGATTATGATACCGATAGTGATATGGAAAATCAAAATAATGAAAATAATAATAATAATGAAAATGAAAATGAAAATGAAAATGATAATGAAAATAATGAAAATAATGAAAATAATGAAAATGATAATAGTGATGATAATGATAGTGATACTGATACTGATTATGATACCGATAGTGATATGGAAAATCAAAATAATCAAAATAATGAAAATAATGAAAATGATAATGAAAATGAAAATGAAAATAATGAAAATGATAATAAAAATGAAAATGAAAATGATATTGAAATAAATGAAAATGATTCTTATACTGATAGTGATACTGATACTGATACTGATACTGATAGTGATATGGAAAATCAAAATAATGAAAATAATAATAATAATGAAAATGATAATGAAAATGATAATGAAAATGAAAATGAAAATGATAATAATAATGAAAATGAAAATGATAATGAAAATAATGAAAATAATGAAAATAATGAAAATGATAATATTGATGATAATGATAGTGATACTGATAATAGTGATACTGATACTGATTATGATACCGATAGTGATATGGAAAATCAAAATAATGAAAATAATGAAAATAATAATAAAAATGAAAATAATAATGAAAATAATAATGAAAATAATCAAGATGAAGATGATAATAATGATAATAATGATAATAATAATAATAATGATGATAATGATAATAGTGATGATAATGATGATAATGATAATAGTGATGATAATGATAATAATAATAATAATGATAATAATAATCAAAATAATCAAAATAACCAAAATAATCAAAATAACCAAAATAATCAAAATAATAATGAAAATAATCAAGATGATAATGATGATAATGATAATAGTGATAATAATGATAATAATGATAATAATGATAATAATAAAAATGAAAATAATAATGATAATCAAGATGATAATGATAATAATAATAATAATAATAATAATGATAATAATGATAATAGTAATAATAATGATAATCAAGATGATAATGATAATAATAATAATAATAATAATAATGATAATAATGATAATAGTAATAATAATGATAATAATGAAGATAATAATAATAATGATAATAATGATAATAATGACAATAGTGATAATAATGACAATAGTGATGATAATGATAATAATGACAATAATCATAAAAATGAAAATAATGAAAATAATAATGATAATAATGATAATAATCAAAATAATAATAATGAAAATCAAAATCAAAATAATCAAGATGAAGATGATAATAATGATAATAATGATAATAATGATAATAGTGATGATAATGATAATAGTGATGATAATGATAATAATGATGATAATGATAATGATAATAATGATAATAAATAAAAAATAATGATAATAAAAATCAAAATCAAAATAATCAAAACATTCGAAATTATGATCAAATAATTGATCCAGTATATAAAAAACAAACCATAATAGATCTTACTAATTATGATAACAATCAACATAAAAAGAAAAAAAATATTTTTGTTAATATTGGAAAAAAAATAATCAAACCTTTTTCATATATCTACAAAAAAATTATGAAACTTATCAAAAAATCAAACTCTGAGGATAGTAATCAAAATGAACAACATTCAGATTTACATAGCATTTATTATTCAATTAATTACATAGAACAATATCAAATTATTATTAAGGAAATATCAAATTCAGAATCTAATTTTGGGAATAATAAAAACAAAGATTTCTTAAATTTCAATGATTATTTAAAATTCAAAGAAAATGCAAAAAAAATAATGCAAAAAACTATTGAAAATGAATTTTTTAATGAAAAAGATGATTGGCTCAAAGTATTCAGTTCATCTTCTCTAGAACCCATTTCAATTCTTTCAGATTTTATAATTCGAAATCTATTAAAACAATTTCTCTCAATTCCCAAAAAAATTCCTTTATGGGAAAAATTAATTAAAACAATCCCAAATAATTTAGAAGAAGCTTTCCAATTTTTAAATTAGAAAACTCAGAAATCTTAAAATGCTGTTTATTATTTACATGGATCAGCAAATTGAAAGAAAAAAAAGACAATTCAATTCAAAAATTTGAATTTCTAAAAGAAATTGATCAATATTATAACCAAATATTAACATTCTTGAAAAAAGAAACAAAATTAATCAGCTTTATTGATTTGAAGTTGTTAATTAAAAAAAAAATTTTATTATTGGGGGAATGCAAATCTCTTTATCAAGAAACGGAAGTATTTTACCAAACAATATTTAAGGATTTGAATGACAAGAAAAAAAAACTTATAGAATTAAAAAAGAGTGGAAAACTAAACCATGATGATCAATCAAATGTTGAAAAAGCAATTTCGGATTATGAAAATACTTTAATACCAATTCAGGAACTCGAACAGTCTTTAATTTTTTTAGAAACACTCATTAATTCAATTAATAAAGAAAAGATTATTTTTAATCCTATAAATCTATCAAAAAGCATTTCGCAAGTAAATCCATCTAAAGATAAAACAGAATTACCAGATGGTTATTTGGAAAGGAATATGGCAAATTCTATGTTTGTTTCAACTAAAAATCCTCGGAAAGAAAAACCAAATTTGCAAAGATACAAAGATCTAGAGAATTTCCAGAAAAGATTCAACGCAACTCTATCTTTAATTCCAAATTTTCTTTCTCATTTTCATTTTCAAAATGAATATTACATCAAGTTCTTTAATCCAATTTGGCAGAAAAAAAGATTAAAAAATGAATTGAAAGAACTCGATAATATTCTCAAACAAGTAGAAAATTTACACGAAAAATTACATTTTTCAAATAAAAAGAATTTGCTTTTATTTATTCAGATAATTGATATTTTCCAAAATTTCAAAAATGATAACCATTTCGATAGTTTTCTCAACTCTTCAAACGATATCAATAAAATTGCACAAATTTTATCAGAAATCAGAGAAAGAATGAGAAAATACATTTATCATGAAAAACCATTTGCTTCTTTCACTGAACTGATTGATCTTATCAACAAAATAGAACAAAATCAAAAACCATCTATTGAGCAACTTATTTTACAAAAAAAATTAATTCCCGTTCTTCCAGCAATCAAAGAATCACTCAAATCAAAACTCATTTCTATTCATCAAGCATTAGAGAAATTATCTCATTTTTTTGGAAATCAACAATCTACCTTAATATTCGATTATTCATTTTCAATTAAAGAAGTATTTTTATCTGAAATAGAAGGAATAAGAGCATTCTCATTGTATGATTTTTTCCAGATTAACATTATTTGCAATAACACCGATTTCCAAAATGACCAAAACTTTTTAAATAAATCAGGAAATATTCAGAAATTTATCGTCGATTTCCCTCAAATATTTCGATTTATTGATAAAATTTCGCTCCTTTGTAGAGAATTGAAGAAATGGTTTTATGTTGATTTCCAACAAAATTATCAAATTAAAATTCAATCTTCTTCATCATTAACCTCTAACAAATTACTTAAAAAATTAGCACAAGTTGAAAAGGAACTTTCTGAAAAATTGTCCAAATGGATAAGCCAAATGAACAATATTCGTCAAAAATACTTTTCAATTGCTATATTTTCTCAAAAACAAATTTCTTATATTCTCAATTACATCTTACTCAAAAAAGAAAAAGAAAAAGAAAAAGAAAAAGAAAAAGAAAAATTTCTTGCTCTTCTTTCTTCTTTTAATCCAAAAATATCTGAACAGGATATTGATAAATTACAAAATATATTTTTATCAAAAGAAAGAGACTCAACTAATTTGGAAAAATTTGCTCAAAATTTAATTGATATTGAAGATTCAATTAGGAAAAGAATAATCAAAATACAAATAGAGGATGAAGATCAAGCACTGAATACATTTTTGGATTCAGGAAATCAAAATCTTGTTTTCTTCTATCAATTACAATATAAAACACAAGTTTATGAAATTGCAACAAGTTTTTATTTTGCATATTGCAAGCATTTCCCATTAAAAGAAAATGTTTTGATTTGTGATTCTAACACAAAACAGGAGCATATTGAGAATTTCTTTGCTGTTTATCAAATATACAATCAAAATTGCGATAAAATTGGAAAAGATCATTTGTTCACAATTTTTCATGCTCAAAAATTATCTAAAGAACTTTCTAATTTCCTATCTGAAAAGATACAATCAGTCAAATTCAAAACATATATCCCGCTGATAATTTTCTTTTACAAAAGAAATATTTATTCTTTTGATATAATAAATGATTTTTCTTTGGATTTGATTTTGCAAAACATTTCCCCTCTTTCTCATAAATCCTTGGAATCAATTTTCAAAAAATCTTGCAAATTATATCAAAATATTCGTTTATTTACTTCTCAATTATGTGGAACGGGGAAAAGTTATCAAATAAGAAAAGAATGTTTTCTATTAAAAAACCAGAAATATTTCCATATTGTACTTACAAAAGAATCACCATTAGAAATTATCCAAAAAATAAATTTTTTCAGATCCAAAAATTCAAACCCTCAAAACAAATCCAATTTCTTCCATATCGAATTGCCTTTCTTTCCAAAATTGAGAACCTTAGATTTTCTTTGGGCATTAACGATGTGGAATCTAATTGAAACCAAAAATAATATTTCAAGTATCAATAACTCAATTTGTACTTTTGCTAATAATAATGAAATATTAATGTTTGAAATCCCAAGTAACCAAAATCCAGACTCTGAAAATGGATTGAATCATTTCCCGCCGTTGAAGTATTTTCAAAACAAAGAATGCAAAGTGAGTTCAAAAGAATTTGGTTTCAAAAAATATGTTTTCAATCAAAAACAATTTCAAATTGAAAAACAAACAGATGAAGAATTGAAAAAATTTATGATAAATGTTGAAGTGTTTCAAAAGAAAAGATCAAAAGATGATCAAAAAGAGTCTAAACTTAAGAAAAAAGAATTGTTTTTCAAATTTGTCAAAAAATATCTTTCACAAAAATTACCTGACAAAATTTTCACTTTTAGGATGATTTCAGATTTTTGTTCATTTCTGAGAAATAAAAATAGTTTACTATTAGTTGATCCCAAAATCAAACAACAGTTGCAGTCAAAAATTAATCAAAATGAAAATAGCAAAACCACAAAAAAAGACAAGGGAACGATCGAAAATTTATAGCTCAATATGTTGATCTTTATTTGTATTCAATTACAAATCTTGTTGCACCTTCACTTAAATGGAAAACAAGTAAAATGACAAATTATTCTGAATTGGAAAATCTATTTTTTTTATTAAAAGAAAAAATTACTTGGAATCAAAGAACGTTTTGCTTTCCAATAATATCAAAACAAAAGAAAGTGAATAAATACAAATTTAAGATTATCAGCAACAAAGAAATGAAGTCATTATTTTTTAGGGATTTCCAAGCATTTATTGATTCTCAAGAATATTTTTCTTTTGAAGAAATGATACCAACACAATCCAAAGATGGTATTTCTTTATCAAATTTTTACAAATTTGCAACCAATTTAACTCAGAAGATATCAAAATCAATAAGACAAAAGTTAACCAGCAAAATAACAAGACAAAAGAACTTGGCAATTTCCTTACATATAATAACGCACTAAAGATTTTCCATATCAAATTCAGGTTTTTTTCGAATATTCCTGTAATTTTTGTTGATGGAAATGATTACGAAAAGATATTTTTAATCAAGTATTTGGTTGAAGTTGTAATGAACCAAAAATTGATAATTTTTTTAATCAATCCAAACACATCAGAACAAGATATTATTCAATTTATAAATCAACAAGAAGAAAATACTCATTTAACTATATTATTCCATGAGATTAATACTGCTTCAAAAGGATGCATCATCTTATTAAAGGAAATACTACTAGATCGCTCTTGTAATGGAGTGCCTTTGGATCCCAAAATTAATTTATTGGCTTCATTGAAAACTTTCTCACAAAAGGAATTTAAAGAACTTCAAACTAAAATTCAAATCCAAAAAGAAATTGATGATGCAAATGATAATAATAGCAATAGCAATAACATGGACAAAGAACTTAAAAACAAGAAAATAAATGAAACCATTATTTATCCTCGCTTGATTCCTGATTCATTTTATGATGAAATTTTTGATTTTGGATCACTGGAAAATAACGAAGAAACGAAATATATTTCGCTAATTGTGGAAAGAAAACTCAAAGAAATTGAAGAAGCATATCTCCAAAAGTCACTATTTTTCAATTTCTCTAATGACAAAAAATATATTTTTGAGATCATAAACTACTCACGTAATTATATTCAAAAAGAACGAGAAAAAGGTTTTTATTTGTTTTATGACGTGATTTATTTTGTTCGAGTGCTTTCATGGATTTTATCAAATCAATCAGCAGAGACATTGATAGAGCAATCTAATCCTTCAATAAGATTGAAATTATCTATTCCAATTTCATTATATTTTGTTTATGCTTCAAATTTAATTGGGAACGACAGAAATGCATTTTTATCAGGAATAGAAAATGACTTAATTAAAGAAAATATCCAAGAAACTATAAATAAAATTTCAAATAGAGCAATTCAATTATTCAATATTAATTTTTCAAAGAGAAATATTGCTGAAACTCTTCCATTAAAAGAAAATATATTATTCATTCTAATTTCATTTTTTACAAGAATACCTTTATTGATAAATGGCAAATCGAAAGGTAAAATATCACAAAAAAAATTATTAAATTTCCAAAAAGAAAACTAAATAATAAATATATTTTTTTTCCCTTTATTTTCCTCATTATAAACTAGGAACTTCTCGATCAATAGCATTTCAAATTATTTTGGATTCTTTTAACAGAAATTCAAACCAAAAAAACAAATTTACAAAATTAGAAATAATTGAAATTCATTGTTCTGAATTAATATCATCTTCTTTTCTGAAACAAAAATTTGAAGATGCTAAAAAATTGGAAAACCAACAAAACATAATTCCTGTTATAATTTTTAAGGAAGTTGAGAATTTAAAGAAAGAAGCTTTTTGTGTTCTCCATTCAGAAATCCGGAAAAATTTATCTGAAGAAATAATTTCGGAAAATTCAAATTTGTGGATTGTTTTATTTTCAAATTTGGATGATGAATTTGATATTCCAGCAGTTGTTTTAAATGAAAGAAAATTAAATGAAAAAGAGTTAGAAATGATAACAACAGAGATTTTAGGATCTCTTTCTAAAGAATTTCCTGAAAAGTATCAGCAAGATTTTGTGGCAGAGTTTCTGCTAATTCTTAATAACAAAAAAGAGAAGAGAAAATCTCCATTTTCTTCAATACTATCGAAAATGGAAAATCCACCAACTAATATTTATGATATTTCTGATTATTATGCTTTTCTCAAATATATTGAATATTATTATTCACATGAAAACCAAGAAAAGAAGTCACTCTCACAAATTGTTTTGGATTCTTTTTTCAGAAATTTTGGATTTAGGAAAAAAATACCGAAAAACTTATTCAATGAAAACAAATTGAAAGAACTTCCAGATCTGAAAAATTTGAATTTAGCAAACTTGATATCAGGAAATATTCAAACAAATCAAACAAATAAATTTAGAATTCAACAAAGGATATCATTACAAAAAAATTCACAAATTCTAAAATGTTCAAGGCATTTAATGTTAGTTATTCCAGAAAGTTCATTATTTCCTTTTATTCAAGAAAAATTTTTCAAAGATTCCATTTTGCTATTTGAATCAAACCCGAAATTTGAATCTTCTTCAATTAGAAGTAACAATATTGAAAAAAAGAAAATGGAGAAGGAAGAGGAAGATGAAATGATCAAGAATTTGATGCTAATTAAGAATTGCATTTCTGAAGGAAAATTACTTGTTCTTTTTGATTATCAAAAACTGTATCCGTTCTTATATGATTTATTACATCAAATTTATTATGAAAAAAATAAGATTGTGTATACAAAGATTTTCCTTAAAAATGAAGCGATAAGTGTTGCTATGAACCCTAATTTCAGATTAGTTATTGTTACATCAAAAGCAATAGAATATGAATTTAACCAAGAGAAAATGCTGAGACATTTTGAAAAACAGTATGTTGATTTTCCATTATTGTTCCCACTTTCAGAAAACAACCAAAAATTAGTTGAGCAATTGAAACTAAATTTAACAAGGATTGAATCTGAATGTAAAATCTATACTCAAAAAGAGTTTGTTTTCGGTTTTAATGAAAATTTTCTTCCATCAATTGTTATGAAATATGAAAATGAAGATGATGATCATAAACTTGAAATCATGAAAAAGAAATTATTCCAATTCTTCATATTTGGGAAAATGGTTCAGATTGACCAAATGATATCAAAAAAATCTGAATCAAAAAGCATTTTGAAGAAATATTTTTCTCAGCTTGACAATTCTTTTGATGATTTGATGAAAAAGGAAATCCTCTCAAAAAATGTCCAAAAATCTATCATTTTTACAAAATCAATGAAAATCAAACTTGGAAATCTTGCAGACAAATTTCCAGATTACTTATTTAGGGTTGTGGATTTTGAAAAGGAAAATATTTTAGAAAAGGAAGAAATTATTGAAGAATTTTTGAATAATTGTGAGAAAAAAAAGAATTTTTTGGTGGTTCACTTTACACAAAATGAAATTGAACACTTTATTCGAATGAAAGTTTTTATTGATGAAATGATTACCTCAAAATTAGAAAAGCAAAAAAACAAAGACAAAAAGAAAAACCAAAAAGATCAATTTTATGTGATATTTTTCATGCACTTCTCTTCAGATTCCAGATCACAAAAAATCTCGTTTCAATTTGAAATGAATTGGGAATATTTCTATCTTGAAGAGCTATATCCAAAATTATCACTCAAAAACTTGCCAAAATCTCTTTTGTCGATATTTGATCATTTTCAGCAAAAACAGGAATTGGAAAATTTGTGGAAAGATATCATTGGAGTATGTCTTTCAAAAATGGTTGATTCTACAAGTAAAAGTTTCAAAGACTTCAAGACATCATTTATAGAGTTATTTTTGGAAGAAAAAAAGAAAGAGCAAGTATTTCAGAAAATTCGAAGAATGATTAAAATGGGAATAAAAAACAAGCATTATATTTATGATTGGAATTTTAGTAAATTAAAAAAAGAGAAAGAAAGACCCATTCCTTTTCGATTGTTTGCTAAATTTATGAGCATATTGATAGGGATTACTGATATATTTTTATCCAATATTAATCTTAATGGGGATTTATTTGAGTTGTTGTCTCCAGAAAAGAATGTAAATCGAGAATTATGGTTTGAGATGTTTGAATTGTATCAAATTCCATATTTTAAGATTTTGGATAATAAAAATCATGGTTGCGATGAAGAAAAAAGGATTGAAACCAAAGTTCCATTTGCTTTTCAATTATACTTATCAATACAAAATCCACAAAAAGAACCAAATGTATTTTTCAAGACTCCTTTAGATACTCCCAAAAATAAGCAAATATACAAAGAATATTTAGAAGATTTTATCAAATTAACACTCAAAATGAAAAAGTATTCCATTTTCAATTCTCTGAAAATTCATTTAAGGAGATGGATGCTGAAGTTTCAAGCGAGAAATAAAAAGCATTCTTTCCAGAAAATTCATTCCATTTATTTTGAAAAAATCCATCAAAATTTGAATTCAATACTTGAAATTAGTCCATTAATAAATTATAGTACCAAAAAGAAGAGTTTTTCTCTTCTTTTGTTTATGCAAGAATTGATGAAGAAAATACAAGAAGATAAGGAAATACAAAAAGAAATGATGCAAAGAAAAAGATCTAGTCAAATTACGAATTTATTTAAATTTCTTGTTGAAATTGAAAACAAAGAGAAAGAAAGTGAAAATGAAAGTGAAAATCAAAATCAAATTGAAGAATTAAATAATATTTGGCTTCTTGAATTATTTAAGTATCATTTCAATATAAATTTAGAAACACTAAATTCAAAAGAGAACTATTCAATAATGGAAAAAAAATTTATGGTGAACAAGATATCAGAAGTTTTGTTGAAAAAAATATTCCACAAACCATTTCGTTATAAGAATCTTTTTATTTGTAAGGCATCTGAAGAAAAAGAGTTACCGGTTTATATCACTTTGAAACCAAAAAAAGAAGAAGAAGAAGAAAAATGTCCGATTTGTAGAAAAAAGACGAAAGATCAAGATTCACATTTTGAGAAAGTGGAAAAGAAAGATCGGATGAGAAGCAGGAAATCCATTAAATCTACTCTTGAACAATTTGCACAGTGTTTATCTTTTTATGGAGAATTAATTTTTGAGAAGTTTGTTTTGAATGAACAAATAACAGGGAATTACAATATTGCACTTATTCAGGAATATTTGGATTATTTGCAAAAAAAAGCAAAATTGCTTCTTTTATTAAACTCAAAAGAAGTTCTTTATTCTGTGTATATTCCTTTCTTCAGAAATTTGCTTTTTTTAAGTGATAAAAAGAAAGTTTTTGATTTTATTGATTCAATTTTAATTAAAACAGATTTGCAGCCTTTGAAGGATAAAATAGAAAATGTTAATCTTCTTTGTTGCATGAAAACACTTGAAGAAGATTATCGATTGAGAGAGAAAATAAGAAAAGTAAAACAAGAAAGAACAAAGCAAAAAAAAGATTCTTCTCCAAGGAAAAGTAGTTTAACTCTTTCTCAAATTTCAACCTTAATTTCACAAAAGAAAAATTGTGAGAGAAATCCAAAAAAAATGGAGAGGTTGATAAAGAAAAGAAAGATTTTGAAGGTTTCAGGAAAAGAAATCCTGAGGAAGATGTTTCAGGATATTTATAATTTAAAAGGAAGGGATGGAGTGATAGGTTTTATTGAAAATGAAGCTCCAGAAAAAGTACGAAGTTTAGAAATTACAAAAGGAATTCTTTCTAAAGTTCAAAGTTTTCCAGTGATACAAAATATCATCTCAAAACGCAAGCTTTCTTTGCAGTATTATTATGACCAATATAAAATAGGGAATGATCTTTCATCACAATTTAGAAAAACACATATTGAATACAGTTCTGAAAATAAAATAGGTTATGTGGAATCAATTTTATATCGAAATTTTTGGGAAATTGAAAAAAGATTTGAAAACAAAGAAATTTTCAAAATGATGCTCCATTCCATTGAATTAATCGACGATTTGAAGATTCAACCTTTTAATTTTCTATTTTCCTCAGATATGATATCCGAAGTTGGAGAACCAAAGATAAAACAAGAATTACTTGAAAAACTTTATTGGCCATTGTCTACTTCTTATGATATTCCAGAAAAATATAGAAATGAGCAAAACTCATGGGAATTATGTGAAAAGAAGCATTTAAACTTTACGAAGTTTTCACACATCAAATTACAGAATTGGTGTGAATTTTGCCATGAAAATATGCAAGGAACGGAAGTTGAGGAAAGTTTTTTTATGAATACTTTATCTTATTCATTTCCCAAATATATCAATAAAAATCCTTCATTTACGGTCAGAGACATGGATCCAAAATGTTACAGGATTGTTTTCTTATTGATGCATTTGTCGATTATTCCCTTCATCATTATATCAGAAAAATTCTCAAATCATTTCATTTCATTGATTAATAATTTTGTTTTCAAGCCAGAAACCCAACAAGAATTAGAAACACAATTCATTTCTCATATAGAAAATTCATTATCAATTTTATCTGGTTTGATGGACCTTACTCAATATCAAACAATAATATATTACCACAAGTTTTTGGATTTAGTTTCAAAAAAGAAAATTCCTAGTGTATTTTTGAACAAGGAAAAATTTAAGCAAATGGAAACACGCAAAAGCATGGAAGATTTCTTCCAAGAAATCTACAAACAAAACGACAAGGAACTTATGCAAGAAGTTAATCAGGAAATTCCTCGAGAAATAATGGAAATTTCACAAAAAATTGAACCAGATTTATTTTCTTTTGAAAAAACAAATTTTGATGGGATTATTAATTTGTATCACAAAAACAAAGAAGAACCAAAGGAAGAACCAAAGAGAAATGAATATCCATTGACTCATTTTGTAATTGAGAATATGAATCAATTAAAAATTTTAAATTTGTTTGGAGGTTTTGTGAAATTTGCAAGCTTTTTAATTCAGAAAGTAAATGGGAAAATTACTAGAGAAGAATCCAAAAGAATTACAATTCAGAATTTGATTGCTAGAGAAGGAGAAAATGTTTTGCATTTGTTTTCTGAATTCAAGAGATTTTGGAAGCGATGTTCGAAAGAATTGAGAAGTCTTCAAATAATAAAAGATATTCCCAATAGCATATTTAAAAATGAGATTGATGAAGGAGCTCCAATAGAAATATGTTTACCTGGGAAAGAGAAAGAAAATTTACAAATTTCTATATTGATTGAATATTCAATCGAATTACATAATCGTTTGATTTTTTCAAAAGATTTAGAAAGTATTTTTGGAGAAAACAAAGTTGAAATTAAATCAAAAATCAAATTTCCAGTTGATTTGGATGATTTTAATTCATCTCAGTTTCTGAGGTTTGATATGCAAGATTTTATTAAGAATAATTTTGTTTCAGAACTTGTTCTTGTTGAAAAGCGAATTAAAGAAACGTTTTGTGATGTAAAACAAAAAGTGGAGTTTGATTTTGAAATTGAGAATTTTTCTTATTTGGATCAAAAACCAGAATTGGAAACAGATTTTCTTCAAAAAACAATATGGAAACAAAAAGATATGAAAATATATCAATGGAAAAGAATAGAAAAAGAAGCAGGGAAGCATGGTATGTTAAGAATAAGTGAAAGAATTATTGGAGATATGATTGAAAGTTGTAAGAGGATTAGAAAGGAAGAAAATATATCAAAAGTAAGGAAAATGAAGATTTTTGAAATGATAAGAAATTCATATTTTGAAGATATTGAAAAATTTTCTCCATCATTTAAACAATTTGCGAAAATAAAACATCTTTTATTTATTCATAAAAAGTTAAAAGAAAATACTGAAAAATTAATTAATTCAATTCCAAAAAAGTTCAGAGTTCAAATGACAAATTTTCAAATGAATGAATTGAAAAAGTCTTTAGAAAAAATTCATTTGAATGATTTTCTTGGAGTTTTTGAAGGTTTTATCAAGAAAATTGGAGAACAATTTAATCGAAATTATCCAATTAGGGATTTATTACTTTTATCAATTGAAGATAAAAAATCAAAGATTTATATTCAAACTGAGGAATATTTTGATTTAAATAAGACAATTTTTTTAGGGAATTGTTTATCTATTCGTTTATATTATTGGAATATTTTCAAAATCTAAAATTCAATTCAATTCAAAATTAAAATTCAAAATTAAAATTAAAATTCAATTCAAAATTCAATTCAAAATTAAAATTCAATTTGAAATTAAAATTCAATTCAATTCGAAATTAAAATTCAAAATTCAAAATTAAAATTCAAAATTAAAATTAAAATTCAATTCAAAAATAAATTCAATTTGAAATTAAAATTCAATTTGAAATTAAAATTCAAAATTAAAATTAAAAATGAAAAATTTTTTTTGCTTCTTTTATTTCTTAAAAAAAAAAGAAGAACAAAATGAAGAACAAAAAATTCAAAACAAAATCTTTTCATTTTCTTTATTATTTTATTAATTTTAATTTTAATTTTAATTTTTTGGATTTTTTTAATTGAAAAGAAAAAAGAAAAAAGAAAAAGAAAAAAAAATTTTTTCATTTTTTTTTATTTCATTTTTTTTTTCATTTTTAATTTAAAATTTATAATGACAACAGAAAAAAATGAAGAAATAAAATTAAATACAACAGATCAAGAAATAAAAAATGATTCAAAAAAACCAGAAGAAGATGAAGATAAATTTAAAATTGAAGAAGTTAAAAATAAAGAAGAAAAAGAAGAAGAAAATAAAATTGAAGAAGAAAAGAAAGAAAATAAAATTGAAAAAGACAATATCGAAACAGATAAACAAAAAGAAGAAGAAGAAACAAAAACAAATGAAAAGAAACGGAAAGAAGAAAATGAATTGGAAAACAAAGAAGAAAAACAAAATTCAAAAGAAGAAGAAAAAAAAAAAGCAAAAGAAGAAACGCGAAAATTTTCAGGAATTCTTCGCGGAAAACTGAAGAGTGTAGCGAGACATTCTATACAGATTGCGAATACGCAACCAGTTATAGCGCGTTCACAAACATTTCGCAATCAAAAAAAAGGATTTTTTGATGAGCTAATTGAAATCAATAAAGCATTTGAAACTGAAAATGTAAATGAAGATGTTTTAAAAAGATTTCCAACAGCAGGAAGACTTATGGGCTATTGGGATTCTTATTCAAGAAATACTTTTGCAGCAAAAAATCTTATGGTCCAAAGTAAAACAACCAACGGAAAATCCAGTACAACATCAACTAAGCAATCAACTAAAAAATCTAACTTTGCAAATGAAAAACAAGTTAAAAAATCTCCACTTTCTATTCCAAACAATCAAAATCATGATTCAAAAGAAAATATTATTCCTTCTCTTGAAAATGCAGATAATCAAAGTGAAAATTTGAATGATGATTTGTTTGGTAATATTTCAAAGGAAAGTGTTAGTGATTCAGATAGTTCAGAAAATTTAAAAGAAAATTCAAAAGAAAATCTAAAAGAAAATTCAAAAGAAAATTTAAAAGAAAATTCAAAAGAAAATTCAAAAGAAAATTTCAAAAGAAAATTTAAAAAACGAACCAAAAAAAACGAAAAAAAATCAATCAAAATCAAGATCAAATTCAAATCCAAAACAAAAAACAAGATCAAAATCAAGATCAAATTCAAAATCACAAGAAAAACAAATTCCTCAAGAAATTCAAGTCGATTCTAACCAAGAAATCAAACCTCAAAAAATCAGGAAACAATCAGTTCTTAGTTATGCTGAACAATTATTTCTTGATCCATTTGCTTTGGATTCAGATTCGATTTTTAATTCGGATTCAGATGCTATTGATAAAGAAAGTGATGAAATTGAATTACCAAAATCACCTAAAATAAAAGCAAATTCGAAACTAAAATCAAAACAAAAAATTACAAAGAAAAAAGAAAAACAAGTTGAAAATGTGAATCAAAAAGATGATCAAAAAACTGCAACTCCTGATCAAATTCTCAAAGTGCAAACTATGGAAATTACACAAAGAGAATTTATTCAAACAGGATATGAACTTTGTGAAATTCCAGAATTTAATTTAGAATTTCCTTTATTATCAAATGAAAAACCAAAAGGTTAATTTAATTTAATTTGAAATTTAAATTTAAATTTAAATTGAAAAAAAAAATATTTTATCCAAAAATTAGAAAATATATTCTTTAAAGCTTTATTGGATTTTGGAGATGATACTCAACTTGAATTCGAAATTGATAATTTAATGAAGCATTCTTTACTAAAAGATTTTTCTATTGAAAATGTTCTGAAGATAATAGAAGATGATAAAATTGAATTGAAAAAATCATCACATTTAGAATTAGTTAATTTAAAGAAATGCTATATTTCAAAAGATATCATTTCAATGTTTGTGTTATTGTTTTTTTAAAAGAAAATTGAAAAAGTAATTGGAAATTCTTTTATAAATTTTTAGATGTCGAAAAGCATATCAAATTTATTATTTGACACTTGATCTGGTGGAGATTCTATTTGAAAAGAAAGAATCTTTGCAAGAAAATGATCAAACTGATGAAAAGATTCGAAATCAAAAAATAATATCCAAAATTGTTCAATTTTTAACAAAATTCCAAGTTGTAAAACATGGATATATATCAAAAAAAACTATGATTGAAAATTCATTTATAAATGAAGAAGAACGAAAAGGAAAAATTCATAAATTAATACATAAAATGACGAAAATAAGGAAAAAAAGAAGCGAAGAATATCAAGAAAAATTCAACAAATTATTTGGAGATGTAAGAACAACATCTGGATTAAGAGTTGACAAGTTGGCTCAAGTAGTTGAGTCAGAAGAAGAGCAAATCCAATCAAGTGATATTTATCTATTTATAAATGCTTTTACAAAACACTTAATATTTAAATATGATATTCCAGATGAGTATTATAAGTTGATTTATATTTTATCATCAAGATTAATTTTCCCAAAAATCTCGTCTTTTTGCTCGAAATTGATTGAATCTAAATACGGCCAAAAAGACAGAGAATTTGCAAAGAAAACTTTTTTATTGAAGAAAATGCAACTCAAAAAAATTGGTTTATCTTCTTGTTTACTTCCAAGAAAAAATCAAAATGCACCAAAATATGAAATTATAAAAAACAAACCTGAAAATGAAAACATAGAATCCAAACAAACCAATTCAAAAAATAATTCTTTTCCTTTTGAACATGCTATTCAAAAATTTATTACAATTGGATTTCGTTCAGTTCCTTATGATTCTTTAATGTTTTTCAATAAAATTTTTAATTTAATAATTGAAGAAGCGAAATTTTATAAATCTTCACAAAAAAAGAAAAGAAATCCAAATCAAGTTGTTTTAACTCCTAAAGAAGTAAATGAATTATTAAATTATTTAATTTAAATTATTTAATATTAATTATTTTTTTTTTTTCAAAGATTTCATCAACTTTAAGTTATGTATTGATTCAAGCTAATCCAGTTAATCTTCAAACTTGTGTTGCTTTTATTCAGAATTTTTCTTCTCCAGAAGATTTAGAATCAAATGCTGGAAAAAATTTTAAACTTTTTTGTGGTAAAATTATAAAATATAAATTAAAAATTAAATATAAATTAAATTAAAAATTAAATATTAAATTCTTTTTTTAGATTCAATTGAATTTATTGAACAACTAAAAATTTGAAAGAGTTGATTTTAAGGAAACATTAATATTTTCTTTTTTTTTTTTTCATTTTTCATTTTTCATTTTTCATTTTTTTTCTTTTCATTTAAATGAAACAATTTAATTAATTTACTTCATTTGAATTTTCTTTTAAATTTTCTTTTCTTTTTTTTGAAAGAAGTAATTGAAGGAAATTTTGAAATTTTTCTTTTTGAAAATGAAAAACAAAGAATTGATTTGTTTCTGAATTTGAAATTTGAAGAATTGGTTGATTTGGGAATTTTTTAATTTTGATAAATTTTAAAGGAAAATGATATAAATCAGAATTATTAATTGAAATTTGTAAATCTTTGTTTTGAAAAGAAAGTTGACCAGAACCTAAAGTATTTTGATCATTAGGATTAATCCAAACAACAAAAAATAATTGATTTTCTTCTAAAATAATTTTGTTTTCATTTTCTTTTAAAATAATTTTGTTTTCGTTTTCTTTTTCTTCTTCTATTAAAACTCGTATTTGTTTTAATTTCAAACAAAATTCTTCACAATCATTATAATTTAAAAATTCAAAAGTAAATTTTTCTTCTTCAAATTCTAAAATACTTTGAATATGAAGATCTCTTTTCATTGAAATTTTGAAAGAATTTATAATTGAAATTTCTTTTTTGTTTTGAAATTGATCTATAATTTTAAAAATCCATATTTTTGATTTGTTATTAAAATTGAGTTGTATTTTTCCATTGTAAATAGAATTTTGGGAATCATAAATAACACAATTAAACCATCGAGAACTTTTAAATAATAATAATAATTGTTTGGATTCATTTGATTTTGTTGAATCTTGAAAATTATCTACAAATTCATCTTCTTCAATTTTTATATTTTCAAAACAATTCAAAATTTGATCTTTTCTTTTTTGCAAAAAAGATTCAATAAAATGAGAAATTTCAACTTGATTTTTTGATGAAGATATTGTATAAAAATGCTCTTTATCAAAAAAAATTTTCAATAAATTTGATTTTGCAGAATTTTGAATCAACTAATTAAAAAGAAAATGATGAATTTTTTAATTTTCAATTTTAAATCATTTCCAATTTTAAATTTACTCTTGCTGAATTTAAATTAGAACAAGAAAAAAAACCATCATTCAAAGAAATGAATATTTCATCTTTTGTAAGAATAATTGTTGAATTAAAAGGTTTTGAAAATGTTTCTTTTTCTTTTTCATTTTCATTTGATAGAAAAAATTGAAAATATTCTCTTTTGGAATTATCAATTAAATTTGATAAAAGTGTTTGAAGTAATAAATAGAAATTTGTTGAATCAAATTGATTTTGGAAGAAAAGATGATATTCAACTTGTTTTTGAGGTTGAATTTTAAAATGATTTTCTGATTGATTTAAAATTTCAAACTAATTGATTTTGAAAAAAAAAACAAAATATTTTTTGTTTTTAAATAAAGGAAGAAAGAAATTGATTTGGAAAAGATGATAAAAATGATTAGCAAACTTGAAATTTTGGAGTGAACGGATAAAATATTGTCATTTCATTTGTAAAAATTGTAAAACCAAAACGGCAAAAAGAAATGAAGCAATTTTGATCAAAAGATTTTTCTTGATAATTTAATTTGATTGGAAAACTGAATTTGGAATCCATTTGTGTTTTTGATAATATTTCAAATTGAGGAATTAAATTTAAAATGGGATTTTTTGTTTGTTCTTGATTTTTTTGGAAGAATTGATTAAAAAATGCATGAAAACATCGAAAAAGTAATTCAATTATTAAAACATCTTCTGAAAATATCAATAAAGAATCATTTTCAATTGAAATGATTAGAATATTTGTGTTTGACTGATCAATTTGAAACTATTGAAATCCAAATGAGAAATATTTAAAAAATGGATTCCTTTCTTTTTCTTTTTCTTTTTCTTTTTCTTTTTACATTTAAATTGAAATTCCAATTAAAAATGAGTGTTTGAAATTCATCAGAAATGAATTGAAAATTTTTTTGATTGAGAATAACTTCGACTGGAATAAATTTAAAATTTTGTTTTGAAATAAAATGAAGAGGGAATTTAACTGTCCCATTTTCAACACATCTCTTTGTTATTGCATCTAATTCAGAAGTTTCTAAAAATAAAAATATAAAACAAAACAACAAAAACAAAGTGGAATTTTTTGTTTGTCAATTTTCATCAATAATGAAGACACTTTGATATAATTGTTCATCACCAAAATTTTTGGTTCGAATTTCAAAGATGTTGTTTTCTAATTTAATGTCTTGTTGGAAGACTTACTGTTTTGGAAAATTCCTGATAAATTAATTGATCCTGCTTGAATTATATAAAAATCTTGATAAAAATGTTTGAATAATAAAAATGTTTTATATAAAATAAACTGTTCAGAATAGTTTTTTGTATAAATAACATATTCTTGTTTCTCGTTTGATAATTGAATCATTTTGTCACTTTTATTAGAAAGCGTTATCTTTTTGAAATTTAAAAGGAAAAAAATTTTTTAAAATTGTTTTTTCATTTTTAAATTATTTTTTTTACATTTATTTTCGGAATTTCAATTAATATATCCTTTTTTTCAGAAGAAATACGAATTTGAAAGTATTGTGGATTTAAAATCACAACACAATCTTGAAATTTTCCATTTTCATTTTGGAAAATACACTAAAAGAAAAATTTTTTTTTTCAATTATTTTTTTTTAAATTTTTTTTTTTCAAAATCAAAAATACTTGAAAATGTGCATTTTTTTTAGCAAAATTATTTTGTGAAATGAAAATTAACTTTTGATAATTAAACATTCCAAAAAGAAAATGATGAAAAAAATGAAAATAAAATTTTAATTTTGATTATTAAATTTGTTAATTAATAAATCAAATAAATTTGGATTTGTTTGATTTAATTGAAAATAATCAATTCCAATTTGAATTTCATCAATTATTTCTTGTGTAATTTCAATTCCATCTTTAATTTGATTTGAATAAATCCAATATTCAAATATTTGAAATGATTTATTACTTAATTCACTATAATCTGTAACTTTATTAGATTTATCATTTGTTACAGATAAAAACATTCCTCGATATAATTCACTTCTCATTATTAATATTAATTTTGGAAATTTATATTGTTTTTCTTTTCTTTCAATTATAAAATCTTTTTCATTTTCATTTTCATTTTCATTTAAATAAATTCTTTTCATTGTTTCTTCAATTTTTTCATTTGAATTTATAATTTCTTTAATTTCAGAATATAATTTTGGATTTATTATTCTGTTTGAATAAATCATTTCAAATATTTGATTTGATTCTTTAATTGATTTTTTTGAAATAATTTCTTGAAGTTTTTCATTTTGATTTTGATTTAATCTATATTTCAATATTAATTTATGAGCTTCAATTATTTCTCCATTTTCGGTTTTAAATGAAATATCACAAAATTCTTTTCTTTCAAATAATTTTATCAAATCTTCTTCAAGATTGGAAAAAGGAGAAAGAAAAGGAGAATAATAAAGAAATGATCTATCAAATCCACAATGAACATGATAATTGGAAATATTTTCATTAAATCTTAATTTAGGAAGTTCAATTTGAATTGGAATTAATTTTTAATTTTGATTTGGAAGTTAAAATCAAAGTATGACATTTCCAACAGAAAAATCAAGAATATTATCATCATTTTCAAATAAAGATGATTTGATTTCAGTAAATTCAATTGATCCACATGAATAAAGTTTTCTTTTTGCATTTTCATCTTCAATCAACATTATTGTATAAGCATATCCAGATTTAATATCAATTATTTTACCTTTTGGAATATTTTGGATTTTGGTTAATTTTCTAATTTTTGTTTCTTCTTTTCTTGATTCTCCTAATCCAAGTTGACCATCGTCATTATTTCCGCATACAACTAATTCTTGGTTTGAATTTAAAAGAAAAACATGAGCTGAAGTATTTCCTGAAAATATTTTAGAAACATTTTTCATCATTAAAATTGGTTTTTCTGTATTTTTAAGTGTTTCAGAATCAAAACTAAGTTGGCTATATAGATTCGAACCAATTCCATAAGCATTTTGATTTGAAGTTAATAAATAAATTGAATTTCTTCCAGAAACAATATCTTGAATTATTCTATCATTTGTATCTTTAATTAATGATGAAATATTGATAAATTCTTTTGGATTTTTTGGATTAATATCTTCTCCTTTGGCAAATACATTTCCTTCTTTTGTTAAAATAGCTTCATTATGATAACCAACAGTTACTTTTTGAATATTTTCTTCAATTTGGATTTTTTCAAGATTTTGTTTTGAATTTCTTTCATTTAAATATTCTATTGCTTTTCCATTTTTAAAAAGGAAAATTGTTGAATAATTTCCTGATGAAATTTGTTTAATTTGTTTTTCATTTTCATTTTCATTTTCATTTTCAAATTTAAATTGAATTGGTTTTGTTATTATATTTGGTTTATTTTTAATAAGTTTTGGATAATTATTTAAACCAAAAAATATAATTTCATTCATTTTTGAAAAAGAAAAAAATGAAAAAATAATTTTTGATTTTAATTTTAATTTTGATTTTGATTATTAAATTTCTTAATTAATAAATCAAATAAATTTGGATTTGTTTGATTTAATTGAAAATAATCAATTCCAATTTGAATTTCATCAATAATTTCTTGTGTAATTTGAATTTCATCTTTAATTTGATTTGAATAAATCCAATATTCAAATATTTGAAATGATTTATTACTTAATTCACTATAATCTGTAACTTTATTAGATTTATCATTTGTTACAGATAAAAACATTCCTCGATATAATTCACTTCTCATTATTAATATTAATTTTGGAAATTTATATTGTTTTTCTTTTCTTTCAATTATAAAATCTTTTTCATTTTCATTTTCATTTTCATTTAAATAAATTCTTTTCATTGTTTCTTCAATTTTTTCATTTGAATTTATAATTTCTTTAATTTCAGAATATAATTTTGGATTTATTATTCTGTTTGAATAAATCATTTCAAATATTTGATTTGATTCTTTAATTGATTTTTTTGAAATAATTTCTTGAAGTTTTTCATTTTGATTTTCATTTAATCTATATTTTAATATTAATTTATGAGCTTCAATTATTTCTCCATTTTTGGTTTTAAATGAAATATCACAAAATTCTTTTCTTTCAAATAATTTTATCAAATCTTCTTCAAGATTGGAAAAAGGAGAAAGAAAAGGAGAATAATAAAGAAATGATCTGTAATCTCCACAATAAATATGATAATTGGAAATATCTTCACTAAATCTTAATTTAGGAAGTTCAATTTGAATTGGAATTAATTGATTCTTTGAGTTTTAAAATCAAAGTATTAACATTTCCAACAGAAATATCAAGAATATTATCATCATTTTCAAATAAAGATGATTTGATTTCAGTAAATTCATCGCTATCTGTATATTGGCCAAGTCCATTAACTACATAATCTCCAGTTGAATAAAGTTTTCTTTTTGTTTTAAATTCAACCAACATTATTGAATGGAAATATCCACATTGAATATCAATTATTTTACCTTTTGGAATATTTTGGATTTTGGTTAATTTATGGATTTTTTTTTCTTCTTTTCTTGATTTTCCTAATCCAAGTTTACTATGGTTATTATCACCACATCCAAATAATTCTTGATTTGAATTTAAAAGAAAAACAGAATAAGAAAAGGTTCCTGAAAATATTTTAGAAACATTTTTCATCATTAAAATTGGTTTTTTTGTTTTATCAAGTGTTTCAGAATCAAAACTAAATTCAGTAGCAGTATTATCACCAATTCCATAAGCATTTTGATTTGAAGTTAATAAGTAAATTGAATGAGCTCCACAAACAATATCTTTAATTATTCTATCATTTTTATCTTCAATTAATGATGAAATATTGATAAATTGATTTAGATTATTTGGATTAATATCTTTTCCTTTGGCAAATACATTTCCTTCTTTTGTTAAAATAGCTTCATTTCTATAACCAACAGTTACTTTTTGAATATTTTCAATTTGGATTTTTTCTTCTTTTTCATTTAAATTTGTTTTAATTTTCATTTTCATTTTCATTTTCATTTTCAAATTTAAATTGAATTGGTTTTTATTTTGGTTTATTTTTGAAAAGTTTTGGAGAAGCATTTAAACCAAAAAATATAATTTCATTCATTTTTGAAAAAGAAAAAAATGAAAAAATAATTTTTGATTTTAATTTTAATTTTAATTTTGATTATTAAATTTGTTAATTAATAAATCAAATAAATTTGGATTTGTTTGATTTAATTGAAAATAATCAATTCCAATTTTAATTTCATCAATTATTTCTTGTGTAATTTGAATTTCATCTTTAATTTGATTTGAATAAATCCAATATTCAAATATTTGAAATGATTTATTACTTAATTCACTATAATCTGTAACTTTATTAGATTTATCATTTGTTACAGATAAAAACATTCCTCGATATAATTCACTTCTCATTATTAATATTAATTTGGGAAATTTATATTGTTTTTCTTTTCTTTCAATTATAAAATCTTTTTCATTTTCATTTTCATTTAAATAAATTCTTTTCATTGTTTCTTCAATTTTTCATTTGAATTTATAATTTCTTTAATTTCAGAATATAATTTTGGATTTATTTTGGAATTGTTTGAATAAATCATTTCAAATATTTGATTTGATTCTTGAATTGATTTGTTTGAAATAATTTCTTTAAGTTTTTCAATTTCATTTTGATTTAATCTATATTTCAATATTAATTTATGAGCTTCAATTATTTCTCCATTTTCGGTTTTAAATGAAATATCACAAAATTCTTTTCTTCCAAATAATTTTATCAAATCTTCTTCAAGATTGGAAAAAGGAGAAAGAAAAGGAGAATAATAAAGAAATGATCTGTAATCTCCACAAGAAATATGATAATTGGAAATATTTTCATTAAATCTTAATTTAGGAAGTTCAATTTGAATTGGAATTATTTGATTTTGTATCTCCAGTTCCTAATTGACCATGTTAAAATCAAAGTATGGTTATCTCCAACAGAAAAATCAAGAATATTATCATCATTTTCAAATAAAGATGATTTGATTTCAGTAAATTCATAAGTATTTTCATTTTTGCCAAGTCCATTATATCGATAATATCCACATGAATAAAGTTTTCTTTTTGGATTTTGGTTTTCATTTTCATTTTCAATCAACATTATTGAATGAAAATATCCACATTGAATATCAATTATTTTACCTTTTGGAATATTTTGGATTTTGGTTAATTTTTGGATTTTTTCTTGCTTTCTTGATTCTCCTAATCCAAGTTGACCATATTAAATAATTCTTGATTTGAATTTAAAAGAAAAATGGAATAAAGAATTTCCTGAAAATATTTTAGAAACATTTTCATCATTAAAATTGGTTTTTCTGTTTTTAAGTGTTTCAGAATCAAAACCAAGTTGACTGAAGTTAATAAATAAATTGAACTATCTCCAGAAACAATATCTTGAATTATTCTATCATTTTATCTTCAATTAATGATGAAATATTGATAAATTCTTTGGCAAATACATTTCCTTCTATTGTTAAAATAGCTTCATTTCTATAACCAACAGTTACTTTTTGAATATTTTCAATTTGGATTTTTTCTTCTTTTTCACTTAAATATTCTATTGCTTTTCCATTTTCAAAAAGGAAAATTATTGAATTATTTCCTGATAAAATTTGTTTAATTTGTTTTTCATTTTCATTTTCATTTTCATTTTCAAATTTAAATTGAATTGGTTTTTTTATTTTATATGGTTTATTTTTGAAAAGTTTTGGAGAAGTATTTAAACCAAAAAATAAAATTTCATTCATTTTTGAAAAGAAAAAAAATGAAAAAAATAATTTTTAATTTTGATTTTGATTTTAATTTTGATGTTAATTTTGATGATTAAATTGTTTTGGATTTGAAAAGAAAAAAATCAAAAAAAAAAATCAAGCAAGAAAATCATCTTGCGAAAACATCTTCAGTCCAAGCATAGAAATCATAACCATCATCAAGTTTAGGCGCAGTTTTTGAGATGTAATCGATATCATGGTCATCCATAACAAGTTCCATTAAGTCTTTCTTAGCGACTTTAAAACCACGATTAATCAAAATGAATGAGTTGATGATTTCGTCTTTTGTATCAGTATCACCGAAAATGACGATCATAAAGTCCTTGAAGCGCTCATAGGAGATTTCATTACCATCACCGTACTCCTGCATTATCTTGGCAATTTCCTTAGGGGAGCGTTCCTCACCGAGAGAATAAAGACAAGCAGTAAGTTCTTTTCTGTCAATAGTGCCGGAATTATCGAAATCAAATTGTTTGAAGTTTTCTTCGATTTCCTGCATTTGTTCCTCAGTGATGCCTCGGAGTTTCTGGTGCTCGATTTCCTCCTCAAGCATTTTCTTCTTGCGTGTCAAGAAGATTTCAAATTGTTCAAATTGAACAAGAACGTCTTTAAGCGTTAGACTTGTGTGTCTGTTATTTTGGATTCCTTTTTTTTCCATCTCGTCCTGAAGGGATTTAAGCGGGTCAAGCTTTTTCTTTTCGCTTGGGATTGATGAGATGTTTTTGGTGACAAAGTTGAGTTGGCCTTCAAGAGTGTCTTTTGAGATTGTAATTTTGTCTTTTTGTTCGGAAATCCATTTTGAAAACGGTTCGGCCATTTGCGCAAATTTCTTGCACAGCGCGTCGTTGTCTCTCTGGCGCTTGAGCTCTGCGTCGTAAGCGGACTGTCTGTCTGAGATGGCTTTTTCTAGCGAGCGAAGTGCGGATTCTGCCTGGTTGAGATCGTATGTTGAGTAGGGGTTTTCTGTGACAGATAAAGCGTCCATTTGTTTTTTAGTTTTTTGGATCGCTTCTTTTTTTTTATTTGCTTGTGAACGTGCGTCGGTTGTGAGTTTTTCGAGAGTTTTCTGGTAGTTTTCGACCTCTTCGAGAGTGAATCCGAAGTCATGAAGACCTGCATCTTCGATAGCGAATTTCATGAATTTAAGATAGTCGCTTGAGAGATCGGCGAATTCAAGACGAAGACGTTCTTTTTCTTGTTCGGTTGCAAGTGAGTGATCGAGATACTTTTTTTTTTCTTGAGCCAAAGTAACGAATTCTTCAAGCGCTGCGTTGATTGTGTCGTGTCTGTCCTGGATGTCCTGTAGCTTGTCTGCGCCGAAGCTCTTGTTCTGGTACTGTCGCAGATCGAAGATGTATTGGGAAAGATTCGACTCGTATTTCATTCCCATGATTTCGTTTCCAAAACGGACAAATTCATTGATTGTTGTTTTTTTTGATGTTTCAATATCTTTTTGGGTTGAGTCGAAAATATTCAGGTATTTTCTTGCTTGATAAACAGAAGAGATCTCCTCGTGCGTTTGGAGATTTGTTCTTTTGGACTCTGCCCATTCGTTGATTTTGTCGAATTGGTTGTGGTGGTTGTCGTTGAGTTCCTGGACATGTTCAATGAATTCTTCTCTTTTCAAATGGTCATCAAGAATGACTTTTTTTTGCTTAGCCAAGTCGTTGAGAATTTTGAACTTGCTGTCAACATCTGCATCTCTTGATTCGATGTGTTTCTGATTTTCGTATTTCTCTTTTTTAAGCTCTGCAGAAAGACTTTTAAGCTTAGCAACGCCAGTGGCGATCATTGAAGCGTTTTCCTTAACGACACCGTCCAAAATTCTTAATGCCAATTGGGCTTCTGAGACGGAGCTGATTTCCTCGCGGATCTCGAGGTATTCTTGCTTGTCCTTGCAGTAATCCGCAATTTTGTTGTATCGCGATTCGTGCTGCTGTGCAAGATTCACAAGTCGTAATTGTCGGTTGAGTTCGGCGTGAAGCGCGATTTTTCGCTCCTTCTCGCACTCTTCCAAATGAAGCATATCTTGCTCAACTTCTTTCAATGAGCACCCCTTTTCTGGCTTGAATTCGGGGCGTTTGTGGTGTGCAAGACGCATTGCTAGATTGTTGTAATTTGACTCCAAATTGAGCTGATCCGAAATCAACGAACTTTTGTCTTTTGCTTTATAATCATAGAACTCTTCCAAACGTCTTTTTGCGCCTGCCATTGTGTTGTCGATTGTGCGGTCTTCAAGAACTTTCTCGACTTTCTTGAGAGTTGCCTTGAAGTTTCTTGCTGTTTTGTTGTATTCAGCTTTCAAACGGTCGTTCTCCTTTGTTAATAGAATTAACTTCTTAATTCTTCTGGCTGCCAAATCAAGTTTTCTTTGCTCCGCAATTCCGTAATAATACTCACTGACATAAACAACCATTGAATTTTCGTCGAGTCTTCTAATTTCATCAGGGGTTATATACTGTTCCAAAGCGAAGTATTTCTCTGCGGCATCTTGGGCGGTTTTTAACGTCTTTATTGGATCGCTTGAATCAAGACTTTCCCAGTCGATCATCTTGGGTCTGTGCTTGTGGATGATTGCGCACAAGGCCATTCCGTCTGCAAAACTTTTCTTAAAGTCCGTTATTTCAACGCCTTTATATCCGGCAGTTTTGTTTTTGCACCACATCAACAACGCATCCTTTGCGTTAAGTGCCTCGCCACCGCTGCCGTCGTCGATCTTGATGTACTTCATCATAATAGCCCAGACCAATGCAAGCGTCCCTCTTTGATCCCCTTTTTCAAGTTGTTCTGCTGACGGCTTCACTTTCATGTCAACCCCTTTGCTCCATGCGAATTTTAATCCGTTGTTTAGGTTGTCGATACGGTGAATCGACATCTTTGGCTTCGCTACGTACTTTCCATCGTACTTACTTTCACTTAGAACTTCTATTAAGTTGATGAGCAATACTCCATCTTTAATGTCTTCTACTACATCGTTAACTTGTATTTCTGGTCGTGTGCGCAGTAGTTTTTGTTTTACCCATCGTGAAAAGATTTTTCGTTGCAATCGAACCCAATCTTGATTTTTTGGTCCTGCAGTTCTTCCTGTTCTTGACATTTTCTTTTAAATTTAATTTGAAAAAAAAAATGAAAAAAATTTTTTTGCTTTTTTTTTTTTTATTTTTTTTTTTGCTTTTTTTTTTAAATTAAAAAATAAATTAAAATAATTAAATTAAAATTAAAATAATGTTAAAAGGTGATGAATTAATTAAATTACAAGAAAGTTTAAAAAAAGAACAATTTTGTACAAAAGCTGGTAATTAAATTCAACAACAATTTTATCAACAATTTTAATTCAAAATTTATAATTAAATTTATAATTAAATTTATAAACAATTCCTTAATAAATTTATTTCAAAATTTATAATTAAATTTATAAACAATTTTATCAACAATTTTAATTCAAAATTTATAATTAAATTTATAAACAATTTCAATTCAAAATTTATAATTAAATTTATCAACAATTTCAATTCAAAATTTATAATTAAATTTATAAACACTTTTATCAACAATTTCAATTCAAAATTTATAATTAAATTCATAAACAATTTTAATTCAAAATTTATAAACAATTCCTTAATAAATTCATTTCAAAATTTATAATTAAATTTAATTATAAATTTATAAACAATTTCAATTCAAAATTTATAATTAAATTTATAATTAAATTTATAAACAATTTCAATTCAAAATTTATAAACAATTTCAATTCAAAATTTATAAACAATTCCTTAATAAATTCATTTCAAAATTTATAATTAAAAGAACAAGATTCTCTTGATAAAATCAGACAAAAAGCTCAAGAATTAGCATTTCAATTACAAAGTGATATAGCAGAATGTACAAATATGAATCGATTCATGGAATCTTTAACACCAAGAAATATTTCTTCATTTCTTCTTTCTCCTGAAAATTCTCATCCTTGGAAAGTGAAACTTTACGATCCATTAGAATCTCCTTTTTCAACTGTTCAAAAAAATGTATTTTTAAAAGACAAATTTCAATTTAATTTCAATTTAATTTCAATTTTCAATTTAATTTATTCATTTATTAATTAATTATTATTTAAAGAGATATCAACAAATGCTTCGTTTATTACGTTCAAATATTCCTGTTCTTATTGAAGCTATTTCTTTTCCATCTGTTTTATCTCTTGAATGCACTGAAATTTTATCACATTCTGCAATTTTTTCAGTTTTTGGAAATTTAATTAATGATGAAGAAGAAGATCAATTTCTTTTATTAATTCAAGTAGAGATTAAATCCAAAAATCAAATTCAAATTCAAATTTAAATTCAATTCAAAATTAAATTCAAATTCAAATTCAAATTCAAAATCAAAATCAAAATCAAAATCAAAATCAAATTCAAATTCAAAATCAAAATTCAAATCAAAATCAAATTCAAATTCAAATTCAAATTTAAAATTAAAATTAAATTCAATTCAATTTTAAAATTAAAATTAAAATCAAATTCAAATTCAAATTCAATTCAAATTTAAATTAAAATCAAAATCAAAATCAAAATCAAATTTAATTCAAATTCAAATTCAAATTCAAATTCAAAATTCAAATTCAAATTCAATTCAAATTCAAATTCAAATTCAAATTCAAAATCAAAATCAAAATCAAAATCAAAATCAAAATCAAAATCAAAATCAAAATCAAAATTCAAAATTCAAATTCAAATTCAAATTCAAATTCAATTTCAAAATTAAATTCAAATTCAAATTCAAATTCAAATTCAAATTCAAATTCAAATTCAAATTCAATTCAATTCAATTCAAATTCAATTCAATTCAAATTCAAATTCTAATTCCAATATTCAATTTAAAATCAAATTCAATTCAAATTTAATTCAAATTCAATTTAAAATCAAATTCAATTCAAATTTAATTCCAATATTCAATTTAAATTCAATTCAATTCAAAATCAAATTCAAAATCAAATTCAAATTCAAAATCAAAATCAAATTCAAATTCAAAATCTAAATCAAATTCAATTCAAAATTAAAATCAAATTCAATATAAAATTCAAATTCAAATTTAATTTCAAATTCAAAATCAAATTCAAATTCAATTCAAATTTAAATTCAAATTCAAATTCAAATTCAATTCAAATTTAATTTCAAATTCAAAATCAAATTCAAATTCAAATAAAAATTAAAAATTAAAAATTAAAAATTAAAAAAATCTAAAAAAGGGATCAATGGAAAAACAATTACAAACTCTTCCTGATCCTAAAAAATTACTCTCTGAAAATAAATTACTAAACAGAATAATCTCAGCTTTCTCAAAAAGCTCTTCTTGTTACAATTATTTATTCTCAAGTTTACGTCAACCTCTCATGTCCGTTATTCAAGACACTTTATTTGATGATGTACTTCTCATCTTTATCCTTTTATTATCAAAATAATTTAATATAATTTAATTACAAAAATCATCTTTTTATTTATTTAGCTTACTTCTCAAAATTTCCAAGAAAAAGACAAAGAAGGAGAAAGTAAAACAACTTATATTTAAATTTTTAAATGAATTTTTCATTTTCTTTTTAAATCAAATTTTTTCCCAATTTTCTTTAGTTTCGGGAAAATTAATTTCTTACGCTTCAGAAATTTTACGCTCTCTTGAAGCAAAACTTTCATTAATGCCTTATGGAATCCGTTGGATTTGCAAATCAATTAAAAAGTATTCATTTCTTTTTAAATAATATAATTTTATTTTCAATATTCAATTTTTAATACAATTTTTTTTAGCTTCTGTATTAAATATAAGAAGAAAAGCTCCATTATTAAATCAATCGCAGATTTCTTTTTTGTTAGAGTAATTACTCCTGCTGTTGTTTCTCCAGGGTATTAAATTACATTCTTAATCAAAACAAAAATTTTTTATATTTTATTATATTTTATTATATTTTATATTTATTTAGTAAGTAAAAAATAATCATCTTTTCAAAACATTCATTAATTTTCCTCAACTTTTTATTTCTAGAACGATATGGAATTGTTACTGAGGTTTCCATATCAAAATTTCATCGATTTAGTTTAACTCAAGTTAATATTTATTATATCTATTCTTTCAAATTAAAAATTAAAAATTTAAAATTAAAAATTTGAAAATTAAAATAGATTGCTAAAATATTAATGAGTATGTGTTATGGAACAACAAGTCTTAGAACTTCAAATATTTCTGAGAAAAAATTACAATCTTTAACAACAGATATTTCAAAGTTTTTTGAACTTGTTGTGAATATTTCAGACCGAATGAATGATGAATCTGAAGAAAAATATGAAGGAATTTCAAAAGTTTGTTTTTTTTTTTCCAAAAACAAGACAAGAAAAAAAATTTATTTAGTTGATTTCAATTTAATTTAATAGCAAGAATATGAATTTCTTGTAAACATGAAACCTCATGCAAGATCAACTTTGATTTCGCCAAATGATTTATTCTCACTTCATAATTTATTAGATGAATATTTATCATATCTTCTTAGCAATGACCCAGATAATCCAATAACCAAAAATGCACTTATGGAATTAATTGTTAAAATGGGAAAACCACCTGCTTTTCTTCCCGAATCTCGCAATAAATATTTATCTATATCCTTGTCTTATTCACTTCCAACACTTCCAAAATTAAAAGAGAAAGAGCAAATTCAAGAGAAAAAAAGCCATTCGGTTGTTCTTGATACACTCGAGCAAATTGATGAATTCGGAACTGCTTTTCAATCGCAAGATGAAGAGCTTATGAAAGATGCTGAGAAAAAATTGAGACAAACTTTATGCAATCTTGATTTTTTTGATTCTGAGAAATACAAAGGAAAAAATTTTACTGAAATATTAAAATCAGAAAAAGAAATTGCTTATGCTTCTCGATCTCTTCTTGTTGCTTGCCAACTTGATTCTTCATTGAGAATGCTTGAGCAAATGCCTTCTATTTTTAAAAATACAGAATATCGACCATTAATTTGGAAAATGAAGAAAGTAAAGATTTTTCTTTTTATCGAGCATTTCATGTTTTTGGAAAATTTTCTTTACATTTATTTATTTATTTATTTATTTAGGAATTTAATAATCGTCAAGAAAATTTAAAACAGTTGTTGAGAAGCAAACATGAATATCAACTTGTTATTAATCAATTAGAAGAACTTTTAAAACAAACCCAATTTAGAAAAGAACTTTTTAATAACTTTATTATATCTCTTGTTGCTAATTTCTTTATTGATGCTCACGATCTTGAATTGGAGGCAATGAGACAATTGATTTTACAAGCAAATACTGTAGAAGAACTTGAAAAAGGTGTTATTCATTTTTTTGAAAACACCCAAATATTAATTAAAACACATCAAATTACTTCATCTTTTTCAAATTCCCATTTAACTTCAATATTATCAATTATTGAAAATTATGGGTTTATATCCATTTATAATGAGTAAAACTAAATTAAATTATTTAAAATTTAGAATTTAAAATTTTAATTTTCATTTATTTAAAATTTTAGTTTATTCTGTCCTGAGTTTATTCGTTCTAAATCTCAGTTTCAAGATGAGCAATTTCATTTAGCTATTGAAAAATTAAAAAAATTAAATCCAATTCAAATACTTGGAATTTCTAAAGATTTATCAAAACCTTCAATTTGGAGTTTTCCATTAGAAGGTTTGATTTTTAATATTAATTTCAAAATGAATTTTAATTTTAATTTCAAAATGAATTTTAATTTTAAATTTTTTAGAATTATCTGCTTTAAATCTTTATAAATCTCCTCTACTTAAAATTGCTTGTCTTTCAAAATGTACTGAAACAGTTGATATTATCCTTAATTTTAATTCTTTCACAGATGATAATCAATTGAGAATAACCATTTTAGTAAAAAAAATTAATCAATTAATTTAAAAAGAAAATTCACATCTTTTTATTTTCTTTAAAAAAAAAATTGAAAGGTTTATGTTATAATTCTTTCAAATCCACAAAATCTTCCTTCTAATATTTCTTTTATTGAAATGTTTGTTGATCGAGAAATAATTGATCCAAAACAAGAATATTGGTTCACAATTTTTAAAACAGCTTTTGCTTATTTACAAACATTAAGCAATGAAGAAAATTCAAAAAAAGTTCGATTTTCACAAACAGAAATTAAATGAGAAAAATTATACAATTAAAAACCAAAAATATAATTTTTCTTTTTAAAAAAAAGAAGAAATAAAAAAAATTTATTTTTTCATTTTTTTATTTTTTCATTTTTTCATTTTTATTTTTATTTTTATTTTGCAAAATGAAAAATATTAAATTTAAATCCGTTGCTGTAACTGGACAAGATGCAATTAGAACAAAATATTCTGCTGTTCAATTGGGTTATTATAATGATCCTTTTGTTCAATTTTTTGTTCAAAACCCTCGAAAATCACAACCTATTATGAATCGAGGTTATTTTGCAAGAGTTTATTCAATAGAAAAGTTAATTTTGCAATTTCTTAATGTTTCAAAAAAAATAAAAGAAAAAAACAAAGAAGAAAAAAAAGACGAAAATTTTCAAAATGTTGTTCCTCAAATTGTGTCTCTTGGTTCTGGTCTAGACACAACTTTTTGGAGGATTTCACAAGACGAGAAATTCTCCAGTTTCCAATTCCGTTATTTCGAAGTGGATCTTGATCAAGTTAACGCAAAAAAAATTGACGTTATTTTAAAACATAAAGAATTATCAAGTATAATTGGATGTGAGGAAAAAAATAATCAAAAAAAGGAAGAACAAATTGAAGAGATTTTGCATGGATCAAAATCTGGGTTTTTTTTGGATCGCAAAAACGCGGAGATCATCTCATCAAAATATAGTCTGATTTCTGGAGATCTATGCGCACTTGACAGCATAATTGAGCGAATGAAGATCCATAAGATCAACTTTGAAGCGCCCACAATATTCTTTTCGGAATGTTCGCTTGTGTATTTGGATCCCAAGTATTCCGACGCGATTATTGGCTGGATTGCAAAGGATTTTCACGTTGTTTTTTTTGCTAATTATGAACATATTAATCCAAATGATCCATTTGGAAAACGAATGTTATTAAATTTTGAAAAACGCAATGCGCCTCTTCTTGGGATACATCAATATCCTTCTCTATCTTCTCAAATACAGAGGCTCAAGGATGCTGGTTTTGTTTTTGCAGGCGCTGATGATATGTTGAGTATTTATAATAGGTTCTCTACTTCTGATGAAGTGGATCGTTTGGTGATTCAAAAAATTCAGAAATTGGAGTTTTTTGATGAATTAGAAGAGTGGAATTTAATTATGAGACATTATATGATTTCTTGGGGTGTGAAAATTGAATCGGAATTTATTGATTTAGTTTCTGAATTTTTTCATTTGTGATGGAAGAAATTTTTAAAATGTTCAAAATTTTCAAAATGTTCAAAATGTTTTTTTTAGAATTGGAAGGAAATAAAGAACCCAAATTTAACAATTTATTTACAAATTTATTTACAAATTTATTTACAAATTTATTTACAAATTTATTTACAAATTTATTTAACAATTTATTTACAAATTTATTTACAAATTTATTTACAAATTTATTTACAAATTTATTTATAATTTTATTTACAAATTTATTTAAAAATTTATTTACAAATTTATTTAAAAATTTATTTACAAATTTATTTACAAATTTATTTAAAAATTTATTTACAAATTTATTTACAAATTTATTTATAAATTTATTTAAATTTAAAAATTTATTTATAAATTTATTTACAAATTTATTTACAAATTTATTTATAAATTTATTTACAAATTTATTTACAAATTTATTTATAACTTTATTTACAAATTTATTTATAAATTTATGGTTTTATTAAATTTATTTAAAAATTTATTTATGATTAAAATTTATTTATAAATTTATTTATAAATTTATTTACAAATTTATTTACAAATTTATTTACAAATTTATTTAAGATCTAATTAAAATTATTTTAAAAAAAGGGATTAAAATGATTAATTGAATTAAATTGGATTTTATTGATTAAAAAATTTATTTAAAAAATGTGGAATAAAATTGATTAAAATTTATTTATAAATTTATTTACAAATTTATTTATAAATCTAATTAAGATCTAATTAAATTTATTTTAAAAAAAGGGATTAAAATGGTTAATTGAATTAAATTGAATTTTATTGATTAAAAAATTTATTTAAAAAATGTGGAATAAAATTGATTAAAATTTATTTATAAATTTATTTAAAAATTTATTTAAAAATTTATTTAAGATCTAATTAAAATTATTTTAAAAAAAGGAATTAAAATGATTAATTGAATTAAATTGGATTTTATTGATTAAAAAATCTATTTAAAAAATGTGGAATAAAATTGATTAAAATTTATTTACAAATTTATTTACAAATTTATTTATAAATTTAATTAAAATCTAATTAAAATTATTTTAAAAAAAGGGATTAAAATGGTTAATTGAATTAAATTAGATTTTATTGATTAAAAAATCTATTTAAAAAATGTGGAATAAAATTTATTAAAATTTATTAAAATTTATTTATAAATTTATTTAAAAATTTATTTAAGATCTAATTAAAATTATTTTAAAAAAAGGGATTAAAATGATTAATTGAATTAAATTGGATTTTATTGATTAAAAAATTTATTTAAAAAATGTGGAATAAAATTTATTTATAAATTTATTTACAAATTTATTTAAGATCTAATTAAAATTATTTTAAAAAAAGAGATTAAAATGGTTAATTGAATTAAATTGAATTTTATTGATTAAAAAATTTATTAAAAAAATGTGGAATAAAATTTATTTATAAATTTATTTACAAATTTATTTACAAATTTATTTACAAATTTATTTAAAAATTTATTTACAAATTTATTTACAAATTTAATTAAGATCTAATTAAAATTATTTTAAAAAAAGAGATTAAAATGATTAATTGAATTAAATTGGATTTTATTGATTAAAAAATTTATTTAAAAATGTGGAATAAAATTGATTAAAATTTATTTATAAATTTATTTAAAAATTTATTTAAAAATCTAATTAAGATCTAATTAAAATTATTTTAAAAAAAGGGATTAAAATGGTTAATTGAATTAAATTGGATTTTATTGATTAAAAAATTTATTTAAAAAATGTGGAATAAAATTGATTAAAATTTATTTACAAATTTATTTACAAATTTATTTACAAATCTAATTAAAATCTAATTAAAATTATTTTAAAAAAAGGGATTAAAATGATTAATTGAATTAAATTAGATTTTATTGATTAAAAAAATTTATTTAAAAAAAATGAGATGGAATTTAAAACCAAAAACAAAATCTAATTTAATTCATTAAAATAAAGATTAAATTGAAAGTTGATTAAAGTTGTAATTTTTATTTTAATTTAGTTTCTTATTTTTTTTTCTTTTTCAATTTACTAATTGCCTCATAGATTTGAAATTAGATCAATATTTCTAATAAAACTATTAACTTATTTTTAAAATCCTTTTTTATTTTCCTTTTTAAAATTTAATTAAAATTTTTTAAATTAGATTTTTTTAATAATCCCCCAAAACTAATTTTAACACTTGATCTTTATTTATAGATTTAATTTAAAACTCTTCACTTTTTTATTTTTGTTTTTATTTTTGTTTTTGTTTTTATTTTTGTTTTTGTTTTTGTTTTTGTTTTTGTTTTTGTTTTTGTTTTTGTTTTTGTTTTTGTTTTTGTTTTTTGTTTTTTTTTATTTGAAAATTTAATTAAAAAAAAAAAAGAAAGAAGAAAAAATTTTTTTTTTAAATCGACACGTGTTGGGTAAATTTTTTGCTTTTTAATTTAAATTTTATTAATAAAGTTGAGAATAAGTTATTTGATCTTTTAAAAGAAAAATTAAATTAAATAATAAAGAAAAATTAAAAGAAAATAAAGAAATAAAGAAAATTAAAAGAAAATAAATAAATAAAAAATGAAAAAAAGAAAAACGTAAGAAGAATTTTGATCAAAAAAAAAAAAAAAAAAATTTAATTTTAAAATAAAAAATAAATAAGAAAAGGTTAATTTACCCTTAATTTTTAATTTAATTTAAATTTAATTTTAATTTAAATTTTAATTAAAACTTTTTTAAAATTGGTTTTTTAAAAACTTTTAAAAGGAATAATTTGTTGAAAAATTAAAAGAAAGGAAAAAAAGGAAATAAATTTTTTTTTATCTAAAATAAAAAAGAAAAAAATAAAATAAAATAAAATAAAATAAGTTTTCAATTATAAATAATATTGGAAATTAAATTTAAATATTCTTCTTTTATTGTTCTTAATTAAATTATTTAACAAAAGATCGATCGATCAAAAATAAAATAAAAAGAAAAAAAAACAAAAAAAAAATTTTTTTAACAATTTAAACAAAAAAAAAAAGTTAACAAATTTTTTAATTAAAAACTTAATAAAAAGAATTCGTAAACCAATTTAAAAAATATAATAGAAATAAAAATGCAAAAAATTCAATAAAAAAAAAACTGAAAACGAAGCGATTTTTTTAATTAAAATTCTAATTAAAAAAAATTTAAATAAAAAAATTTTTAATTAAAAAAAAAAAAAAAATATTAAAAGATTTCAATCGATCTTTCCACCAAATCACTTTTCTCCTTTCAATCTAACAAGTTTACACTCTTCTTTGACATTTTTTTTTATTGAAAATTTTTTTTTTTTACTTTTTTCTTTTTCTTTTTCTTTTTAAAATTACATTTTTGTTTTGAATTGTTTAGCTTTTTTTTTAAAAAAATTTTTTCTTTACATTCTTTTATACAAAAAAAACAAAACCAATTTTTTAAAAAACAACAATGACATTAAATCCAGAAAAAACAGTTACAATAGATAAGGAAAAAACAGTTACAATAGATAAGGAAAAAACATTAACATTAAATCCAGAAAAAACATTAACATTAGATAAGGAAAAAACAAGTACAATAGATAATCAAAAAACATTAACAATAGATAAGGAAAAAACAAGTACATTAGACAATCAAAAAACAAGTACAATAGATAAGGAAAAAACAAATACAACAGACATTAACACAAATTCCACAAATACAATTCGCACTTGTTCAAATTGTGGGACACAAAAAACTCCCATGTGGAGAAGAGGACCAGCTCCAAATTACGCAGATCTGTGCAATGCTTGCGGTTGTTACTTCAGAACTCACTTAAAACACAGACCTATTCCAACAGGAAAAAAAGCTAATATGCCAATTCTTTCTAGAAAAAAAAGAGCTAAAAATAACAAGAAACGTAAATGCCAAAATCGCCAAGAACAACTCGACATTTCTCCAGATAAACAAACAAAATGCCCGAAACAGATCGAAAAAAAAGTTCGTTGTAGAAAATCCAAAAACCCGAAATCTCTTATCCATCAAAAGGAAAAAAAGACAAAACAACACAAAGACAACTTGACATTGAACGCTTTTGAGCAAGAAACACATGAAAGTCAACGCCAACCATTCACAGACAATCCTGACATTAACGAGCAAAACATAAATTCCTTGTATTCTGATGTAATCCGGCTTTTTGATCCTCAAGAATTTTTTTATCCTCAACAAAACATTTTTTATCCACAAATTTGTTCTTTTCCAAATCAAACAAATGGAGTTTATATTCAAACACCCCCAAATGCTTATCCAGGTTTTGTTCAATTAATGCCTTATTCAATGATCACAGGTTTTGATCAATTTCTACCTTTAAATCAAGAACAAACACAACGTTTTTTAACTTGCAGATTTACATTTCTTGATAAGAATTATGATTTTCAACTTGATCTTAGCAAAATTGATGTAATTTATTAATTTTTATAATGACGTTTAATTAATTTTAAAAAAATTTGATGAATTAATTTTAAAAAAGAAAAAATTTTTTTCATCTTTAATAATTTTATTTTTAATTTTAAATTAATTTTAATTTTATTTATAATTTTAATTTTAATTTTAATTATTTAATTTTAATTTAATTTTAATTTTAATTTTAATTTTAATTTTAAATTTAAATAGAGTGTTTCAAGTCTTTATCAACAAATTCAAGAAAAATTTGGATTTGATGCAAAACCTTATCTTAATCTTGAAATTGTGTTTCCTGATACAAATCAACCAAAAATTCCAATTTCTTGCGATGAAGATCTTCTTAATTTGAACAAGAAAGAATCTTTATTACAAATTTCTTTTGCTTAAAGAAATTTAATTCAAAAATTAATTGTTGCTTTGCTTTCAAATTTAATCTCTTAATCCTCTTCACAAAAAAAGAAATCATTTAAAATGGTTCTTTTTTTTGTGCTGAAGATGATTTTTTTTTTTAATCATCTTCACTCATTCGGTTATTCCACTTTTTTTTTTTTTCACCTTTTGGAAAAAAATTTTTTTTTTCCATTTTTTTTTTCTTTTTTTTTTGGATTACTTTTTCACCCTCAAGTTTACATTCTTCATTAACTTTCATCTCCTTCGTAACAAGATACTTCAATTATTTCTTCCATCTCAAGCAATTTTCCATTCAATTCATTTTTAAATTTTCAATCAAAAACCCTTTTTTTGGATTTGGGTTTCTATTTCAAATCTATTTTTTTTTCTTTTTTCTTTTTCTTTTTTTCTTTGTTTGATTTGTTTTTAAAAAAAAAAGGGTTTTTGTTTGGAAATGAAAAGTTTTTTTTTTTTTTTTTTTTTTTTTTGATTTGATAATTTAAAAATAATTTTCTTTTAATTTTTTTTTTTATAAAAATTTAAATCAAATTAAATCTTCCTCAATAAATGCTCAATCTTTTATTATTTCTTTTTTTCTTTTTAAAAAAACAAAAAACAAAAAAAATGAATTTGAATTTGAATTTGATTTTTGATTTTGATTTAGATTTTGATTAATTATACTAATTTTTCAATCCAAAAAGTAAAAAAGTAAAAAAAAGTAAAAAAAAGTAAAAAAAAGTAAAAAAGGAACAAAAAGTAAAAAAGGAACAAAAAGTGGATCGAAAATTTGGATCAGTTAAGATTAACTTGATCAAGTAAATTACCAAAAGGATCAATAGCTGTAAAATTAATATCATTTGAATGAACTTCAACAATCCAAATATTTCTAAATGAAAAAATTTAAATTAAAATTAAATTTAAAATTAAAATTAAAATTAAAATTAAAATTAAAATTAAAATTAAAATTTAAATTTAAAATTAAAATTAAAATTAAAATTAAAATTTAAATTTAAAATTAAAATTAAAATTTAAATTTAAAATTAAAATTAAAATTAAAATTAAAATTATAATTAAAATTCAAATTTAATTGAAAAATACCTGCTGCTTCTAATCTTGTCTTCATACCAACGTAAATCATTATCGTTATCTCTCTCTCTTAAACTTCCCCAACCACCACCACCGAAATAAATAGCGCCATTTTGCGCAACAGTTGCATCATTTCTGAGCATTTTAGATCTTTTCATAATATGAGAATGATGTTCAAAAACAACGGAAATATTTTGAGTATCCAAAATTTGAAGCCATTCTTCACGAATATCTTTTGATCTTGAGTTGTCATGTTTGCGATAAGAAGGGTACATTGGGACATGATAAACAACAATGATATTTTGAACAGATTGGGAACGAAGGGACTGGATTGTATCAGTGAGCCATTGTTTCTGGTCTTCCATTGGGAAGATATGATTTGTATCCAAAGTGATGATTGACGTGTTTTTATTGATTTGATGTGAATGATAAGTGAGTTGTTTAAAAGGATCCGTGAATAATGTTGATGTATGCTGAAAATATGTGAACCAAAACGGCGCGTGTTTTGGTTTCACTTCCTTGTATAGATATCCAATGCTTACTTCGTGATTTCCTATTGCTGGGATTATTGGTAATGAATATCCACTTGGTGTTTTTGAATGTTTGTCCCATTGTGAAAGCCATGCATCCCATCTTCGATAACAGCATAATGTCCCATCGTCGTGTGCAAAATCCCCTCCAAATACTATAAATGCCGGTTCGTATTTTACCATTTGATCTGTTATATCGTTCCATTCTGGATAAAGCTGGTTTTATTATTTGATTTAAATTTGATATAAATTTGATTTGAAATTAATTTGAATTTGATTTGAATTTGATTTAAATTTGATTTAAAATTGATATAAATTTGATTTAAATTTGATTTAAATTTGATTTAAATTTGATTTAAATTTGATATAAATTTGATTTAAAATTGATTTAAAATTGATTTAAATTTGATTTAAATTTGATTTAAATTTGATTTAAAATTAATTTAAATTTGATATAAAATTGATATAAAATTGATTTAAAATTGATTTAAAATTTTGATTTAAAATTGATATAAATTTGATTTAAATTTGATTTAAATTTGATTTAAATTTGATTTAAAATTGATATAAAATTGATATAAAATTGATTTGAATTTCATTTAAATTTGATTTGAATTTGATTTGAATTTGATTTAAATTTGATTTAAAATTGATATAAATTTGATTTAAATTTGATTTAAATTGATTTAAAATTGATTTAAAATTGATTTAAATTTGATTTAAAATTGATTTAAAATTGATTTAAATTTGATTTAAATTTGATTTGAATTTGATTTAAATTTGATTTAAAATTGATATAAAATTGATTTAAAATTGATTTAAATTTGATATAAAATTGATATAAATTTGATATAAAATTGATTTAAATTTGATATAAAATTGATATAAAATTGATTTAAATTTGATATAAAATTGATATAAATTTGATATAAAATTGATATAAATTTGATATAAAATTGATATAAAATTGATTTAAATTTGATTTAAATTTGATTTAAATTTTCATTCCATTTTTGAATTTTAATTTTCATTCCATTTTTGAATTTTGATTTGAAATTCCATTTTTAATTGTAATTCTTCTTAAAATAATTCCAAAAAATAAATACATTTGAATCACCACCAACTGCAAAAACAACATCAGAAACATTATAAGGAGTTGTTCTAAACTTTTGTTCTCCTGACCACTTTTCATTTGAATCTAAATAATAATAAATAGATTTAGATTTATATTTATATTTATATTTAGATTTAGATTTATATTTATATTTATATTTTAAATATTTAGATTTAGATTTAGATTTTAAAGATTTAGATTTATATTTTAAATATTTAGATTTATATTTAATTCAAATTTACTTTGATCTCCTGCTCTAAAAAAGTAAGTTGTATCTTCATTTAAATTGTCCAAAATTGCATAATGAATATATCTATCAACTTCAAAAGGATCCATTTTATGAGTAATTGCAGTTGCTGTAAATTCATAACCTGAAGCAGAAGGATGACTTGTAGTAGAAAATTTAACACAAGGAGATGAATAAGATTCAGAAGAATGAAAAATAACAATCATTTCAGAAGATTGATTTTCAGCTGCAGTTAAATAAACATGACAAGGTGATCCTAATATTTTAAAAAATTCAGAGAAAAATGAATTTTACCAAATTATAATAAGATATTTAGATTTAGATTTATATTTATATTTATATTTAGATTTAAATTACCTTCTTCACAAGAAGATTTCATAAATTTTCTTGTGAATTTTGTACTTGTATATCCCAAATTATTTCTATCAAAACATAAATCTTCAAGTATAAAACTAAGGAAAAAAGTGACAAATATGATCGACTTGTTTTTTGTTATTAAGTTTTAAATTGTTTTTTGGTTATTAAATTTTAAATTATTTTTTATTATTAAATTTTAAATTGTTTTGGTTATTAAATTTTAAATTGTTTGTATTATTAAATTTTAAATTATTTTTGGTTATTAAATTTTAAATTGTTTTGGTTATTAAATTTTAAATTATTTTTGTTATTAAATTTTAAATTATTTTTTATTAATTTTTAAATTATTTTTATTATTAATTTTTAAATTGTTTGTATTATTTTGGAATAAAAAGTAAAAAATTTTTTTTAAAAAATTAATTACAAGTAAAATTGGGATAATAATCTTCTTTTTTGTAGTAAATAAAACTTTAATTTTTATAAAGAAATTCACAAAAAATCTTTTTTTAGAACGAGATTTTTGATTATTAATATTTGTATAAGTATTTGATTGATTTTTTGGATTATGAAGTTTATTTTTATCATTTTCATTTTCATTTTCATTGTCACTTTTGCTTTTGTTATTATTTTCTAGATCAATATCACTTAAGCTTTGACTTTTACTTTGGCTTTTACTTTTACTTTTGCTTTTACTTTTGCTTTTGCTTTTGCTTTTACTGCTCTTTTTCTCTTCTTTATTTTCATTGTCACTTGTTTTTTTGTTGTCAATTTCATTCCCTTTTAATTTTTTTTCATTTTTAATATCTTTTAACTCCATCTCATTGTCACTTGTTTTCTCTTTAACTGGAAACAAAACAACAACAATAATAAAAAACAATATTGACAGCAACAGACCAGAAACAACAGGATGAGTAATATCAAACATAGAAAAAGAAAGGAAAACCAAAGCAAGAATAATAATCAATATCCAACTGACAAAGAAAAAAATAATTCTTAACCATCTTCTTCTTTGCTTTTTAAATGTTTTTTTTGGACTGATTTCTGGTTTAGTTTTGAAAATTAATGCTAAAATCAATTCAATTATAAAAATCCCTAAAAAAATCAGAAAAAGTCCTAAAGTTAATGCATCAAGTAATGATAAATCTCCTAAATATGCCATTTCAATTTGATAACTGTTTTTAAAAAGAAAAAAAGAATAAAAGAAAAAAAAAAAAGAATGAAAAAGAAAAAAATGATTTAAAAAATTTTTTTTTTTAATTTTAAAAAGGTTAAAAAAAATATAAAAATTAAAATAATAAAATATAAAAAGTAAAAAGAAAAGTTTTATTGAGAATGAAAGATCTTTTCTTTATTGTGTTTTTTTTTTGGAGTTTTTTTTAAAGAAAAAAAAGAAAAAAAAGAAAAAAAAGAAAAATTAGGAATTATCTTGCAGAAAGTCCAAAATCACCAGAAATAGTTGTTCCAGAAATATAAGAAGCTTCATCGCTTGCAAGGAACATAATAATAGCAGCCATCCTTTCAAATCAAATATTTATAAATTAATTTAATTCAATTTAATTCAATTTAATTCAAATATTTGATTTAAATCAAATATTTATAAATCAATATAATTCAATTTAATTCAATTTAAATCAATTTACAATTTAAATCAAATTAATTCAATTTAAATCAATATAATTCAAATATTTATAAATCAATTTAATTCAATTCAATTTAAATCAATTTAATTCAATTTAATTCAATTTAATTCAATTCAATTTAAATCAAATATTTATAAATCAATTTAATTCAATTCAATTTATATCAATTTAAATTAATTTAAATCAATTTAATTTAATTCAATTTTAATTTAGAGTTAATTCAATTTAATTCAATTTAAATCAATTTAATTCAATTTAATTCAATTTAATTCAATTTAATTCAATTTAATTCAATTTAAATATTTATAAATCAATTCAATATAATTCAATTTAAATCAATTATTTATAAATCAATTCAATTTGATTTAATTCAATTTAATTCAATTCAATTCAATTTAAATCAATTTTATAAAATTTACTCAGAAGGATCACCAAGTCTTCCATTAGGAAGATCTTGTTCACAAAGTGGTTTAAATTGTTCCCAAAGTGTTGAATTTTGAGTAACTAAAGGTCCAACCCATGGTTGAAGTCCTTCAAAAATATTTTGCTTGATTCCAAGTTAAAGGTGTTGATATTAATCCAGGAGCAAGACAATTAGCTCGAATTGTTGGTGTTCCACTTGCATATTCAAGTGCAATTGATTCAGTTAATCCAATTATCCCATGTTTGCTTGCAGAATACATTGATGCTTTTTTAAATATTAATTTGATTAATTATAATATTAATTTTAATTTTAATTTTAATTTTGATTTTAATTTTAATTTTAATTTTAATTTTAATTTTAATTTTGATTTTAATTTTGATTTTAATTTTAATTTTAATTTTGATTTTAATTTTAATTAATTTTAATTTTAATTTTAATTTTAATTTTAATTTTAATTTTAATTTTAATTTTAATTTTAATTTTAATAATTTTAATTTTAATTTTAATTATAATTTTAATTTTAATTTTATAAATGAATTTTAATTTTAATTTCGATTTTATAAATGAATTTTAATTTTATAAATGAATTTTAATTTTAAAGCTGAATTTTTATAATAAAGAATAAATATTTAGTATGCAATGTACCAGTAGGACAAGCTCGAATTCCTAAAAATTCATTTTAATTTTTTATTTAATTTTTTTTCCAATTTAATTTAAATTGTTAATACAACAAAAAAGAACACTTTTTTTTTAAAAGTATTAAGAATAAACAAACCATTATAACTTGATAAATTAATCATTGTTCCATTTCTACTATGATTGTACCAATATTTGACTTCTTGTTGCATACAATTAAAAGTTCCATAAAGATTATTATAAATTGGATCACTTAATTTTAAATTTTAATTTTGATTTTAATTTTAATTTTAAATTTAATTTTAAATTTAATTTTAATTTTAATTTTGATTTTAATTTTAATTTTAATTATAATTTTATTTTTAATTTTAATTTTAATTTTAATTTTTAATTTTGATTTTAATTTTAATATTAATTTTAATTTTAATTTTAATTTTAATTTTGATTTTAAATTTTTTTAAATAATTTTAAAATTTTAATTGTTCTGATTTTAATTTTAATTTTTAATTGTAATTTTAAATGTAAATTTACTGTTCTCCAAAAGTATAATTATCAGGGATTTCATGCATTTTACCAAGCATACCACCAATGCCAGCATTATTAACAGCAATATCAATAGTACCATAATTATTATGAATAAAATTAATTACATTTTTAATTTCATCCAAATTACGAATATCAGCTTTAATAAATTTAGCTGTTCCATTCGCTGCAATAACTTGTGGATCTGTTTTTATTTTCCGTTCAGCATCAGCACCATTATACCAATCTGGATGCTCATCTCTTGCAATACTAATTTTAATTTTGATTTTAATTTTAATTTTAATTTTAATTTTAATTTTAATTTTAATTTTAATTTTAATTTTAATTTTAATTTTAATTTTAATTTTAATATTAATTTTAATTTTAATAATTTTAATTTTAATTTTTAATTTTGATATTTGATTTTAATTTTAATTTTAATTTTAAATATTAATTTTAATTTTAATTTTAATTTTGATTTTAATTTTTAATTTTGATTTTAATTTTTAATTTTAATATTAATTTTAAATTTTAATTTTAATTTTAAATTTTAATTGGGAATTGTTTTAGTCTAACTTACAAAATAACTGTTGCTCCGGCTCTAGCAAATCCAAGTGCTTTAAAAAATTTAAAATTTTAATTGATTTTTTTTAAATGATTTTTTTAATTGATTTTTTTACAAGTTGCAAAACCAATTCCACTTGAACCACCAGTTAGGAAAACAACTTTGCCTGTAAAATTTGTAGCAAAAGTATAAGAGAATAATAATAAAAGGAAAAATAATTTCATTTTAATAATTGCGAAAAAAAAATGAAAAAAAAAATGAAAAAAATAATTTCATTTTTTTCCTTTTTCTTTTCTTTTTTTAAAAATAAATCAAATGAAAGTAAAATTAATTTTAATTTTAATTTTAATTTTATAAATTAATTTTAATTTTAAATTTAATTTTAAAGTCTTCACAAAGATTAGCAAAAGAATATTCTAAAATTCAAAAATCAGATAATGAATTCAATATTTCAATTGATTCTAATAATATTTTAAATTGGAAAGCAATATTAAAAGGACCAGATGAAACTCCATTTAAAAATGGAAATTTTGAGATATCAATTAAATGCACAGATCAATATCCAATGAAACCTCCAAAAGTCTTCTTTAATACACCAATTTTTCATCCAAATATTCATTTCAAAGTATTTTTCTTATCTTTATTTTTAAATTAAATTGAATATTGAATTGAATTGAATTGAAATGAATTGAATTGAAATGAATTGAAATGAAATGAATTGAAATGAATTGAATTAAATTGAACTGAATTAAATATTAAATTAAATTGAATAAATTGAATTGAATTGAATTGAATTGAATATTAAATAATTAAATTGAATAAATTGAATTAAATTGAAATGAATTAAATTGAATAAAATGAAATGAAATGAATTGAATTGAATTAAATATTGAATTAAATATTGTATATTAAATATTAAATTGAATATTGAATAAATTGAATTAAATATTAAATAATTAAATTGAATATTGAATTGGATTGAATTAAATTGAATATTGTATATTAAATATTGAATTGAATTAAATATTGAATTGAATAAATTAAATATTGAATTAAATATTGAATTGAATTAAATATTGAATTAAATGTTGAATAAATTGAATTGAATTGAATTAAATAATTAAATTGAATATTATATTAAATATTAAATATTGAATATTAATTTATTAAAAATAAAGACAGGTGAAGTTTGTTTAGATGTTTTAAAAGCAAATTGGTCTCCTGCTTGGGATATATTTGCAATTTGTCGAGCTATTTCGCTTTTACTTTCTCATCCAGAACCTGATTCACCTTTAAATTGTGATGCAGGAAATATGCTTAGAGCAAAGGATGAAATGGCTTATTTTTCAATGGGTGAAATGTATACTCAAATGTTTGCAATTAAAGAAAATTCTGATAAAAAATAATTTTCCTTTTTTTTTTTATTGATTTTCCTTTCCAAATTTTCTTTTGAAAATGATTAAATTTTCTTTTAAATTTTCTTTTAAATTTTCTTTTCAATTTTCTTTTAAATCTTTTAAATCTTTTAAATCTTTTAAATTTTTTAAATCTTTTCAATTTTCTTTTAAATTTTCTTTTAAATTTTCTTTTAAATTTTCTTTTAAATTTTCTTTCAAATCTTTTGAATCTTTTAAATTTTCTTTTAAATTTTCTTTTAAATTTTCTTTTAAATTTTCTTTTAAATTTTCTTTTAAATTTTCTTTTAAATTTTCTTTTAAATCTTTTGAATCTTTTGAATTTTCTTCTAAATCTTTTAAATCTTTTAAATTTTCTTTTAAATTTTCTTTTGAATTTTCTTTTAAATTTTCTTTTAAATTTTCTTTTAAATCTTTTGAATTATCTTTTAAATTTTCTTTCAAATTTTCTTTCAAATTTTCTTTCAAATCTTTTAAATCTTTTGAATCTTCTAAATCTTTTAAATCTTTTGAATCTTCTAAATCTTTTAAATCTTTTGAATCTTCTAAATCTTTTAAATCTTTTAAATCTTCTAAATCTTCTAAATCTTTTAAATCTTTTAAATCTTTTGAATTCTTTTTAAAATTATTATAAATTAAATGAACAGAATGAACTCTTTGATAAGAATTAATAATTTTCACAATATCTTTTGCAATAGGAATTTTAAAAAAATCAAGTATCAATTTAAATTGATTTAGAGTAGAATAATCAATATCTAAATCAATCCAATCAAAATATAAAAACTCAATAAAAGCTTTAATAGCCAAAGTAGAAAAATAAAATTCAGTAAGATCCAATTTCGATTCTTTTGTAAATTTTTGGAAAAAAGGACATCGAACTTGCAAAATCAATCGATGAACTTCAAAACTAAAATTTTTATCAATTAAAGTAAAATCTTTGCTTTCTTCATTTAGTAAATGCTCAAATGTTATTCCAAATGGTAATATATTAGTTTTTAATGAAATGTCTAAAACTTCTTCAGAAAATTTCCGAATAATTTTCACTTCATCTTGGCTTGTAAATTTATCATAACAAAGCCAATCTAAAATTAATTTGGCTTCTTTTTCTGTTTTTTTCGAAAGTATTTCAATAACTTTTTCCTTTTTTTCTTTTCCAAAATTTAGTTCAATCAATTCCTTCGAAGTTTTTATCGCTTTGGGTTTTGTTTCGATAGTAATTTTTTCTAGATTTTCATTCTTTGTAATAAATTGTTCAACATCTTTTAAAATTGTATTCAAATATATTTTCTTATCATTATATGGTTTTGATAAAATCATAGAAGATAATAAAACTTTATCGTTAATCATATTATATAAAGGTTTCTAAATACAAAAATTGAAATAAAATAAAACAAAAACAAAACTATTTTATATTTTTTTTTATGATTTTACGCCATTCTATTAATAAAATTATTAATAACAAAAAATTTTACTTTTATAAATAAATAATTAATTAAATAATTCTTACAACAATCCGTGTTAAATCTGCTCCTGCTTCTATTAAAATTTTTAATATTTCTTTATTGGGATTTGGATTATGTTCAATTAATGTTTCAAGGACAGTTTTTCCAGACTAAAATTAATTGAGGAAAGTAAGTAAGTAAATAAATAAATAAATATTTTTTTTCTTTACACTAATAAAATTCACATCATCTCCTTTTGAAATTAACAATTTAATAATACTCGGATCTCTATACTGAATAACCTTATGAAGAAGATTTTCTTTTTCAGACTATAATTTTATATTTTATAATTTTAATTTTAATTTTATATTTTATAAATTTATAATTTTTTCTTAAAACAAACTCTAAGCTATAAAAATATAAATAAATAAATTAATTAATAAATTAATAAATTAATCAAAAAAATTAAAAAAATTTTTTTACTCCATAAATCGGAAGAGGTTCATCTTTCCATTCATTAATAAAAGCAATAAAAAAATTGAAATTTAACAATGAAATTGATTTTTGAATATAAATTGCTTTCTGTTTAAAAAAAAATTTGTTTTGTTTTGTTTTGTTTTGTTTTGTTTTGTTTTGTTTTGTTTTGTTTTGTTTTGTGAAAAAAAATTTATAATTAATCATTTACTTTCTAATAAAAAATACTTCATTTTAAATTATAAATTCTTGTTTTGATTTTGGAAATTTATTTTACTTCCTAAATTAAAAATTGAAAATGAATTAAAAAAAAACAATTTCTTCAATATTTAAAAAATAATTGTTTACATGAGAAAAATTGGAAAAATTTATTCTTTTTAATAATTTGGTCACAATTTGAGAATCTAAATTAAAGTCCATTAAATTTTCAATAAGTTGTTCCTAAAATAAATTAAATTTTAAATTTTAAATTCAAAAAAGAAAACAAAACAAAAACAATTTTACATCAGGAACTTGTAATCCATCAATAAAAGTTTCAATAACTTCAGGAGATTTTATATTTGCAAAAAAATTGGAAATTGTTAGATCCTAATTTTTCAAAAAAATCGGAAAAGAAAATTATTATCATTAAAATAATAATTAATAAAACAAACATTAAATTTTGTTATTGGAAAACGTTTCAAAATTAAAGCCATTAAACTAGTAAACTTTTTTCTTGAAATTGCTTCAAAAAAAGAAATTTCATAAGTCTATTAAAAAAAATTAAAGAAAAATGTTTTTTTTTGATAATCTAATCCAAAAAAAAAAAAGATTAATTTTACTGTTGATTCATAAGGTTTTGTTATATATTCAATTAATAGTTCAAGAATAGGTAAAGGAGTGTCTTCATTAACTGCTATTGAAAAAACATTTACACCCTAAAGAAAAATGTTTGTTAAACTCTTTTTCTTCTGTTTTTTTTTTGATGCAAAACAAATTTTTTACTCTTGATGTCATTAATTCAATTTGTTCTTTATTTAAAAAAATTTTTACTGCTTCAACATTACTTTTACGAGAAAATAATCTTATTAAAGGAGTATGACCCTTTGGAAAATAATATAATTTTAAATGAAAATTTTTTAGATCTATAGAAAATAATAATAATTTATTTTTCTTTTAATTTACATACTTTTTTTAAATTTTAAAATTTTAAAATTTAACCATAAAGAAAAAATGAGAAAAAAAAATTACATTCTTTAAATTAAATTAAATCAAAAACACAAAAAAAATACAATAAAATTTAAATTTAACAATTTTAAAGGTTATTGATATTTATATATATTTTTTACATCTAAAGCTTTTGGATCAGCTCCTTGATCAATAAGAAATTTTATTAGTTCAGGATCAGGAAATGAAGAACAAATATAATGAAGAACTGATGAATTCTGAAGAATAAAAAAAAATTAGTAAAAATAATCAAGAGTTTAAAAAAAAAGAAATTGAGATTACTTCTCCCTATTAATAAAAAAAAAGAAAAAAACTTGATTAAAAAAGAAAAATGGAAAAAAAAAGAAAAAGAAAATACATCAACAGCTTTAAGTGATGCTCCACTTTTAATCAGTAATTTAGCAACTTCAATATTTGGACACATATGAATAGGTGTTCTTCCATTCTATTATATTGATTATTTAAAAAAAAAGTGAATAATTACAAAATTTTAGGAAAAAAAAAAGAAAAATTTACCACAATTGAATTTACATCAGATCCATTATCAATTAAGATTTTAACATAATCTATAATTCCTTTTTCTACTGCGTGGTGTAATGGAATAAATCCCTGTATTTTTATTAAAAAAATTTTTTTTATTTATATCTATAATAATATTATTTATCTTTATCATTTTTTTTCTTATTACATACTTTTTATTTTGATAAAAATTTTTAGAAGAAAGAAGAAATAAGTTTTTCTTTTATTATTGAGGAAAATTAACTAATTTCTTACAACCTAAGATTTTTAATAAAATATAAGTAAATAAAATGAGAAATTAAAGTATAAATCAGAAAAATACATCTCTTTGTTCAAGAAGTCTTCCATCTGTTCTTTTAATAATTAAATTAAAAATTTCAGGATTGTAAACAGTTCTAATTTTCGCGAAATGAAGAAGGTTATAATCCTAAATATTATATGTAATTTAATTAATTTGAAATGCTATAAATAAAAGAAAGAAAGTTTACATACTAAATTTATAAATGAATGAATATAAGTTTAAACAAAAAAAAAGCATTTTAGTTGATGCTTTTTACAGTCTTTTTTATACAAATCAAAAAGAAATTTTTTCAATATAGAACTTGTATTCAATTAAATAAATTGATAAATTTTACAAATTTCATTTCCGGATCAAGTCCCAAATCAAGAAATAATTTAATAACATTTATATCATCATGATATAAAAATGATAATGATAATGCGTTGTGAATCTTTTTTTTGTGTTTATAATAAAAAAGTAAATTTAGATTTAAATTTAAAGAAAAAAAACGAACTCCCTAAATAAAAAAATAAAGTCAAATTAGTTCCAAAAAAAAGAAATTATTATATTAGATTACATTCATAACATCATAGTTTGCACCTTCTTCAATTAATAATTTAATAACTTCATAAGAAGCATTATTTCTACATGCGTGAAGAAGTGGGGTATTTCCCTAAAGAAAAAAAAAATTTTTTTCCAAATTGTAAAGTCATATTATTAATTATTTTGTTTTTGTATTTCATCAAAAAAAAAAAAGAAAGAATTTACACCCTAAAACAATTTTTATTAAAAAATAATTCACATAAAAATAAAATTAAAGAAAAATACTTTCTAAAGTTATTAAGAAGAAAAATTAATTTTAAAAAGTTTTTTTTTCTTCTTCTTCTAAAATGTAAATATCTACAGATTTTTGTTCAATATCTGCACCTTGATCAAGTAAAAAAATTATCATTTCTTCTTTAGGTTTGTTTCTACATGCTATATGAAGTACACTTAATTTATCCTAAATTAAGATTTTAGTTAAATATAAGTATTTTTTATAATAGTATAGAAAAAAAGTTGTATTTTTTACTGTCTAAAATTTTATTTTATTAATTTTGGATTTGAAATTTTTATTTAAAATAGAAAACTAACATCCTAATAAAATTTAATAAATGGAAATGTAAAATTATAAATCATTAAAAAAGCAAACAAACCAATTCACTTCGAATATCAAAATCTTTTATAATTGTTTTCAATTCTGAAATTGAATTGTTTATAATCAAATTTTTAATTTTTTCGTTCTATTTTAACAAGAAAAAGCAAGTAAAACAAGAGAGTTTTAATTTTAATTTTAATTTTATATTAATTTTATATTAATTTTATATTAATTATATATTAATTTTATATTTATTATATATTAATTTTATATTAATTTTATATTAATTTTATATTAATTTTATATTAATTTTATATTAATTTTATATTAATTTTATATTAATTTTATATTAATTTTATATTAAATTAATTTTATATTAATTTTTATATTAATTTTATATTAATTTTATATTAATTTTATATTAATTTTATATTAATTTTATATTAATTTTATATTAATTTTATATTAATTTTATATTAATTTTATATTAATTTTATATTAATTTATATTAATTTTTATATTAATTTTATATAATTTTATATTAATTTTATTATATATTAATTTTATATTAATTTTATATTAATTATATTAATTTTATATTAATTTTATATTAATTTTATATTAATTTTTATATTAATTTTATATTTATTTTATATTTATTTTATATATTAATTTTTATATTAATTTTATATTAATTTTATATTAATTTTTATATTATTTTATATTAATTTTATATTAATTTTATATTAATTTTATATTTATTTTATATTAATTTTATATTTATTTTATATTAATTTATATTTATTTTATATTAATTTTATATTAATTTTATATTAATTTTATATTAATTTTATATTAATTTTATATTTATTTTATATTAATTTTATATTAATTTTATATTTATTTTATATTTATTTTATATTAATTTTATATTAATTTTATATTTATTTTTTTATTTTTATATTTATTAATTTTATATTTATTTTATATTAATTTTATATTTATTTTATATTATTTTATATTTTTATATTAATTTTATATTTAATATTTATTTTATATTAATTTTATATTAATTTTATATTTATTTTATATTAATTTTATATTAATTTTATATTAATTTTATATTAATTTTATATTAATTTTATATTAATTTTATATTAATTATATATTAATTTTATATTAATAATTGATAAAGATGTATCAATTCTAGATAAATTATTTATCAATTATAGATAAATATAATTTATTTTTATGATCATAATTTAAATACCAAAGACATAAAAAGAAGAAGAAAAAAGAAGAAAAAAAAAAGAAAAAAAATGAATTTTATGTTTTTTTTTTTTTGTAAAAATTTTTTGAATTGATTTTGATTATAAAAAAAGACTTTGAAATTAAATTAGAAAAATGTATCTTGTTGTGAATAAAAAATTAAAAAAAAATTAAAATTTTAATTAAAAAAAAAAGAAGAAGAAATTGTTCATTTTTTTTCCAAACAAAATTTGAGGAAATTTTTCAAAACAAAAATAAATGCAGTTCCCTTTAAGACAACAAATGTATTATTTTCTGCCTTATTCCAACAACACAAACGCACAAAAACAACAAGCAGAACAAACAATAACTCCATTTTTTCACCAGAATCAGTTCATGTCTCCATTTTCTCCAACAAAAACTCAAAACCACAATCAAAACTCCAATAAAACTGAAGATCTAAAACAATCTTATCCTTTACTTTATGTTTTAGCTCTTGTTTCTGAAAAGTTTAATAGTGATTTGAATTTTACTCAAAAATTTGATTTTCCTGTCTTCCGGCAACTTGATCTTAGCCAGAAAAAAACTAAAAACAACAAAGAAAAAAAACAAACACAAAGTCAAACACAAAAACATAAAGAAAAACAAAAGCAACTGAAAACACCCCATAAAAATCTAAATCAAAGTCAAAATTCAACTGAAAATCAAAATCAAAGTCAAAATCATTTAAAATCTAAACCTCAAAATTTCCAAAAAATTCAAACAAAAACAGAACAACATACAAAAGAAACTCAATTTAAAACAGAAACAAAAACAGAAACAATGACAGAGACAGAAACAAAAACAAAGACAAAGACTTTAACAGCATTTAACCCAAAAACTGAATCATCTATAGAAACAATAACAAGAGGTAAATAAATTTTATTTTTTTTTTTTTGATAAGGAAAAAACAATAAATTTGACATTAACAATCATAATTTAAAAATAATTTTATCAATTATAACAAAAACACCCTTTAATTTCTTTTAAAAAATTAAACAAAAATTAACAAAAAATTAATAAAAAAAAAATTTTTTTTTTCTTTAAATTTTTAAGTTAAAAGAAATGCTGAAAATGATTTAGATTTTCTTAATGAAATTAAACAAAGAAAAACCAATTTAAATCTCAAAGAAAAAAGAAAAAGAAAAAGAAAAAGAAAAAGAAAAAGAAAAAGAAAAAGAAAAAGAAAAAGAAAAAAGAAAAAACAAAAACAAAAACAAATTAAACAAGATCAAACACAAACAAAAGAAGAAAAAGAAGAAGAAAAAGAAAAAGAAAAAATGACGGATAAATCAAAGTCAATAACAGAAATAGAAACAATTAATCAAAGAGACATTGATGCTGACATTGAAACTGGCTTTGATATAGAAGAAAATGATAATAATGATGATAGTGAAGATTTAACAAGATGTATTTGCAATTCGACATTAACACGTGGTGTAATGGTTCAATGTGATAAATGTGGTTTTTGGTTACATATTGATTGTCTTGGTTTTACTTCAGTAGATCAAATTCCAGACGTTTTTATTTGTCCTTTTTGTCAACAGAAATAATTTTTATTTTTTATTTTTATTTTTGGAATTTCTTTTTTAATTGATTTCTTTCAAAAATTGTTTTAGTTTTGTTTGGTTTTGTTTAATGTGTTCAATTTCTGAATTCCTTTTAATTTTAATTTTAATTTTAATTTTAATTTTAATTTTAATTTTTAATTTAATTTTAATTTTAATTTTAATTTTAATTTTAATTTTAATTTTAATTTTAATTTTTAATTTTAATTTTAATTTTAATTTTAATTTTAATTTTTAATTTTAATTTTAATTTTAATTTTAATTTTGATTTTCATTTTTTCATTTTTTTCTTTATTATGCAAAAACAAGATGAAACAAATAAAAAGAAATCAAATTCAAATTCAAATTCAACTTCAACTTCAACTAAAATAATAATTGGTGGAGTTGTTATTGGAATTGCTGGTTTTTGTGCTTATAAATATTTTAGTTCTAAAAATAAAACTGATTCACTTTATAATTTATATCAAGGATTTGAATTAAAGAGTTCACAAGAAAAATATGAAATATTAAAAAAAATGGGAGATATTTTAACGAAAGGTTGAAAATCTTTGTTTTAATTTTAATTACAAATTTATTTATAATTTAATTTTATTTATTTATAAATTTATTTCAGAAAATGATCCAAAAAAATTACAACAAATTTGTGAATCAGAAACAATGAACAAATTTTACAAAATTTTAATTGAAAATATTTCCAGTTTTAATATTTCACTTCAAGAAATAATTATAGATATATTTTTAATTATATCTAAAAATGGTATCAAAAATCAAAATGAAAAAAATAAAAACAAAATTTCAAATTGAATTCAATGTTGATATTTTTTTATATTGAAAATTGATTTGATTTGATTAGCACAAAATTTAAACATGTTTATTGAAAAACAATTTGTGGATGAATTGGTTCAATTAATTTCAGAAGAAAAAATGGAAGAAACAGAAAGTAGAATTACAGAAAAAACAGCAAGAATTTTTGGAAATATAATAAAAACAACAAAAGAGATCAAATTTGCAAATTACATTCAAGAAAAAGGAGGAGAAAAAAAACTAATGCGAGCATTTCGCAACGGAAATTTGCAAACAAAATCATCGTGTGCATATTGTTTGACTTGGTTTGCGGAACTTTTACCCGATGTGATCCAAAAATCAGCAACAATTGAATTTATGGAATCATTGTTTGAATCATTGAAAGAAAAAGAACCAGAAAATTTAACGTATTCATTATCATTAATCAACGATTGCATTAAGCAAAACAACACGAACACGATGATGATTTTTAAAAATGGAGGAATTGAGAAATTAATGGAATTACTTTCTAATGAAAATATTCAGGTTCAATGCAACACTAGTATGATATTGTCTAGTTTTATTGAAAATGATCCCAGTTTTGCCGATATTTTCTGTCAAAAAAACAGAGTTATTAAAATTATAACTGAAAATTTTTTCAAGCGTTATAACGGTCAAGAAAACAACAAGCGTTAATTTATTGCGCTTCAAATTTGATTTATAGTATTGCAATGACAACACCTGAAAATCGAATAAATATTCGTGAAGATGGAGCTTTACCTTTTTTGGTCAATTCAATTAATGGTTTTAAATCAAAAGTTTATAAAGAAGTTATTCGTGCTATTCGTGCTTGCACAATTTCTTCTAAATCTACTGATAATGCCAAATATTTTACTCAGTATAATCTTCTGAGTGAAATTGAAAAGAGGTTTGCTATTGAGGAAGATTATGAAGTTCTTTCTGATATGGCTATTATTATTGGTAATTGTGCTTTAGATGGTAAAGAATCCAAACAAATTTTTAATTTTAATTTTAATTTCAAAATGAATTTGAATTTTAATTTTAATTTTTTAAAAATCGGAAAAAAATTTTTTATTCAATAGAACAATCAAGAGAAAAAATGTTAATTCACGGAATTTTGAAAAAATTAATCGATCTTTGTCGTTCATCTGATGAAAAAGTTCAATCAAGTTCAGTTTGCGCATTAGCTAATTGTGCAATGTCTGGTTTGAAAAAAAAAACTAATTAAATTAAATTAAATTAAAATAAATTAAAATAAATTTAAATTTAAATTTTTTAAAAGAAAAAAACCAAGAAGTTATTCGAAAAGCTAATTTATTTCCAGATATTGTAGAAGCATTACATTCTATGAATCCATATACTCGAATTGGAGCAATATTAATAATTCGAAATTTTGCAAGAATTGGTTCAGATTCTCAATCAGAAAATTGGAGTAAAAAAATTAATTGAAAAATTTTTTAACTGAAAAAAAAAAAATATTTTTTCCATTTTTATTCCTCTTTTTCTTTTTCTTTTTCTTTTTCTTTTAGATTTAAATGTTGAAAAATTTCTTCGACTTGGAGTTTTAGAAAAATTAATTTCTTTATTTAATAATTTTGATCAAACTTTAAATGATCTTGTTTCTGAAACTTTAGAATTTCTTTCAAAAAATTGTAATAATTAATTTAATTTTTAATTTAATTTTTTAATTCAATTTTTTTAATTTAATTTTTTTAATTTAATTTTTTTAATTTAATTTTTTAATTTAATTTTTCAATTTAATTTTTTAATTTAATTTAGCAAAAATTCAAAAAAGATTACAAGAATTAATTTCACAAGAAAAATCTTTGGAAAAATGATTAAAATTAAAACAAAAATTTTTCATTTTAATTCAATTAGTTTTTTTTTTTTTTTGAATTAAAAATTCTTTTAAATTTTAAAAGAAATAAATTCAAAAAATATTAAAAATAAAAACAAAAGAAGAAAATCGGAAAAAATTTTTTTTGTTCTTCATCAAAAAGAAAAAGAAAAGAAAAAATCGATCAATCAAGTAAAAAAAAAAAGGAAGAAAAAAGAAAAAAAAAATTTGAATTTGAATTTGAATTTGAATTTGAATCAAATTTTGTAAAAAAGAAAAAGAATAAAAGAAAAATGAAGTCAACTTGTTCAAAAAAAAAAAGTCCAGAATAGAAAAATAGAATCAAAGAAAGAATCAAAGAAAGAATCAAAGAATCAAATAATTATTGAATCAATGAATCAATAAAGTTCTAAAAAAAGAAAAAAAATAAGAAAAATATGAGAAAAAGTTTTTTTTTCATTTTGTTATAAATGTTGTTTTAAATGTTGTTATAAATGTTATTGTTTTAAATGTTATTGTTTTAAATGTTTTTGGAATTTGTTTTTATTATAAATGTTATTTTGTTTTAAATGTTTTTGTTTTAAATGTTTTTGTTATAAATGTTTTTGTTATAAATGTTGTTTTAAATGTTTTTGGAATTTGTTATTTTTTTTGTTTTAAATGTTATTGTTTTAAATGTTTTTGGAATTTGTTTTAAATGTTTTTGTTATTGTTATAAATGTTATTTTGTTTTAAATGTTTTTGGAATTTGTTTTTATTATAAATGTTATTTTTATAAATGTTTTTGGAATTTGTTTTTTGTTTTTGTTATTGTTTTAAATGTTTTTGTTATAAATGTTTTTGTTATAAATGTTTTTGTTATAAATGTTTTTGTTTTTGTTTTTATTTTATAAATGTTTTTGGAATTTGTTTTAAATGTTTTTGTTATTGTTTTAAATGTTTTTGGAATTTGTTTTTGTTATAAATGTTTTTGTTTTAAATGTTTTTGTTTTAAATATTTGTTTTTGTTATTGTTATTGTTTTTTTAAATGTTATTTTGTTTTTGTTTTATAAATGTTATTTTTATAAATGTTTTTGGAATTTGTTGTTTTAAATGTTTTTGTTTTTGTTATTTTTGTTATAAATGTTATTTTGTTATAAATGTTTTTGTTATTGTTTTTGTTTTTATTTTGTTATAAATGTTTTTGGAATTTGTTTTTGTTATAAATGTTATTTTGTTTTAAATGTTTTTGTTTTAAATGTTTTTGTTTTAAATGTTTTTGTTATAAATGTTTTTATTATAAATGTTATTTTTGTTATAAATGTTTTTGTTATAAATGTTTTTGTTTTAAATGTTTTTGTTTTTATTATAAATGTTATTGTTTTAAATGTTTTTGGAATTTGTTTTTTGTTTTTGTTATTGTTTTAAATGTTTTTGTTATAAATGTTTTTGGAATTTGTTTTTGTTATAAATGTTTTAAATATTTATTTTTGTTATTGTTTTTGTTTTAAATGTTTTTGTTATTGTTATTGTTTTTGTTTTTGTTATAAATGTTATTTTGTTATAAATGTTTTTGTTCATTTGAAAAAATACCTCGTTTTTCTTTATCTTTTTTCAAGAACTTCAAAGCAATAATCCAAAAAATCAAAGACAAAACAGCAGCACAAATAGCGAGACCAAAAGAATAAGAAAGGGACATAATTTTAGCGTCACTCAAAGTACCATTATTATAAAGGGGCCAAAAAGCATCAGGAGAATTAAAGAGCATATCATCAACATTAGGATTTTTAAAATAATAAAGAAGAATACCAAGAGTATAAATAACAGCAGGAACCCAACCCAAAAACTTCATAAAAGCCTTTATAAGGATGCACAAAATACTGAGAATTATGCCAATAGCAAATCCAATTGTAATGTAATAACCGTTTTTGTATAACTTGTCCCAATCGCCGGAAAACGTGCTTGTCACATTCGCATTGTCTTTCATGTCAGAAAGTTTATATGTTTCATCTTCGTTACTGTCATTTACTTTTCCGCTTGTTTTCATCTGAAATGACCCTAAATACACGTCAACGTCTGTTTTTTCTCCTATTAATGTTTCTGCTTTTGCTGTTCCAAATCGCCAGTTTAATAGAAAGATCGATAAGATTGCTGCTGCTATTGGAAAAATGAAAAGTATGCAATTTTTTATTTTAACTCCCATTTAGAAATTGATCAAAAACAAACAAACAAAATGAAAAAAAATTTGAAAAGAAAAAAATGATTTTCTATTTTTCATTTTTTTAATTTTTTATTTAATTTTTTATTTAATTTTTTATTTAATTTTTTATTTAATTTTTTATTTAATTGTGGTTAATTGTTTTTTTCTTTTTTAAATGGCAAACTTAATTAATTTTTTTCTTAATTAAATTAAATTTAAATTTGTTTTTTTTTAATCCGGTAATATTTAAGAAAAGATCAATTAAACAATTTGGATTAATCCTTTTTTTGGATTGATCTTAAAACGTGAATCAAAATTAAATATTAAATATTGAATTAAATATTGAATTAAATTGAATTGAATTGAATTGAATTGAATTAAATATTAAATATTAAATATTGAACTGAATTGAATTGAATTAAATTGAATTGAATTGAATTGAATATTAAATATTGAATTGAATTGAATATTAAATTAAATTGAATTGAATTAAATTGAATTGAATTGAATATTAAATATTAAATATTGAATTGAATTAAATTGAATATTGAATTGAATATTGAATTGAATATTGAATATTAAATATTATATTGAATTAAATATTGAATTGAATTAAATATTAAATTGAATTGAATATTAAATATTAAATTGAATTGAATTGAATTGAATTGAATTAAATATTAAATATTGAATATTGAATTGAATATTGAATATTGAATTGAATTGAATATTAAATATTGAATTGAATTGAATATTAAATATTGAATATTGAATATTGAATATTATTAAATATTGAATTGAATTGAATTGAATTGAATTGAATTGAATTAAATATTAAATATTAAATATTGAATTGGAATTAAATTAAATATTGAATTGAATTGGAATTGAATAATAAATATAAAATTGAATTGGAATTCGAATTGAATTGAATTGAATATTAAATATTGAATATTGAATTGAATTGAATTGAATATTGAAATCAAAATATTAAATATTAAATATTGAATTGAATTGAATATTAAATTGAATTGGAAATTAAATATTAAATATTGAATATTGAATTGAATTGAATTGAATTAAATATTGAATTGAATATTAAATATTGAATTGAATATTAAATATTGAATTAAATATTAAATATTGAATTGAATTGAATATTAAATATTGAATTGAATTGAATTGAATTGAATTAAATATTGAATTAAATATTAAATTGAATTGAATATTAAATATTAAATATTAAATATTAAATATTAAATATTGAATTGAATTGAATTGAATTGAATATTAAATATTAAATTGAATTGAATTGAATTGAATATTAAATATTGAACTGAATTAAATATCCAATTCAAAAATTCAAGAAATTTTTTTTATTAAAAGAAGCAAGAAAAAAAAAAAAAAAGAAGAAAAATTGGGGGCATAAACCCTTTTTTTTTTGGATTTTGGATTTTGTTCATTTTAAAGTAGAATTAGTTGAAATAACTTCAAAAAATTTGCTAATAACATCTTGTTCATTAACAACTTCTTGGCAAAATTTTTCAGTAATTTCTTCAACCATTTGTTTTTTAGACATTTTATTATCAGCTTTAATTTTATAAAATTGTTTTAATTGATTTAAAGTTGAAACATCTAATTGAGAAAAATCAATAACAGTTTTGTGTGTAGAAGAATATTTTGAATTAGATTTTCTTGAACTTCTTCGTTTCTTTTTTTGTTGAAAATCTCTATTTTTTGAAAATAATAATAAATATAATAAAAATAATAAGCGTTAATTTATTTTTAATTGAATTTATTAAAAAAAAAAGAAGAATAAATATTGAAGTTGTAAAAATAAAATAAAAAAAAAAGATCAAAGCGAAAATAAAACACAAACCTGCCCATTTTTTTATATAAATATTAATAATAAATTTGTATTTTTTTTTATAAAGAAAATTGTGCAAAAAAAATGATTTTTTCAAATTGTTTTTGTTTTGAAAAAAAAAATAATCAAAAAATAAAAAATAAAAAAAAAATAAAAAAAAATAAAAAAAATTTTTTCAAATTAAAAAAAAAGGAAAAAGAAGAAAGAAAAGGCGAAAAAAAAGAAAAGAAGAAGAAAGAAAAATTTCCTTTTTTTGTTTTTGTTTTTGTTTTTGTTTTTGTTTTTGTTTTTTTTTTCATTTTTTTATTTTTTATTTTTTTTTTAATGAATTTACTTGAAAAAGAAATTAATATTATTAAATATCCTAAACAAATAACTTTTCAACAAATTCAATCAGGAAATCCAGAAGTATTTGTAGAAATATTAAGATATCTTGTAACAAAAGTATCAAGAACACTTCAAGAACTTTTAAAAAAAAAGAATTATAATTTTTCTCGAAATATAAATTCACAACAATTTATAACAGAAATTTTTCGTTTATCAGAAGAATTATTTGGAGAAAAATCACCTATAAATATTAAGCAATTCTTTTCACAAAATTTTCTTATTGAAAAAATTGAATTTACAGCTAAATTTATATCTTTATATCGACATAAACATAATGAATTTATTCAAGAAAAAAGAAAATTATTTGAATTAAAAAAAGATCAAAATTTAAATCAAAATTTTAATGAAACTTTAAATCAAAATTTTAATGAAACTTTTAATGAAAATTTAAATCAAAATTTAAATCAAAATTTAAATCAAAATTTTAATGAAAATTTTAATGAAAATTTTAATCAAAATTTTAATCAAAATTTAAATCAAAATTTTAATGAAACTTTTAATGAAACTTTTAATCAAAATGAAAAAAATATATTTCTTGCAAATTCACAAGAAAAATTCAGAAACTTTGATAATCAATTTAGAAATAATTTAAGAAATAATTTCAGAAATAATTTAAAAATGATTTAAAAAATAATTTCAAAGATGATTTAAAAAATGATTTAAAAAATGATTTAAAAAATGATTTAGAAAATGATGAACTTTATGAAACTTTTGAAAAAACAAAAGAAAAAAACAACTTAAATAATTTACAAAATATAAATGATATAAGTAATGTAAAATGGACAGAACCAGTTGTTACTCAAATTTATGGAGATACAACTTCAAGTAGTAATTCTTCTCTTTCAAGATCTTCTAGTTTTGAAAAGCAAAATGATAATTCAAATTTTATAACTGAATTAAGTTATCAAGAATCTCTTAATAAATTATCTGAAATGTTTCAAAAACAATTTGATCTTTTAAATCAAAAATTTGACTCTTCAGAACATCAAATTGAATCTTGTTTTAATAAACTTAATTCTCGTGTTTCTGAAATTCATTCTGAACTTCAACATGTTAAAATTGATCTTTTATCAACTTTGAAATCAAATCGTTTTGGAAAAACAGAAGAACAACCAAATAAAAAATTAAATCAAAATCCAATTCAAAATCCAATTCAAAATCTAAATCAAAATTCAATTCAAAATTTAAATCAAAATCCAATTCAAAATTTAAATCAAAATCCAATTCAAAATTCAATTCAAAATCCAATTCAAAATCCAATTCAAAATTTAAATCAAAAAATTCCAACTCTTTCAAATAGACTTGAAAATCGTTTTAAATTTCAAAGAAAAGATTTTAATTTCAATCGTTTTCAAAATGAATTTAAATGAAAAAAAGAAAATATTTGAAAAAAAAAAACATTTTGCAAATTAAAAAAAAATCAATAAATGAAACAAATAATTTGTTTGAATTAATCAAAATTTTCCGATTCACTTGAATCAAAAATTTTAAGAACAGATTCTCCTTTTAAAATATTTGGAATTGAAATTTGTTCCCATCCTTGACAATTAATTGAGGAATAATCTATTTTGGGTTCTTTTGTAGGAACATTATCTTTTCGAGATTTAATTTGATTCATTCTATCTTGAGAAAAGTGTTGAATATTTTCAATTTGTTCTTTTGTGATTGGTTGATTATCCAGTCTAAATTAAAATTAAAATCTAAAATTAAAATTAAAATTAAAATTAAAATTAAAATTAAAATTAAAATTAAAATTAAAATTAAAATTAAAATTAAAATTAAAATTAAAATTAAAATTAAAATTAAAATTAAAATTAAAATTAAAATTAAATTAAAATTAAAATTAAAATTAAAAATTAAAATTAAAATTAAAATTAAAATTAAAATTAAAATTAAAATTAAAATTAAAATTAAAATTAAAATTAAAATTAAAATTAAAATTAAAATTAAAATTAAAAATAATTAAAATTAAAATTATATTTACTTGTCAGTTGTAAAATTTGATAATATTTGTATAATTTCAGAAACAGTTAAAGATGGACAAACATTTTGACAACCTTCTGTAAATTTTGAAAGCATAAAATTTTTCATTAAAATCACATCAGAAGCTTGTTTAGTAAAAGGAAACAAACTAAAGAATTTTAATATTTTAATTTTAAATATTTTAATTTTAAATATTTTTAAATATTTTAATTAAATATTTTTAATTATTTTAATTTTTACTTAGTTGATTTAATATTCGGGAAAAAACTATAAATTAATGGTGTAATCTCATTAATAATAAACTTAAGATTCAAACTTGAAGAAAATGTACATAACTTTCTATCATTCAAAATCATATCCAAAATTGTAATATCAAGTTGAATAAAAATTTGCTTAAATAAATAAAGAACTAAATAATTGGGAATAAAATTAGCAGCAAAAACATCAACAAGGGACTTGAAAAAATTAACAAAGCTTAAATAGGAAGAATATGGATCAAGAATAGCAATTCTTTTTGAGGAAAAAATGGGACTTGATCTTCGAGTAAAAAATATATTTTTCAATCGCGATGAGATAATATTGAGGATTGAAGAAAAAATCTCGCGATACAGCCTTATAAACAAGCCCTGCAATTGGCTGCGAAATTTGAAAAGTATCTCTGAACGATTGACCTCAAAAACTAGTGGTTGATTTTCAAAATCACTCAAAACTTCATTGGAAAAACTTGAATCATCATCAGAAGTGACGAAATCTTGGAAAGAATTATCAGGAAGAAAATCGCCGTTAAAATTAACATTTTGGAGGAATAAGGCCTGAAGAAAAATAACGTTTGAAAGAAGCCAAGAAAGTTGGGGGATATTATTTTGGTTTTTTTTGATTAATAATTGGAAAGATTCTATAAAAGAATCAAGTAATTTTTCATGGGGTTGATCTTCGAAAACATTGGATTGCATGAAAAACTTGAACATTAAACAAGATGAAACTGGTAAATTGTTTGCGAATTGGGGTTGAGCAATATGGTACAGTTGTTCCATAAGCAATTTCTGGTCGCAAACAAGCTCCATTTCCAAGAAACGTTTGCTTTGTTCGAGTGTTTTTTTTGTTTTTTCTTCGAGTTGAATTGAATACTCGCTGATCTGTTGGTTTTGAATCTTTGCTTTCTCTTCCATTTCCATTATGATTTGCAAATGGGTTGCATTTTGCTCTTCCAATCTGCGCTGTCTGTCTTTTAAAGACTTGTTTTCTTGAGCAATTGTCCTCTGACTCTGGAACGCTTGATCAATATCTTGCTGTTTTTCGCGTTCTTTGGCTTCCATTGTTTCCGTTAGAATTCGTTGCTGTTCTTTTTTGTTCTCAATTTCGTTTGTGACTTGCTTTATTTGCTCAATTAGTTCCGTGTATTTTGCATCCAAATTTTTGTATTGCTCCTTAAAATTTTCAACCATTTTTGTTTTTGTTTCCAATTTTGCATTTAATTCTTCATTTTCTTTTTGATATTTTTTCGTTTCTTCAGAAAATTCTCCCATTTTTTGCTTCTCATTTGATAACCGTTCAATTGTTTGTGTTTTCCGTTGGTTTTCTTGCTCCAAATTTTCTATTTGTTTTTCTTTTTCTTCCATTTTGATTTGTTGTGATTCAATACTTCGCGTTTTTTCTTGTGTTTCTTTGTCTTTTTTTTCTGCTTCTTCCGTCATTTTTAAAAGTTCTTTTTTCAAACTTTCAATTTTCTTTTTTGTTTTTTCCAGAATCTCATTTGAATTCCGAAGTTTTTGGAGCAATTCATTTGCCTTTTTTTGTTCAACTCTAATTTGGACAAAATTTTCCTTTTCCTTTTTTTCAAGAATTTCCTTCTGTTTTTTCTGCTCTTCAATTTCCTTTTTTAACGATTTTATTTTCGTTTTTTTTTCCTTGATTTTTGAGTCCAATTTTTCTTTTTGATTTTTTAAACTTGAACTTTCACTTGTTAATCTATTAATTTCCTCTTGTTTTGTTTCGTTTTCTTTATTGAAATTTGTGAATTTGCTCGTTGTTTTTTCTCCATCAAGTCTTAATTGGTTGATTTCCTTTTCCTTTTCATTAATTTGCGATTCCAATTCGGAAATTTTTGCTTTGTTTTTTTCCACATCCTTTTCTAAATTAAAAACTTGATTTTTTTCTTTTTCAAGTTTTTTTTGCATGTTTTGATTTTCTTGCGAAATTTCTTGTGATTTTTTATCACTTTTCCGCTTTTCTTCGTTGATTTCTTTGGTTTTTTCTTCTAATAAATTGGATTTTTTTATTGATTCGTTTAATTTTGTTTGAATTTCTTGAATTTCTTGTTCTTTCAATTGAATTTGACTTTGGAATTCCTTTATTTTTTCTTCATTTTCTTTTTGGATCGTTTTTGTTTCTTTTTTCTCTTCATCATCTTTTTTTTGCAACTTTTCTTTTAGTTCTTTAATTTCTTTTTGGAATTCTTCAATTTGTTTTTCGTTTGATTTAATTTTTTTTTTCAACTTTCCAATTTTGTTGCTTTTTTTGGAAATTTTATTCTGCAAATTTTGAATAAGTTTATTTTTTTCTTCAATTTCTGTTTTAAATTTTATTTCGTTTTGTTTTTGTAATTTTTCTTGGTTTTCGTTTTGCATTAATTTTTTGGAATCATTTTCAAGTTTTTGTTTTAATTGATTTAATTCTTTTTCTTGTTTTGAAAGTAAATATTGTGATTGAATTAATTGATTTTCTTTTTCTTTCAGTTTTTTTTCTAAATCTTCAATTTGATTTTCTTTTATTTTGAGTTTTTCTTCAATTTCAAATTGAGTATCCTAGTTTAATTTCAATTTTTAATTTTAATTTTAATAATTTTAATTTTAATAATTTTATTATTTTTATTATTACTTTCATTTCTGGAAGTGTATTTTCTTCTTTTTGGTTATCTCCAAGGAAATAGTCCATCTAAAAAAAAAGGAAAAAAAAATGAATTTTATTGAACATTTTTATAATCAATTATTTTTCCGATTTTTTTAATTTTAAAATTCATTTATAAAATAAAATTAAAATTAAAATTAAAATTAAAATCAAATTAAATATTATAATTTAAATTATAATTAAAATTCATTTTAAAATCAAAATTAAAATTAAATATTAAATATTAAAATTATAATTAATATTAAATATAAAATCAAAATTAAAATTGAAATCAAAATTAAATATTAAAATTATAATTAAAAATTAAAAATACAATGGAAGGTTTTTTTTGAAGAGGATGAAGTCTATTTGAAAAAGAATTTTCTTGAATTCTTTCGAGTTCATCATCATAAGCACTTGAATCAGAATCAGAATCATGTTCAGAAGGAGATTTATTAAGAGAAGATAATTCAGATTTTTGAGATTGAGTTTGAACTTCAATTTCTTTTTCAGAAAAAAGACCAACAAGTTGTCTTTTCTCTTCATTTTCATTACTAAAACTTGTTAGAATTACTAATTTAACTTGTTGCGTTTTTCCTTTATATTTTATTGAAAGATCAAACTCGCGAAATTCGGGTTTTGTACTTGAAACATATTTAGAAATATCAATTGTTATCATTCCAACTTTTATTGCTTTTTTTTTCTTTTTTTTATCTTTTTCATTATCTTTATCTTTTTCACGCTATTTTGGAATTTATTAATTTAAATTTATTAATTCAAATTTATTAATTCAAATTTATTTATTCAAATTTATTAATTTAAATTTATTAATTTAAATTTATTTATTAAAATTTATTCATTCAAATTTATTAATTTAAATTTATTAATTTAAATTTATTCATTCAAATTTATTAATTCAAATTTATTAATTTAAATTTATTAATTTAAATTTATTCAAATTCATTTATTCAAATTTATTCATTCAAATTTATTTATTCAAATTTATTTATTCAAATTTATTTATTCAAATTTATTTATTCAAATTTATTAATTCAAATTTATTTATGAATTCATTCAAATTTATTTATTTAAATTTATTAATTCAAATTTATTTATTCAAATTTATTTTTCAATAAAATTTTATAATTTGATTCAAATTTATTTTTATGAATAATTAAATTTTATAATTTGATTGTTAATTTTGAATCATCATTAAATCATAATTTGATTTTTCAAATTGTCATTTAATTTTTTAATTATTTTTTTCAATTTTTTATAATTTGATTGTTAATTGATTTCTCAATTAAATTTTTCAATTAAATTTCAATTAAATCTTAAATTGATTGTTAATTGATTTCTTAATTAATTTTTCAATTAAATCTTAATTTGATTGTTAATTGATTTTTCAATTAATTGTTAATTAATTTTTCAATTAAATCTTAATTTGATTGTTAATTGATTTTTCAATTAAATTTTTTCAATTAAATTTCAATTAAATTTCAATTAAATCTTAAATTGATTGTTAATTGATTGTTAATTGATTTCTTAATTAATTTTTCAATTAAATCTTAATTTGATTGTTAATTGATTTTTCAATTAAATTTCAATTAATTTTTTTAATTTGATTTTTTAATTAAATCTTAATTTGATTGTTAATTGATTTTTCAATAAATTTTTCAATTAAATCTTCAATTAAATCTTAATTTGATTGTTAATTAATTTTTCAATAAATTTTTCAATAAATTGTTAATTGATTGTTAATTGATTTCTTAATTAATTTTTCAATTAAATTTTTCAATTAATTTTTCAATTAAATTTCAATTAAATTTCAATTAAATTTTTTTAAATTTAATTTTTAATTAAATTGATTTTTAACGCTTACAAAAAAAACTGATAACTCAAAAGTTTTAGGATCAAGTGTTTGATTCTTTGGTGATTCAAAAAATGTTACTAAAGTCGAAAATTGTTGATTCCATTTAACTTCAGAATTTTCTGATAATTTTTCTGTTGTTTGATTTTTTGATTTTTTTCTTTTCCAAGCAATAAAAACTAAAATATCTTCGTTATTAATTCCAAAAAGAGAAATAATAACAAATGAGAATATTTTCTTTATTTTATTTTTTCCTTGATGTGAAAGCATTTTTTTTTAAATTAAATTAAATTTTTTTAAAAAGATGAAAAAAAAAAATGAAAAAAAAAATTGAAAAAAAAAAACGTTAAAAAAATTCTTAATCCAAATTTTTAATTCAAAATTCTTTTAAAAAAAAATTGATTAAAAAAAAAAATAATTCTTAGAAATGTTTTAATTCATATTCTTTAATTCTTCTATTCCAAATTCTTCATTAATTCTTCTAAATAATAAAATTAATTCACCTCGAATATAAATATTTCTACTTGAAAATAATTGTAAAATTGAAGAATAAAATTCTTTAATAATTTTAATAAAAGTTTCTGAACTAAATTCTTGAATAATTTTAATTGTATATAAAATTAAAGGATCCCAAACAACAACTTCATGTTGAGAAAGTCGAGAAATCATTTCTTTTTCATTTTCAGTTAAAATTATTTGATCCAAATTAATCTCTTATTTATATTTTTGTAATTCATTTTTTCTTCAATTTTCTTTTCTTGATTTTTTTTGTGTTTAATTTGATCTATTTTTTGAAAATATAAATCTAAATCGCAAATTCTTTTATACTGTTTTTCCCAAATTTTCGAAAAATTTTTAAAAATTATTGATTCTATTAAAGATTGGTCAAAATTCCCAATTGTTTTTTTCTTTAAATAAAAGGAGTTTAAAATATTCAAATAAGTTTGAATTGAAGTTATTTCTTGTTGATATAAATTTGGAAAATTATTGGATTGATTTTCTTGTTGGGTTTTGTTTATTATAATCCCAGATCTATAAAGTTCAATTCTAAATGGTATATTTTTATTAAATGCTTTTGCAGATTTGTAAGATTCTTTGATTTTTTCTAAGAGTTTTATAATGTTTTGTGAGTTTAATTTATCAGCTCCTGAATAAATTAAATCGTTAGCTGCTTGAATTAGATTTAGTTGTGCAATAAATTTAATTTGAATACTGTATATTTTATTTTGATTTTTTAATTGATTTTTTAATTGATTTTTGATTTTGATTTTCATTTTTTAATTCATTTTGATTTTGATTTTGATTTTGATTTTGATTTTGATTTTGATTTTCATTTTTTAATTGATTTTGAATTTTTTTGATTTTGATTTTGAATTTTGATTTTTAATTGATTTTGATTTTGATTTTGATTTTGATTTTGATTTTCATTTTTTGATTGATTTTGATTTTGATTTTGATTTTGATTTTGATTTTGATTTTGATTTTGATTTTGATTTTGATTTTGATTTTCATTTTTTAATTGATTTTCATTTTGATTTTGATTTTGATTTTGATTTTGATTTTGATTTTGATTTTGATTTTCATTTTCATTTTTTAATTGATTTTCATTTTTTAATTGATTTTCATTTTGATTTTGATTTTGATTTTGATTTTGATTTTTTAATTCATTTTTAATTCATCTTTTAATTCATCTTTTAATTCATCTTTTAATTCATCTTTTAATTCATCTTTTAATTCATCTTTTTGCAATATTAAAATAACTTTTTCTATCACTTCATTAACTACTTCTTGTGAAATTCTTCTTGTTTCAGTAATATTCTCATTGTTGATATCCTCCAAATTATATTCATTTATCTCAAAACTCTTTTCTTTTTTAATTAAAACATTAGAAATAACTGAAGAAATTGTTTCTTTTGCAAAAAATTTAGTGAAAGATTGAATATTTTGAAAGTTTAATCGAGAACCTAAATCATGTTTTTTATTCCATTTTTTCAAATTAGAAATAGTAAAATCAGATACACGAAGAATTGTCAAATCCAATAATTCAATCAAAAATCTGCAAATCCAATTCATAATCCCGGTTGAAAAAGTGGAGCTTTTCTTTTTAATTAGATTAATTAAAGATGATACACTCGCAGTTACTAATCTTCCTTCTGTGTGCTTGAATATCAAAGTTTTGATAAGTTCGAAATATTGAGTCAAAAGAAATGAAATACTTTCAAAAGAGCTTATAAACAATTCACCAACATTTTCAATCAATTTTATGCATGTGGTTTCAATCCAATCAATTCTTGATTTTGTTAGCATTTCAACAATATTTGATTCGTCATATTTAAAAAGAGGGAAAATTATTGATTGGAAAATTGTTTTCCATGTTTCAACTGAAAATAAAGTGGCATTCTTTCTTAAAATTTCAAAAAGTATTTGCTGTGTTTTGTTTCGGATCTGCATGTTTGTTGAAATATTAGTTATTATTTTGAACATTCCCTCAAGTAGAGTCAGCCATAATTGAGATGATCCATAATCAATATACTTGTTGTCATTTTCAGTGGAATTTTGATAAATCAAGATAAGACTTTCAGAAATTAATTGGAATAAGTTTATCGATTCTAATGCAACTTGAATATCGACCTGATTTTGTGAAAAGAAAGTTAGTGTGATAATCAAATCGGAAAAAAATTTCTCTCCAAGTAAAAGTTCTAGGTATTTCTGCGCAATCATCTTTAAAACTTCGGAAGCTATTTTAATCACAGATTCTGTATCGAGAGAAGCGGATTGCAAAACCATAAAAACAGCTTTCCATCCGCTTCGAATGTTTTGCGAACTTGCACCAATAATTTTCTCAATACTTTCAATTGCATAATTTCTCATTTCTTCACTTTCTTGATTGGAAACAATATAATTAAAGGGAAGCAACACTTCCTGTTGGAAATGATAGTTTGCCAATTCGTCTTTTTCTAAAAACTTTGTTGATAATTGTCTTAAGCTATTTATTGCAAGCATTGAAACTCTGATGTCTTCATGGCATCCAATTTCATTCAGATGCTTTGATATATGATTCCATATCTTCTTCCAAGTGATTCGAATTCTGAACATGTTGTAATATCCCACATCCATTAGCTTTTGTAAAGAAAATAATCTTGGTTCAGGTTTTGATCCAATTTCAATAGCACTTAATTTGCACAAATCCATTACAAAATGAATTATTGCTTCATCATTCAATTTTGGTGTGTTTGTAAATACTCTTTCCACTGATGAATGATCAATTTGGGTAAAGAGATTTCGTGAATTGATTTCTTCAAGTAATTTTCTATTTATTCCTGCTGATTTTTGGATTGAAGAACTATTTCCAAATAATTTTAAAAGAAAAAAAAAATTTAATTAAGAAAATCCATTGTTTTTTGACTTACTTTTCAGATTCGCTCATTAATAAATTGGTTGTTCTTGATTCTCTTAAATTATTAGAATTTGATGCAATTTCTCGAAATTGTTCAAGTTGAGAAATTGATTTCAAAATTTCAAACCAACTATCTTGAAGATAATTTCCATCTAAAACAAAAACAAAAACAAAAACAAACACAAACACAAACAACAATTAATTTAAATTTGCTTGTCTTTTTGCTTTTGAATATCAAACCAGAATTGGCAACTCTAATCAGTGTTTTAATCGAGTAAATATTCTTTGTTTTGATTTCAGCTGTATTTCTTAACAAAGTAAAGCCTGTTAAACAGCTCACAAAAATACTTCTTTCAAGATCCATATAAAATGTTCCTGCAATTTTAATTGCATAACGAATTCCATAGAGGCATTCTCGAATAATTTTTTTGACAGAAGCTTCCTCCAAAATGGATGAAAAAGAAGAAAGTAAATCTCTCCAAGAAGTTTCAAACATTGGTCTTGCATGAGCAACATGAGTAGCTGTGTAAAACAAAGGGTCATTGAATAATTTTTCGTTATGAAAGAGTTTTTGAGATTTTGTAATCATTTTTTCACTTTCCTCCATAAATAATTGAATTTTTTGTTTTGGAGTCAAAAATTCTAAGAAAACAAAACAAACAAATCAAATCAAATCAAATTAAAATAATAAGAAGAATATTGTTTGTTTGTTTGTTTGTTTGTTTTTTGGAATGAATATAATAATAATGATAATAATTTACCATCTCTTTGAGATAAATTAAATTCTTCTTTGTCTCCATCCATTTTCATTTCTATTGAAATTACATCATCATAAATTGAACAAAGAAATTCTGGTGGGAGATCGTTTCCAGAATCAATTCCTCGATTATTAGAAATAAACTCTTCTTTAGTCATTTTTGTTTTGATTCCTGGATTATGAGCATCTGTATGGAGCATTATTACTGCATAAGCTAAAACATATGCAGTATCTGCACTTGAAAAAATATTTGGATTATTTTCATAAAATTTTTCCGAAAATTTTTCCATAATTCTGTCAATTTTTTGTGATTCTCCAGGTAAACGAAATCCTGATAAAAAATATCTTAAAGCGCTATAAAAATTTTGTTGTGAAAAATCCATTGTATCAACCCAATGATGCAAAACTTGCAAACATATTGGGTCTGGATCTCCTAAATATTCTCCAATTTTGGATTTTTTTAATTCTTCAGTGTTTTTCAGAAATTTTGTAATTTCTTGAACATTATTTTGGAGGTAATTGCTTTCAATGAGAAATTCAATTCCCTTGAAAAATATAAATTCAATATAAATTTTAATTTTAATTTTGAATTTTAATTTTTAATTTTTACTTTTTTGGGTGATTTGTTAAAGATCTCAATTCCTTGTTCAAAAATTTTCTTTACTTCAAGTTGCTTTTCAAGTGTCTCAGGTGATTTTACATTTAATTTGATGCTTTCTTGGTTATCTTTTAACACTCTTAAACAATATGATGATATCCTTGTGATTGAAGAACGTTTAAAATTTTCTACATTGCTTTTTTTGGAGTTATTTTTTCGATTCAAAAAAGGAGATTCAATCAATAATTTATTTGTTTCATTTTTTTCATCGAAATCAATTGATTTTTCCGTTTGAAGATCAAGTTCAGAAAATTCTTCATCGCTTTGAGAAGGGTCTGTAACAACTTTTGAAATATTTCCAGAAGAAAGAATATGCTCCGAAATGAGTTTCTGTTCAACCTCATCGATTTCATGGAAATCTCCACACCAAAGCATAATAGATTTAGTAACCGTATAGAGAATTCTGAGAGATAATCTTCTTAATACTCCATACTGATCAAGTGATATCCAACTTTCCATTGATGGTTTATAAACTTCGCGTGATATTTTGGATACTGTTTGAATTAATCTTTCAAAAATTGCAGATGAATTTGATTTTGTTCCACAATCATAATTGACAAAAATATCAACAATATTTTGTGGATCTCGACTCAATTTCAAAAATGTTGATAAAACATATCCTCTTTGTTGATAAATACTATGCTTGCTTTCAAGAATAAGCAAGAAATTATTGAATAAAACTCCAATCTCGTTCTTTTAAAAAAAATAAAATTATAAATATATAAATAAATATAAAAATATAAATATAAATGTACTTTCAAATAATATTTGAAATTAATAAAAAGCGAGTAAAAAATTGAGTGAACTAAACGGAATATTTGAGGGGAAGGAGAAACCCCGTTTTTTACAAGAGAAATACAAAGATCTTTTTTAATGGCGAGAATGAAATCTTGAGAAGATTTGATTTCTTTGTTGCTTTTTTGTATCATTTGTTCTAATAATTCTAAAGATAATATTGTTCCTCTAAGAGAATTTTTGATTTTTTTCAAGGATTCATTTGAGAGAAGAGTAAGAATATAACTAGCATCAGAACATTCTAATGGACTGAATGGTTTTTCTTTTGTTTCATTGCTTTCACTGCTTAAATTTATTGTTTCTGTATATTCCACATCTTCAATATTTTCATTTTGTTTTTCATTTTCATTTTCATTATTTTCATTATTTTCATTATTTTCATTTTGTTTTTCATTTCCATTATTTTTATTTTTTTCTTCAGGATTCCCAATTATAATATTTATTAATTGTATTAAAATTCCTTTTGAAGTTTGTTGATTATTTTCACTTTTGGATTTGATATAAACATGGAAAATGGATTTGATAATTTCTTGTAAATTATCACCATAAATTAAGTCTTTTTTATCAATAACAATTTGAAATAAAATCTAAATGATGTGATTAAAAAAAAAAAGCAAAAATTGAATAAAAAAAATAAATAAAATTACTTGAATTGAAATTAATTTTATTGTTTCATCAGGCAAATTAGAACATTGAGTAACATCTTTAACTACTATATCTATTATTGTTTTATTTTTGTTTTCGGGAATTTCAATATTTTTTCTGAAATATCGATAACTAGCCATTTTCTAATATGAAGTAAATATTTATTAATTGAATTAATTGAATTATTTTTTATTGTTTTTTTTTTACTTCAATTGCAGTTAAAGATGATAAAATGAATTTTGTTTTCTTTGTTAAAATTGCTTCATGAAAAGGACGAAATAATATAAAATTTGTTTCAATATTTTCAATATTTTTCACATTTTCATCATTTTGTGTTTTTTTTCTGAAAAGAATTAAAAAAAACGTATTTAAATTTTTTTTTAAAATTTTTTTTAAAATTTTTTTACATATTTTCTTTGAGATAATCTTTTTTTTTTTTTTTTAATAAATAAAATTAAAATGAATTAAATTTAAATTTAAATGAATTATGTCAAATTAGTTTTGTGAAGTTTAAATACTTAGACTTTGCTGACAAGTTTCTTTTAAATGTCTAAATTTTTTTGATTTGCCACATTTATCTTTAATATAATTTAAAGATCGTTCCAAAAACACAAACATTTAAAACAAAACAAAACAAAACAAAAACAAAAGCAAAAAATAAAAACAAAAGAGAAAAAAGAGAAAAATGAAAAATTTTTTTTTATTTATAAAAATTTTCATCAACAAAACAATAAAAATAATTTTAAACAAAATAATAAAAACAATTTTTAATTTGAATTTTTTAAATTGATTTTGATTTTGATTTTGATTTTGATTTTGATTTTGATTTTGATTTTGATTTTGATTTTGATTTTGATTTTGATTTTGATTTTGATTTTGATTTTGATTTTGATTTTGATTTTGATATTGATTTGATTTTGATTTTGATTTTGATTTTGATTTTGAATTTGATTTTGATTTTGATTTTGATTTTGATTTTGATATTGATTTTGATTTTGATTTTGATTTTGAATTTGATTTGAATTTGATTTTTGATTTTGAATTGATTTTGATTTTGATTTTGATTTTTTGATTTTTGATTTTTGATTTTGATTTTGATTTTGATTTTGATTTTGGATTTGATTTTGATTTTGATTTTGATTTTGATTTGATTTTTGATTTTGATTTGATTTTGATTTTGATTTTTGATTTTGATTTTGATTTTGATTTTGATTTTGATTTTGATTTTAATTTTGATTTTGATTTTAATTTTGATTTTAATTTTGATTTTCATTTTGATTTTGATTTTGATTTTGATTTTGATTTTGATTTTGATTTTGATTTTGATTTTGAATTGAAATTGATTTTGATTTTGATTTTGATTTTTTAATTGATTTTGATTTTGATATTGATTTTGATTTTGATTTTGATTTTGAATTTGATTTTGATTTGATTTGAAATTGAAATTGAAATTGATTTTGATTTTGATTTTGATTTTGATTTTGATTTGAAATTGAATTTTGATTTTGATTATTTTTCTTTTTCGTTTTCTTTTTTATTTTCGTTTTGAATTTGATTTTGATTTTGAATTTGATTTTGATTTTGATATTGATTTTGAATTTGATTTTGAATTTGATTTGATTTGATTTGATTTTGATTTTGATTTTGATTATTTTTCTTTTTCGTTTTCTTTTTTATTTTCGTTTTGATCTTGATTTTGATTTTGATTTTGATTTTGATTTTGATTTTGATTTTGATTTTGAATTTGATTTTGATTTTGAAATTGAAATTGATTTTGATTTTGATTTTAATTTTGATTTTGATATTGATTTTGATTTGAAATTGAATTTTGATTTTAATTTTGATTTTGATTATTTTTCTTTTTCGTTTTCTTTTTCTTTTTTATTTTCGTTTTGATTTTGAATTTGGTTTTGATTTTGATTTTGCTCTTCAAGAATTTCGTGAGTTGAATCTTTTTGAACATTTCTTAAACCCCAACCAATCCAAGCACCAAGACCTGTAAAAGTAGCACCACTTAAATAACTACCAGTTTTAAAACCAGCTAAAGATCCACCAACTCCACCAAAAATACCACCAATAATAGCGCCAATAATTGGAAAACTAGCAGCTTTTAAAAATGAAGCCTTTAAAAAATTAAAAATAAAAAAAAGCAAATAAAATGAGAACAAAAATGAGAACAAAATAAAATAAAGTAAATAAATACTTTTCCAAGTTCGTTTTTTCCTTCTTCAATCAAATTATCTGTTGTATTTATATTTTTTTCAACTATTTTTAAATTTTCATTTTGGTTATTAATTAAAACTCCAACTTCTTTATAAAGTTCCATTAATTCTATTAAATCTGGTTGTAACTTTTCAATTTCTTTCTTTCTTTCTTCAAATTTTTCATTTTCATTTTTATTTTCATTTTCATAAATTAAAAGATTTTCTTGTAAATTTCCAAAATCTATATCAATTTTATTTGAATCATTATTTTGATTTTGATTTTGATTTTGATTTTCAATTTGAATTTGATTTTGAATTTGATTTTGATTTTCAATTTGATTTTGATTTTGATTTTGATTTTTTAATTGATTTTGATTTTGATTTTTTAATTGATTTTGATTTTGATTTTGAATTTGATTTTGATTTTGATTTTGATTTTCATTTTTTAATTGATTTTGATTTTTTAATTGATTTTGATTTTGATTTTCAATTTGATTTTTTAATTGGTTTTGATTTTGATTTTCAATTTGATTTTCAATTTGATTTGAATTATTTTTTTTTTGTTCTTCATCTTCATCTTCATCTTCATCTTCATCTTCTTTTAGATATAACATTTGAAAAGAATCAGAATCATCAACTGATATTTCTTTTATTTGAATATTTTCTTGATTAAAAATATGATTAGAAATATAATTTAAAAATTGTAATTTTAATTTTGTAAATTTTTGTAAATAAATATCCATTTCTTTGTCAAAATCAGTTGATTCTTTATTTTTTTCTTGTTCTGAATAATAATTTTCTAAGAAAAAAGTTTCACAATCTCTAATTACATCTTGAATAAGTAATTTTTTTACTAAAAATTCATTCATTTTCTTTTCATTTTTCTTTAAAAATAAAATGAATAAAAATAAAAAATTAATTAAAAAAAAAAGAAAAAATTTCGGAAAAAATTTTTAAAAGTAAAAAAAGATACAATTGATTCAAATAAATCAGAAAATTTATTCAAGAAACGAATGACTCTTGATTTCTTTTGTTCTTCAGTTACTATTATGTTGTAAAAAAAAATAATTAAAATTAAAAATTAAAAATTAAAAATTAATTAAGATTTTTTTAATTAAACCTAATAAAAGATCTGGTTCTGAATTTTCTGGTATTAAATAATCTTTAAATGACATTTTTAAACAATAATAAAAATATTGAAACAAAATAAAAAAAAGAAAGAAAAAAAATGAAAAAACGATTTTTGAAAAATTTTTTTTTAGATTGAATTAACCAACAAATTTTTGAAAGAAGTTTTAAAAAAAAAAAATGGAAAAAATTTGTAACATAATTGAATCTTTTTCAAAAAAAAAAAATATTATTGTTTCCTCAATAAAATCAATAAAATCAATAAAATCAATAAAATCAATTAAATCAATAAAATCAATTATTTTCGTTTTCATTTTCATCTTCTCTTTCATTAGCATTTTCACATTCATCAATCCATTTATGATAAACATCAATTGGTTCAGAAAGATCTAAAATTAAAATTAAAATTAAAATTAAATTAAAATTAAAATTCAAATCTAAATTAAAATTAAAATTAAAATTAAAATTAAAATTAAAAATAAAATTCAAATCAAAATTAAAATTAAAATTAAAATTAAAATTAAAATTAAAATTAAAATTAAAATTAAAATTAGAATTAAAATTAAAATTAAAATTAAAATTAAAATTAAAATTAAAATTAAAATTAAAATTAAAATTAATATTAAAATAAAAATTAAAATTTGGATTGAATTCTAAAGATATACTATCAATATCCATTTTGAAAGAAGCTTCACAAACTGAACAAAGAAGTTCTGCTATTTTTCTTTGTCGATCTATTTGAACTGTAACTGTTGATTTATGACAACAAAAAGGACAATCAAAAATTTTTTCTATTGGACGTGAATAATAACTTTTCTTTTTTTTTGGTGCTTTTCTTGCTTTTCTTCTACCCATTTTTAATAATTATAAATATAAATATAAATATAATTATAAATTTTTTTTTCTTTTTTTTTTTGAACGTTAGAAATTTTAGTTGTTGTTTTAAAAAAAAATAAATGAAAAATGAAAAATGAAAATTTTGTTTTTTTGTTTTTTTTAATTAAAAAAAAAAGAAAAAAAAATTTGTTTGAAAAAAAAAATCATAAAAAAAAAAAATCCAAACAAGACTCAATAAGAAAGATTTGATAATCATTTTAATGCAGATAAAATTGATTTGTTTTTTGCATAATCTAATGCAGTTTTTCCCTAATTTTTATGATTAAAAAATAATTTAAATAAAAAAATAAAATGATTTAAATAAAAAGTTTTTTTTTTACATCCTTTCATTTTAAAGTTTAAAATTAATACAAAATTAATACAATATTTATATTTAAATTTATTATTTTCTTAAAATTACTTGATCTTTAATTGTTTGATCAGCATTGATTTTAACAAGTGCTTTTACAACATCAACATGACCGTTTGTAACCGCAAGAATTAAGGCTGTTTCTTTCTATTTATGGAAAAAAAAAATATTAAAAAAAAAATTTCAAACTAAAAAAAATTTTTTACAAACTAAAAAAATAAAAGGAAAATTTTGATTAATTTGGTTTTTTTGGATATTTTTTTAGTTTGAAATGAAATCAACATTGTTTTGATGATTAATATTAGCTCCTAATTTAATAAGATGTTCAATAGCATTTGCATGTCCATTAATACTTGCTAAAAGAAGAGCAGTTTCTCCCTATTTTAATTTTTTAGGAAACAATTTTTTATATCTATTTTTTTTTGCTTTTTAAATTTTACCCACTAATTATAAATTTAAATATAAATTTTGATATAAATTTAATTATAAATTTTGATATAAATTTAATTATAAATTTTGATATAAATTTAATTATAAATTTTGAATAAATTTAATTATAAATTTAGATATAAATTTAATTATAACTTTTGATATAAATTTAATTATAAATTTTGATATAAATTTTGAAATAAATTTAATTATAAATTTTGAAATAAATTTAATTATAAATTTTGATATAAATATTGATATAAATTTAATTATAAATTTAATTATAAATTTCGATATAAATTTAATTATAAATTTAATTATAAATTTAATTATAAATTTAATTATAAATTTAATTATAAATTTAATTATAAATTTAATTATAAATTTAATTATAAATTTAATTATAAATTTAATTATAAATTTTGATATAAATTTAATTATAAATTTAATTATAAATTTAATTATAAATTTAATTATAAATTTAATTATAAATTTTTGATATAAATTTAATTATAAATTTAATTATAAATTTTAATTATAAATTTAATTATAAATTTGATATAAATTTAATTATAAATTTAATTATAAATTTAATTATAAATTTAATTATAAATTTAATTATAAATTTAATTATAAATTTAATTATAAATTTGATATAAATTTTAATTATAAATTTAATTATAAATTTTAAATAAATTTTAATTATAAATTTAATTATAAATTTAATTATAAATTTAATTATAAAATTTAATTATAAATTTAATTATAAATTTAATTATAAATTTTGAAATAAATTTAATTATAAATTTAATTATAAAATTTAATTATAAATTTAATTATAAATTTAATTATAAATTTAATTATAAATTTAATTATAAATTTAATTATAAATTTAATTATAAATTTCATTATAAATTTAATTATAAATTTAATTATAAATTTAATTATAAAATTTAATTATAAATTTAATTATAAATTTAATTATAAATTTAATTATAAATTTAATTATAAATTTAATTATAAATTTAATTATAAATTTAATTATAAATTTAATTATAAATTTTAATTATAAATTTAATTATAAATTTAATTATAAATTTAATTATAAATTTAATTATAAATTTAATTATAAATTTAAATATAAATTTTGATATAAATTTTGATATAAATTTTGATATAAATTTTGAAATAAATTTAATTATAAATTTTGAAATAAATTTAATTATAAATTTAATTATAAATTTTGATATAAATTTAATTATAAATTTAATTATAAATTTAATTATAAATTTAATTATAAATTTAATTATAAATTTAATTATAAATTTAATTATAAATTTAATTATAAATTTAATTATAAATTTAATTATAAATATAATTATAAATTTTGATATAAATTTAATTATAAATTTAATTATAAATTTAATTATAAATTTAAATATAAATTTAATTATAAATTTAATTATAAATTTAATTATAAATTTAATTATAAAATCTTTCTTTAAAAAATTTTTTTGGAAAAACTTTTTAATCTTTAGGATAATTGTAAATTTTTTTATTTAAAAATTTACTTCATTTTGACTATTCACATCAATTCCTGAATCAATTAACTTTTGTATTTGTTGAATGTCTCCATGACCTCCCGCTTCAAGTAAAAGATCTACTGGTGAATTATCTTCGTCATACATTTTTTAAAAAATTGAAAAAAATGATTGAAAAAAAAATGAAAAAAAAAAGCAAAAAAAAAATAAAATCATTTTTATTGAAAAAAAAAAAAGAAAAATTGGTTCATTCCAAAATATTATCTGAAATTTTCTTTATTATTGAGATTTTGATTAATCTGTTTCTGAATTTGATTGTGATTGTGATTGTGATTGTGATTGTGATTGTGAATTTGAATTTGATTTTGATTTTGAATTTGAATTTGATTTTGAATTTGATTTTGAATTTGAATTTGATTTTGATTTTGAATTTGATTTTGAATTTGAATTTGATTTTTTGATTTTGAATTTGATTTTGAATTTGATTTTGAATTTGATTTTGATTTTGATTTTGATTTTGATTTTGAATTTGATTTTGATTTTGAATTTGATTTTGAATTTGAATTTGATTTTTCATCTTCTGATTTTGATTTTGAATTTGAATTTGATTTTGATTTTGATTCTGATTTTGAATTTGAATTTGAATTTGATTTTGATTTTGATTTTGAATTTGATTTTGATTTTGAATTTGAATTTGATTTTGATTTTGATTTTGATTTTGAATTTGAATTTGAAGTTGATTTTGAATTTGAATTTGATTTTGATTTTGAATTTGAATTTGATTTTGAATTTGAATTTGATTTTGAATTTGAATTTGATTTTTCATCTTCTGAATTTGATTTTGATTCTGAATTTGATTTTGATTTTGAATTTGATTTTGAATTTGATTTTGAATTTGAATTTGAATTTGATTTTGAATTTGATTTTGATTTTTCATCTTTTGAATTTGAATTTGATTTTGAATTTGAATTTGATTTTGAATTTGAATTTGATTTTGAATTTGAATTTGATTTTGATTTTGAATTTGATTTTTCATCTTCTGATTTTGATTTTGATTTTGAATTAGAATTTGAAGTTGATTTTGATTTTGATATTGATTCAGAAATTGAAATTGAAATTGATTTTGATTTTTCATCTTCTGATTTTGATTTTGATTTTGATCTTGATTTTGATTTTGATTTTGATTTTGATTTTGATTTTGATTTTGATTTTGAAATTGATTTTGATTTTGATCTTGATTTTGATTTTGATTTTGATTTTGATTTTGATTTTGATTTTGATTTTGATTTTGAATTTGAATTTGAATTTGAATTTGATTTTGATTTTGATATTGAATTTGGTAATGTTATTGACTTTGATAAAGAGACTGAATTCGAGTTTGAATTTGAATGGGAATTTGAATTTGAATTTGAATTTGAATTTGATTTTGATTTTGGTTTTGATTTTGGTTTTGATTTTGGTTTTGATACTGAATCATCTTTTGGGTTTTGATTTTGGTTTTGTGTTTGATTTTGATTTTGTGTTTGATTATGATTTTGATTTTGATTTTGATTTTGATTTTGGTTTTGGTTTTGATTTTGATTTTGATTTTGATTTTGATTTGTATTTGAATTTGATTTTGGTTTTGATTTTGATTTTGATTTTGATTCATCCTTTTTTTGTTTTGATTCATCTTCTGATTTTGAATTTGATTTTGTCTCTGAATCTGAATTTGATTTTGAATTTAAACTTGAAATTTCTGTAAGTTCTGAACTTTCTGTAGTTGAATTTGAATTTGAATTTTGATTTATATTTTGATTTATATTTTGTTTGATTTTATATCTTGTTGTGGTTTTATATCTTGTTGTGGTTTTATATCTTGTTGTGGTTTTATATTTTGTTGTGGTTTTGGATTAGTTTCAGAATTAGTTTCAGAGTTAGTTTCAGAATTAGTTTCAGAGCTAGTTTCAGAGCTAGTTTCAGAATCAGTTTCAGAATCAGTTTCAGAATCATTAGAATCTATATTGATTTTTTTATCTTTATCTTTATCTTGATTTTGGTTTTGAATTTGAATTTGATTAGATTTTGATTTTGATTTTGATTTTGGTTTTGTGTTTGATTTTGATTTTGATTTTGTTTTTGGTTTTAAATTTGATTTTGATTTTGATTTTGGTTTTGTTTTTGATTTTGTGTTTGATTTTGGTTTTGGTTTTGTTTTTGATTTTGGTCTTGATTTTAAATTTGATTTTGATTTTAAATTTGATTTTGATTTTGAAATTGATTGTGGTTTTGATTTTAAATTTGATTTTGATTTTGAAATTGTTTGTGGTTTTGATTTTAAATTTGATTTTGGTTTTGTTTTTGTTTTTGGTTTTGGTTTTGGTTTTGATTTTGATTTTGATTTTGATTTTGGCTTTGGATCTTTCTTGTGATTCTTGGTTTTATTATGATTCTTTTTTTTATTATGATTCTTTTTTTTATTATGATTTTGATTTTGGAATTGATTTTGATTTTGATTTTGGAATTGATTTTGAAATTGATTTTGATTTTGAAATTGATTTTGGTTTTGATTAAATGAATAAGTATCATTATCGGTGAAATGTTTTAAAAATTTATCAAGATGTTTTTTATGGATTAAAAAGAAGTCATCAGAATTAAATGATTTATGCTCAAAAGGACATAAATTATCTTCACATTTATCTCCTTTTTTGCAAACTAGAATTTAAATGTTTGTTTGAATGTAATTTAAATATTTTTTTTTTGGATATAATTTTGATTGTAAAATTTACGTTTTTTAATAGGTTGTGGCCGAGGATCCCTAAAATGACAATTAACTAAGTTTTTAGGATCGATATTAGGGTGCTGCAAACCGATTTGGTATTTGAAATCTAAAAAATCTTCCATTCTTGGATGAGAATATTTGCAAATAGTAGACTTGCATTTTTCATTTCTATAAAAACTTGGGCATACAGTTTGACTTTTTGGATGTAAAGATTCATCTTTTTTATCTAAATGTTCTTGTAAAGAACACCAACCAGCCAAAAAATGTTGGCATAACTCTTTTTTAGCTTTCTAAATTTTTTATTTTTAAATTAAATTGATTTTGAATTAAATTGAATTTGAATTTGATTTAAATTGAATTTGAAATTGAATTTGAATTTGATTTTGAATTTAAATTGAATTGATTTTGAATTTGATTTTTAATTTGATTTTGGATTAAATTGATTTTGAATTTGAATTTGAATTTGAATTGAATTAAATTAAATTAAATTGAATTTGAATTAAATTGAATTTGAATTAAATTTGAATTAAATTGAATTTGAATTAAATTTGAATTAAATTGAATTTGAATTAAATTTGAATTAAATTGAATTTGAATTAAATTTGAATTAAATTGAATTTGAATTAAATTTGAATTAAATTGAATTTGAATTAAATTGAATTTGAAATTGAATTTGAATTTGAATTAAATTGATTTTGGATTAAATTGATTTTGAATTTGAATTTGATTTTGAATTTGAAATTAAATTTAATTGAATTAAATTGAATTAAATTGAATTTGAAATTAAATTAAATTGAATGGATTTTGATTTTGAATTTGAATTAAATTGAATTTGAATTAAATTGAATTAAATTGAATTTGAATTTGATTTTGAATTTGGATTAAATTGAATTTGAATTTGAATTTGAATTTGAATTGAATTTGAATTTGAATTTGGATTAAATTGGAATTTTGAATTTGAATTTGAATTAAATTGAATTAAATTTTTGGAATTTGAATTTGAATTTAAATTGATTTTGAATTTTAAATTAAATTTGAATTAAATTGATTTTTGAATTAAATTTGAATTGATTTTGAATTTGAAATTGAATTTGAATTTGATTTAAAATTGAATTTAAATTGAATTTGAATTGATTTTGATTTTGAATTTGGATTTTAAATTTGAAATTGGAATTAATTTTGAATTTGAAATTGAATTTGAATTTGATTTTAAATTGAAATTGAATTTAAATTGAATTTTGATTTTTGAAATTGAATTAAATTAAATTTTGAAATTGAAATTGATTAGAATTAAATTGAATTTGAAATTGAATTAAATTGAATTAAATTGAATTAGAATTAAATTGATTTTAAATTGAATTAAATTGAATTAAATTGAATTAAATTGAATTAAATTGATTTTGAATTAAAATTGAATTGATTTTGAATTTGAAATTGAATTAAATTGAATTTGATTTTGGATTAGAATTAAATTGGATTTGAAATTAAATTAAATTAAATTGGATTTGAATTAAATTAAATTAAATTGAATTAAATTGAATTAAATTGAATTTGAATTAAATTAAATTTGGATTTTGATTTTGGATTAGAATTAAATTGAATTTGAAATTGAATTTGAATTTGAATTAAATTGAATTAAATTGAAATTGAATTAAATTGAATTTGAATTTGATTTTGAATTTGAATTTTGAATTTTAATTTGATTTTGGATTAGAATTTGAATTTGATTTTGAATTAAATTGATTTTGAAATTGAAATACAAATTTTAAAATTTCAGGAACAAGATCAATTTCTTGAGAACAATTCGGACATTGAAATAATTGTTTGTTGGCAGAAAGCAAAATAATACAATTTAAACAAAATACTCCTTGACATTGACTACATTGAAAAAGGAATTGTTGTTTTTTGCATTTTGAACATTGGTTAGTTAATTGTAAATCCATTAAAAAAAAAAAAGGAAAAAAAAATGAAAAATAAAAAATTAAAAAAAAAAAACAGGAAAAAAAAAAGTAGAAAAATTGAAATAAAAAAAGATTCTTTGTTCCACTTTTTTTTGATTTTGATTTTGTATTTTTGATTTTGTTTTTAATTTTATTTTTGATTTTGTTTTTGATTTTGTTTTTAAAAAAATAAAGAAAAAAAAAATGAATCATTTTGACTAAATTTCACATCACTTTTCAAATAAAAAACGTCATTTGTTAATTTAAATTGATGTTTTAAAATCGAAATTTAAAAACAAAAAAGAATTTTAAAAAATTTTTTTCATTTTTTTTCATTTTTTTTCATTTAGATTTTTTAAAATGTCAAATAAAGATAATTTACCAAAAGAAAACGAAAAAGAAAAAGAAAAAGAAAAAGAAAACAAAATTGAAGAAAAAGAAGAAGAAGTTAAACAAGTAGTTACAACAACTAAAGTTGTTGCAGGAAAAGAAGGAGTTGATTATGTAAAAATAGTTGAAGAATTTGGAATGCAATTAATTACTGATCCAATGATTGAAAAGATGGGAAAATTATCAAAAACACCTTTACATCATTGGATTAAAAGAGGATTATTTTTTAGTCATCGGTATTTATTTTAAAAATTTAAGTTAAATTTTAATTAAAATTTTGTTTTTTTTATTTTCTTTTTTTTTTTAGAAATTTAGACCAGTTATTAGATAAATATGAAAAAGGTGAACCTTTTTATTTGTATACAGGAAGAGGACCTTCTTCTGAATCAATGCATTTGGGTAAATGCTTTATTATTTATTTAATTTCAAAAAGAATTTCAAAAAGAATTTCAAAAAGAATTTCAAAAAGAATTTCAAAAAGAATTTCAAAAAGAATTTCAAAAAGAATTTATATCAAAATTTATAATTAAATTTATAATTAAATTTATAATTAAATTTATAATTAAATTTATAATTAAATTTATAATTATATTTATAATTATATTTATAATTAAATTTATATCAAAATTTATAATTAAATTATTAATTAAATTTATAATTAAATTTATAATTAAATTTATAATTAAATTTATAATTAAATTTATAATTAAATTTATAATTAAATTTATAATTAAATTTATAATTAAATTTATAATTAAATTTATATCAAAATTTATAATTAAATTTATAATTATATTTATAATTAAATTTATAATTAAATTTATAATTAAATTATTAATTAAATTTATAATTAAATTTATAATTAAATTTATATCAAAAATTTATAATTATATTTTATATCAAAATTTATAATTAAATTCATAATTAAATTTATAATTAAATTTATAATTATATTTATAATTTAAAATTTATAATTAAATTTATAATTAAATTTATAATTAAAATTTATAATTAAATTTATAATTAAATTTATAATTAAATTTATAATTATATTTATAATTATAATTTATAATTAAATTTATAATTAAATTTATAATTAAATTTTATAATTAAATTTATAATTAAATTTTATAATTAAATTTATAATTAAATTTATAATTAAATTTATAATTATATTTATAATTATATTTATAATTAAATTTATAATTAAAATTTATAATTAAATTTATAATAAAATTTAAAAAGAATTTAAAAAAAGAATTTATAATTATATTTTATAATTAAATTTATAATTAAATTTTATAATAAAATTTAAAAAGAATTTTAAAAAGAATTTATAATTAAATTTATATCAAAAATTTATAATTAAATTTATAATTAAATTTATAATTAAATTTATAATTAAATTTATAATTAAATTTATAATTATATTTATAATTATATTTATAATTAAATTTATAATTAAATTTTATAATTAAATTTGTAATTATATTTTATAATTAAATTTATAATTATATTTATAATTAAATTTATAATTAAATTTATATTTATATTTAAATTATATTTAAATTATATTTAAATTATATTTATATCAAAATTTATAATTAAATTTATAATTAAATTTATAATTATATTTAAATTATATTTATATTTAAATTAAAATTATAATTAATAATTAAATTTATAATCAAATTTATAATTATATTTATAATTATATTTATAATTATATTTATATCTAAATTTATAATTAAATTGTAATTAAATTGTATTTAAATTAATTATTAAAAGGTCATTTAATTCCATTTATGATGACAAAATGGCTTCAGGACGCATTTGGATGTCCATGCGTTATTCAATTAACAGATGATGAAAAATTCTTATGGAATCCAAAATTAACACTTGAAAAAGTGCATCAATTCATGATAGAAAATGCGAAAGATATTATAGCATGTGGATTTGATCCTGAAAAAACTTTTATATTTTCAGACATGAATTATATTGGAGAAATGTATCCAAATATTTGCAAGATTAGAAAAATTTTAACTTTCAATCAAGTTCGTTCTACTTTCGGTTTCACTAAATCTTCGAATATCGGTCAAATTGCTTTTAGTGCTGTTCAAGCTGCTCCTGCTTTTTCAAGTTCATTTCCAAAACTTTTTGCTGATAAAAAAAAAGTTAATTGCTTGATTCCTTGTGCAGTTGATCAAGTATATAACAATTTAACTTTAATTTGAATTGATTTTAAATTGAATTGATTTTGAATTGAATTGAATTGAATTGATTTTAAATTGAATTGAATTGAATTTAAATTGAATTAAATTGAATTAATTTTAAATTGATTTGAATTGAATTGAATTGAATTGAATTTAAATTAAATTGAATTGAATTGAATTGAATTGAATTGAATTGAATTGATTTTAAATTGAATTGATTTTGAATTGAATTTAAATTGAATTGAATTGAATTTGAATTGAATTGAATTGATTTTGAATTTGAATTGAATTGAATTTAAATTGAATTGAATTTAAATTGAATTGAATTGATTTTAAATTGAATTAGAATTAAATTGATTTTAAATTTAATTGAATTGAATTGAATTAAATTAAATTGAATTTATTTTAAATTGAATTTATTTTAAATTGAATTTATTTTATTATAATTTTTTACAAAAAAAAAGGATCCATATTTTAGATTAACTAGAGATATCGCACCTAAACTTAAAGAAAAAAAACCATCATTAATGTGTTCTAAATTTATTCCATCTCTTCTTGGATTAAATGAAAAAATGAGTTCATCAAATCCAAATTCTGCAATTTTTCTAACTGACACACCAAATCAAATTCGGAACAAGATCAACAAGTATGCTTTTTCAGGAGGAGGAGATACAATTGAAGAACATAGAAAAAATGGTGCAAATCTTAAAGTGGATATCCCATTTCATTACTTGAAAATTTTCCATCCAGATCAAGAAAGAATTGAACAAATTCGTAAAGATTATGGTTCAGGTCAAATGTTAACTGGTGAAGTTAAAAAAGAACTTATTTCAATTTTGCAAGATATTGTTAAAAAACATCAGGAAAATAGAAAGGCTATTACTGATGAAGTTTTACAGAAATTTATGACTCCTCGTCAATTAGTTTAGATTCTAAATCAAATTCTTTTTCCTTTTTTTTTTTACTTTTCAATTTTTCATTAAAATTTAAACATCAAATCTTTTTAAATTTCTTTTTACATCTTCAAATAAAAATTAAAATAAAATAATTAAAATAAAATAATTAAATTTTAAGAATAAAAGCATCGTTGGTTCAGTGGTAGAATACAAGCTTTTTATTTATTAATTAATTAAATTAAAAAAGTGGAATAAAAATAAAATAAAAAAGTGGAATAAAAATAATTAAATAATAATTTTTTAGAATAAATATATAATTAATAAAAATATTTAAATTTAATAAATTAATTATTATTAAAAAAGTGGAATAAAAAATTAAAATAATAAATTAAAATTAAATTTTTCAAAATTAAAAATAAATAATTAAATTTTTCAAAATTAAAAAATAAGAAAAAATAATTAAAATTTAATATAAAAGCATCGTTGGTTCAGTGGTAGAATACAAGCTTGCCATGTTTGTGATCCGGGTTCGATTCCCGGACGATGCACTTTAAAATATTTTTTTTTATTTATTTTTAAATCTTTATTTAAATTGTTTTAATTGTTTTAATTGTTTTAAAAACAACAATCACAATAAAAAGGACATAAAGGTGTTTTTCCAGCAAGTGGATTATTTAATTTTAATTCATCCATTGTATAAATTTTATATCCTTCTTCTGTTGTTTTTCTTTTTTTTGATTTATTTCTTTTTTTAAGATTGATTTGTTCTTCTTTTTTTTCAAAAGAATTATTTTTTTTAATTTGTAATTTAGGTTTAAGTTCAAAAATATCATCAATTTCATTTAATTTCTTTATTTCAATTTCATTTGATTTCTTTATTTCATTTTGATTTAATTTCTTTGTTTGATTTTCATTTAATTTCTTTATTTCATTTTGATTTGATTTCTTTATTTCATTTTGATTTAATTTCTTTATTTCATTTTGATTTAATTTCTTTGTTTGATTTTCATTTGATTTCTTTGTTTGATTTTCATTTAATTTCTTTATTTGATTTTCATTTAATTTCTTTGTTTGATTTTCATTTGATTTCTTTATTTGATTTTGATTTGATTTCTTTATTTGATTTTGATTTGATTTCTTTGTTTGATTTTGATTTAATTTCTTTATTTCAATTTGATTTAATTTCTTTATTTGATTTGATTGTAAATCAATAACTTCAAATATAATTTTAGATTTTTTCTTTTTTTGTAATCTTGGTTTTTTATTTGAATTTAACTCAAAAGAAAACATTTGAAGAAAAAAGAAAAATGAAAAAAAAATTTTGAAAAAAAAATTTTGAAGAAAAAGTTTTAACGATGAATCTTACAAGCAATATCAATATTAAAAGAAGGAACTTGAAAAATAATGAAAAGATTTTCAACTTTGCAATTGAAAATTTGATGAATTAATTTGCCTGAAAAAGTATCATAAATATCAATAATATAATCATTATAATCAATTAAATCAGTTTGAATTTTAATTTGAAAAGAATCAACTGTATTAACTGGTAAATGTTCTTGATAATTATTCCACCATGTATTATTTACATTTTGAATCCAAATTAATGCTAAATTTTCTGTAGAAATTCCATAAGGATGAACTGAATTAGGAACTTCAGAAAAAATACAAATATTCCAAAAATTTTTGTTGAATTCAATCCCTTCAACAAATTCTGCTAATGGTTTATAAAGTGGATAAAGGTTTTGTGGAGCTATATATGAATCCCACCACTAAATTCAATTTTAAATCAATTTTAAATCAATTTTAAATCAATTTTAAATCAATTTTAAATCAATTTTAAATCAATTTTAAATCAACTTTAAATCAATTTTAAATCAATTTTATATCAATTTTATATCAATTTTAAATCAATTTTAAATCAATTTTATATCAATTTTATATCAATTTTATATCAATTTTATATCAATTTTAAATTAATTTTAAATCAATTTTAAATCAATTTTATATCAATTTTAAATCAATTTTAAATCAATTTTAAATCAATTTTAAATCAATTTTAAATCAATTTTAAATCAATTTTATATCAATTTTAAATCAATTTTATATCAATTTTATATCAATTTTATATTAATTTTATATCAATTTTATATCAATTTTATATCAATTTTATATCAATTTTATATCAATTTTAAATCAATTTTAAATCAATTTTAAATCAATTTTAAATCAATTTTATATTAATTTTATATCAATTTTAAATCAATTTTAAATCAATTTTATATCAATTTTAAATCAATTTTATATCATTTTTAAATCAATTTTATATCAATTTTAAATCAATTTTATATCAATTTTAAATCAATTTTAAATCAATTTTAAATCAATTTTAAATCAATTTTAAATCAATTTTATATCAATTTTAAATCAATTTTATATCAATTTTAAATCTATTTTATATCAATTTTATATCAATTTTAAATCAATTTTATATCAATTTTATATCAATTTTAAATAAATTTTAAATAAATTTTATATCAATTTTAAATCAATTTTAAATCAATTTTAAATCAATTTTAAATCAATTTTAAATCAATTTTATATCAATTTTAAATCAATTTTAAATAAATTTTAAATTAATTTTATATCAATTTTATATTAATTTTAAATCAATTTTATATCAATTTTAAATCAATTTTATATCAATTTTAAATCAATTTTATATTAATTTTATATCAATTTTATATCAATTTTATATCAATTTTTATATCAATTTTTATATCAATTTTATATCAATTTTATATTAATTTTAAATCAATTTTAAATCAATTTTAAATCAATTTTATATCAATTTTAAAATCAATTTTTATATCAATTTTAAATCAATTTTATATCAATTTTATATCAATTTTAAATCAATTTTAAAATTAATTTTTATATCAATTTTATATCAATTTTATATCAATTTTATATCAATTTTAAATCAATTTTATATTAATTTTAAATCAATTTTATATCAATTTTATATTAATTTTTATATCAATTTTAAATCAATTTTTATATCAATTTTATATTAATTTTTATATCAATTTTAAATCAATTTTATATCAATTTTATATCAATTTTATATCAATTTTATATCAATTTTAAATCAATTTTATATCAATTTTTTATATCAATTTTAAATCAATTTAAATAAATTTTAAATCAATTTTAAATATTTCAATTTTATATCAATTTTATATCAATTTTATATCAATTTTATATCAATTTTATATCAATTTTAAATCAATTTTAAATCAATTTTATATCAATTTTAAATCAATTTTAAATCAATTTTATATCAATTTTATATCAATTTTAAATCAATTTTAAATTAATTTTATATCAATTTTAAATCAATTTTATATCAATTTTATATCAATTTTAAATCAATTTTAAATTAATTTTATATCAATTTTAAATCAAATTTTATATCAATTTTATATCAATTTTAAATCAATTTTAAATTAATTTTAAATCAATTTTAAATCAATTTTAAATCAATTCTAAATGATATAAACAAACCCAAGTCATAGAAGTTGCAGCTGCTAAAGAACAAAGAGAAGACCAAATTCCATTATGAATATGAATTCCATTTGGGTCTTCAGATCTAGTTTGGTCACCATCACCAGAAATTCCAAACTCACCCAAATAAGAAGGTTTAGAAACAGAAAAACGGTTTAAAAGAATAATGGAGTTAACATCCAAAGCAATATCATGAGCTCCATAAGAATGAGATTGGGAATAATTCAAAGAATCAAGAGAATAGATTTCATAATTAAGTTCACCAACAGGATTCGAAAAACTTGTTGAAACCATTTGGGGAGAAATTGAATGCAAATAATTCGCCATTTCTTGATGCCAATTTTTCACATTTAAAAATTGATCTGGATCAGAAAAATTATCAGTAAGATCAACCTCATTGAATAGTTCCCAAGCGAAAACAGTGGAACTAAAACCGAACCTAGCAACAATATAACGCAACCGATTGAGGAAAAGCTTTTTTGCTTGATCATTAAAGAAAAATTCACTTGCTTGATCTAACGGTCCTCCATTTTGAGCGTTATAGGGGTTAACATCCCAATACGAATAAGGGGGTGTTGATCTATATGAGTTAAATGATTCAATGCAAAACATCAAGCGCATCGAAAGCGACTCTGCAAGATCAGTAACATAGTCAAGTCTCCAAGCATCTTCCAGTGAGTATTTTCCAAGTCCTGTTTCCAGATTTTCAAGTGTAAAGGCATCAAAAGGAGAAAGCCACAAACGGGCATAATTTCCTAATCCTTCATTTGCCAGTTCAAAAAACCAAGAATCGTAATCGTAAGTTTTTTTATTTGTTCCTGACCAACAAACATTTTCACCGATTGGAAAAAAACTTTTGCCAGTCCAACTATCTTCAAAATATTGCAAATTAAATTGAGAAACAGAAATTATCCCCCTTTGAGATTGAGGAATTTTGACATTAATAGGTTCACTAGATGAACAAACAACTTCGGTTTTTTTTGATTGATTAAATAAAGATACGGCAAATGAAAATTTGCCTGCATAAAAGGGTGTAAATCGTGTTTGGAAACGTGCTATTCCAGTTTCTGTGAGCACTTCTTCCCCATTTCCCCCTTTGGATCTTGTGTAATTTTGATACCAGAATGCATCTGCTTGGAACTTCTTGTTTGTTTCAATGTGCGTAAACTCAGTAACTAGTGCTATTGCGCTGTAATTGAATGGATTGCTTATTGATTTATGTGGATAAATATCAATTATAATTCGACTGTTAATTCCGTTTTCAATTTTTGAAGTACATGTGAATAATTGTGCTCGAATTAACGTTATTAAAAATATTATAAAGAATATGTTTTGTATTTGTTTCATTTGAATTGTAAAAAAAAATTAAAAAAAAAATGAAAAAAATTTCATTTCAAAAATTTCATTTTTTTTTATTAAAATTAAAAATAAATGGAACAAATTGCTAATTTAGATATTGATGGTAAATTCTTTTTTATTAAATTATTTAATAAAAAATTAAAATTTTTATCGTTTCTATTTTAGTTTTAGCTGCTCGAAATTTAAGTATTAAGTCTTCAAAAGGTAAAAAAATTAAAATTAAATAAAAATTAAATAAAAATTAAATTAAATTAAATTAAATAAAAATTAAATAGTTGAAATTAACCCATATGTGATAATATCTATTTATGATAATTTTTACAGAACAAATGTAGTAAAAAATACAACAAGACCAAAATGGAATGTTAAATTTTCAATGTAGATATGCAACACTTTTTATTTATAATATTTATAATATTTATAATATTTATATTTATATTTTATATTATATTATTTATAATTATAATATTTATAATATTATTTATATTATTTATATTTATATTTATAATATTTATATTTATAATATTTATATTATTTATATTTATATTTATAATATTTATAATATTTATAATATTTATAATATTTATAATATTTATAATATTTATAATATTTATAATATTTATAATATTTATATTATTTATAATATTTATTATATTTAGAGATATCCATAACCCATTTTTAAAAATATCTATCGAAGTAAAATCAAGAAATACAAATACAAATATAGAAAATAAAGACCAATTTATCGGAAAAATAGATATAAACCTTGGATCATTATTCGAAAGGGCAATCACCAAAAATTCTACAGAAATTAAAATACCATTAACTTGGTTTGCAATTTCAGCAAATCCAAAAGCAATATCATCAAACACAAAAACGGATACAAATTATAAAACAGAATACAACTTTCAAAAAGATCCTCAAATTTTAATGAGAATTTATTATAAATTTCCACAAGAATGGAGTCAAGCATATTTTGGATATATATGTATAACTCAAGGATATTTCGAAGATGCAATCCAATCTTTAACTGAAGGGATTCTGAAAACCAATTCAAAAGATTTTTTGCAAGTCATTTTATATTCTTTAAGAGAAATTTGTTATGAATTAGAAAAAAAATATGAACTGGCAACACATGATATACTTCTGGCAATTGAAAGACTTCCAACATGGGGTTATGGTTATTTTCGTACAGCAATTCTTTGTTTATTAAATGGCGAAATTAAAGAAGGAATGGAACAATTTCGCAGAGCTCAAGAAAATGAAAAAGATGATCCAGTTTTTAAATTATTATTGAAAAGACTTGAAAATAAAATCAAGAATACAAAATCAATCAAAGCAAAAGATATGAAGGAGTTTTTATTTCAAAATGAAGAAGATTCTTTTGTTGATTATTTTATTTTTTCGTGTCAAAAATCAATTATTAAATCCTCTTCAATTTTTCACACTTTGACTTCTCAAAATCAAAATTTATTCACTTCTTCTTTTCCTGATGATTTGCCTGTTTTGGGCTCTTTTATTCAAGATTCAACAATTATTTCATCTCCAAAAACATCTTTTGAAATTGAGGAAAAAATTATGAATAATTCTATTCCAAAAAATTCAACTGAAAAAAATCAAATTGAAAATCAAATTGAAAATCAAATCAAAATACACAAGAAAAATAAAATCAAAAATGAAATCCAAATTCAAGTACAAAATGAACAAGTTTCAAATGAAAACAATGAAAAATTTAATGAATTTCATCCTAGTTTTTTAACACACAGAAAAAGTTGGCTTAATTTTTTCTCAGTTCCAATTGAAAAAGATGAAACCAATGAAAAAAATATTGAAAATAGAAATGTTGAAAATAAAAATGTTGAAAATAAAAATATTGAAAATAAAAAATTAAATTCTTCCCAAAATTTATTTAGTCCAAAACCTTCAGAAATTCGAAAAAGAAGACTCAAATCTCAAAAAAAAGTCAAAATACAATTTGGAGTTATAGATGATGATGATGATGATTAAAATTTAAAATTGATTTAAATTGAATTTAAACTGAATATTGAATTGAATTAAATTTGGATTGAATTGATTTAAATTGAATTTAAAATGAATTGAATTTAAATTGAATTGAATTTAAATGAATTGAATTTAAATTGAAATGAATTGAAATGAATTGAATTGATTTAAATTGAATTGAATTGAATTGAATTGAATTGAATTAAATTGAATTGAATTGAATTGAATTTGAATTAAATAATGAATTTAAATTGAAATTGAATTTGAATTGAATTGAAAATGAATTGAATTGAAAATGAATTGAATTGAATTGAATTTGAATTAAATAATGAATTTAAATTGAAATTGAATTTGAATTGAATTTGAATTGAATTGAATTGAATTGAAATGAATTGAATTGAAAATGAATTGAATTGAATTGAATTTAAATTGAAAATGAATTTGGATTGGATTGAATTTAAATTGAATTTGAATTTAAATTGAAAATGAATTGAATTGAAAATGAATTGAATTGAATTGAATTGAATTGAATTGAATTGAATTAAATTAGATTGAAAATGAATTGAATTGAATTGAATTGAATTGAATTGAATTTAAATTAAAAATGAATTGAATTAAAAATGAATTGAATTGAATTGAATTGAATTGAATTGAATTAAATTAGATTGAAAATGAATTGAATTGAATTGAATTGAATTAAATTGAATTTAAATTAAAAATGAATTGAATTAAAAATGAATTGAATTGAATTGAATTGAATTGAATTGAATTAAATTAAATTGAATTTAAACTGAATTGAATTGGATTGAAAATGAATTGAATTTAAATTGAATTGAATTAAATTAGATTGAATTGAATTTAAATTGAAATTGAATTGAATTGAATTGAATTAAATTAGATTGAAAATGAATTGAATTGAATTGAAAATATTAATTTATTTCTGTTTCTTTTTTAATAAAGATTTCTCAATTCTAAAACAAAAAAAAATTCTCAAAATAATTTTTCATTTTTGGAAAATATTCATTTTTCTCTTTTCAATAAAATGAACAAATCAAATTATTCAGAAACAAACACACTTTCATTAAATTTTGAAGAATTACTCACATCAAAAAATAATTTCAATGATATAAAAATTTTAGTTGGAGAAGAAGAAAAAAACAATTATAATTGTCACAAAGCAATTCTTTTTTTTCGAAGCAAATTTTTTGCAAATGCATTTGAACAAAACCCAAAAATCACAGAAATATCATTTAAAAAAATCAATCCCGAAATTATGGAATCAATTTTAAAATATATTTACACTGGAAAAGTGGAAATCAATTCAAATAACATTATAAATTTGTTTGGAGCAGCAAAATTTTTTTCTCTTGACAAAATTCTTCAATGGTGTGTCGAGAGTATATCTTCTTGGGGGGAATCTATTCAAATCACTTCTGAAAATGTTTTTTTGTTTTCCGAATTTGCAAGGGAGAACAATTTCAATCAAATAGAAAAAAAATGTTTTCTTTTCATTCTTGATAAAATTGAAGATTTAATTGAAAAAAACCAATTCTATTTAATTTCAGAGCAATTATTTAATGATATTTTGTTGAATTCCTATTTGAAAATTTCTAATGAATCAAAACTGTTTTATTCAGTTATTAAATGGGGAAGAGTAAAAACAACTTGTCAAATTTGAACAACGAATTTCAAAAACCGCAACCAAAAGAAGTTCGAGAAACCGTTGCAAATCTTATTCAGAAAATTAGGTTCTGTGATATTTCAATAACTGATTTAGCACTTATTCAAACATTGGATATTGTTCCTCAAGCACTTATGCTTGAAATTTTTCAATTTCATGGTTTTCTTGCAGGGAATTTACATAAACAAATCCAAGAAATTAAATCCAAGTATTCTTCAGATGTTTTAGTTTTCCAATCAAGAAAAATTGATAATAATTTTTCGAATAAAAACCCTTTTGAAAAATCAAATCGAAAATCATTTCAAAATTTAAATCAAAATTTAAATCAAAATTCATTTCAAAATTTAAATCAAAATTCATTTCAAAATTCATTTCAAAATTCATTTCAAGATTCATTTCAAAATTTAAATCAAAATTCATTTCAAAAACCAAATCAAAAATCAAATCGAATATCAAATCTAATATCATTTCAAAATTCAATTCAAAAACCAAATCAAAATTCAAATCAAAATTCATTTCAAAAACCAATTCAAAATTCAAATCAAAAATCAAATCAAAAATCAAATCAAAAATCAAATCAAATATCAAATCAAATATCTAATCAAATATCTAATCAAAAATCAAATCAAATATCAAATCAAATATCAAATCAAATATCTGATTCAATAATTCTAGCTGCAAATCAAACATTCATTTCAAAAATAAAAGAATGGATCAATGATACTAATTTTTTCACAAATGCAATACTTGGCTTTTCTTTTTATAGGGATAAACTCCCACAAAATTTACACTCTATTTTTGATGATAAAGGAAAAACACTAGTTATTATTCTAACTGACAAAAACTATATTTTTGGCGGATTTACTTCTGTCGGTTGGATTAGTTCTGTGGGCAATAATTATATAACTGATAATTCTGCTTTTTTATTTACTTTGAAAAATCCATCAAATTCTCCTCATCAAAAATTCGATATCCGAAAAGGAATGGAACAATATGCTCTTCAATATTTTAATAAAGATGGTCCTATTTTCGGAAATTATGAAATTAGAATAAAAGCAAATTTGAAAAGTGGTGATTCCAATTTCGGTTGTGCTTATCAACTTCCAAATGGAATGAAGTATAAATCAAAGCAGGCAGAAGAATTTTTTGCTGGATCTTTAAAAAAATGGAAAATCAAAGATTTAGAGATTTACTTTCTTCAATGATTTTCATTTTGATTTTGGTTTTTATTTTTTGAAATAAATTAAAAAAAAAAAACCAAAAAATTTTTTTGCTTTTTATTCCAAAATAATTCTCAAAAAATATTCCAATTTTTCTTCCTCTTTTTTTTTTAAAATGAAAATTATTTTTTTTTTCCAATAAAAATACTTTTCATTTTTTTTCTTTTCAAAAAAATTTTTTTTTAAAATGAATGAAATAAATATTAGAAAAATTAATGAACAAATACTTCGTTTTAATGATAAAAAATACAAGGAATTAATTATAACAATTTCTTTAGCACAACTTTTTGAATGGGATACAAAAAATAATCAATGGGTATTTTTAATAAAAAAATGGCAAAAAAAAAAGAAAAAAATCGGAAAAAAAAAAATTCAATTTGAAAAAAAATTTAAATTCATTTAGAAATTTTCTGGAATTAAAGGACCTCTTTTTCTTTATGAAAGACAACCTAAAATTTTAAATCCTAATAAAAAACAATTTGCATTTCAAATTTTAAATCAAAATTCAGAATCAAATCAAGTTAATTATTTAGAAACAATAAAATCAAATTTTAATTTGAAAAATGAAGATGAATTTGTATTTTATTCTAAGAAAAATTTCATAAAAGGAATTTATGTTCCGATTCAAAGTCTAAAAAAAGAATTATTTATAAAATTGAATGAAATTCAACAAAATTTTGAAAAATTAGAAAAACAAGAAAAAATAATTCAAAATAATCAAGCCAATCAAATTCCTCGATTATTAACACCAAAAATTATTTCTTCAATGGACAACTTTCCAGAAATATCAAGAAAAGAAAGATTTACTGACTTAACTAAAGAAAAACTGTCTCAGATCATCAAAAATCTTGCACTAAATGATCAATTTGTGACATATATTTATAACGCTTTAAACAACTATTTATAATATCATTTCCTCAATATTTTTTCTATAAGTTGAATTCTTGTTTTCTTTTTCTAATATTCTTCTATTCAAACTTTATCTCATTTCATAAATAAAAAGGGAAACCAAATTTTATTTCTCAAACTTATCTTTAAATAAATTTTATTTAAAATTAATAAAGATTATTTTATTATTGATTAATAAAATTTTTTTAAAATTATTGATTCATTTTGATTTACGAGGGGATTACTGTTAATTTTTATTAATTTTTTATTAAAATTTTTGGACTAACAAAAAACAAAAAAACAAAAAAAACAAATTTTTTTTTTCATTTTTTTCTTTTTCATTTTTTTCTTCTTTTTGTTAATTATTATTATAATTTTTTTTTTTAAATTCTTATTCTTTTTAAAATGTCAAATATACATTTATTAAAAAATCGTCAAAAATCAATAAATTTATTTGAACAAAATGATAAAAAATCATTTTTTCCAATTACAACAATTAATTCAATTAACGGAACAAGTAAATTTTTATTAAATTTTTCTTACTTTAAAAATTAAAATTAAAAATTAAAATTAAAATTAAAAATTAAAAATAATTAAAATTTTTTTTTCTTTTTTTCTTTTTTAAGATGCAAATTTAAATCAATGGATAGAAACAAAAGAAGGGGATAAAGAAGATATATTTTCAAATGAGTCTGAAAAATTAAACCATTTAAATGAAGCAAAACAAAAATTAATGAAATGGATGGAAAAAGATGAAGAAAATAAAGATGATCTTTTTTTAGATGACGATGAAAAAGAAAAACAAAAACAAAAAGAAAAAGCAAATGAATCAAATGAATCAAAACCCAAACTAAATAGATGGATTGAAACGAATGAAGATGATAAAGATGATATTTTCTTTGATAAACCAAATGAATCAAAATCTAAACTAAATAAATGGATTGAAACAAATGAAGATGATAAAGATGATATTTTCTTTGATAAACCAAATGAATCAAAACCAAATGAATCAAAAACAAATGAATCAAAAACAAATGAATCAAAAACAAATGAATTAAAAACAAATGAATTAAAAACAAATGAATCAAAATCTAAATTAAATAAATGGATTGAAACAAATGAAGATGATAAAGATGATATTTTCTTTGATAAACCAAATGAATCAAAACCAAATGAATCAAAAACAAATGAATCAAAACCCAAACTAAATAAATGGATTGAAACAAATGAAGATGATAAAGATGATATTTTCTTTGATAAAACAAATGAATCAAAATCAAATGAATCAAAACCAAATGAATCAAAACCTAAATTAAATAAATGGATTGAAACAAATGAAGATGATAAAGATGATATTTTCTTTGATAAACCAAATGAATCAAAAACAAATGAATTAAAATCAAATGAATCAAAATCTAAATTAAATAGATGTATTGAAACAAATGAAGATGATAAAGATGATATTTTCTTTGATAAACCAAATGAATCAAAAACAAATGAATCAAAAACAAATGAATCAAAATCTAAATTAAATAAATGGATTGAAACGAATGAAGATGATAAAGATGATATTTTCTTTGATAAACCAAATGAATCAAAATCTAAATTAAATAAATGGATTGAAACTAATGAAGATGATAAAGATGATATTTTCTTTGATAAAACAAATGAATCAAAATCAAATGAATCAAAACCAAATGAATCAAAATCTAAATTAAATAAATGGATTGAAACAAATGAAGATGATAAAGATGATATTTTCTTTGATAAACCAAATGAATCAAAAACAAATGAATCAAAATCAAATGAATCAAAACCAAATGAATCAAAATCTAAACTAAATAAATGGATTGAAACGAATGAAGATGATAAAGATGATATTTTCTTTGATAAAACAAATGAATCAAAATCAAATGAATTAAAAACAAATGAATTAAAACCAAATGAATTAAAATCAAATGAATCAAAATCTAAATTAAATAAATGGATTGAAACAAATGAAGATGATAAAGATGATATTTTCTTTGATAAACCAAATGAATCAAAACCAAATGAATCAAAAACAAATGAATCAAAATCTAAACTAAATAAATGGATTGAAACAAATGAAGATGATAAAGATGATATTTTCTTTGATAAATCAAATGAATCAAAACCAAATGAATCAAAATCAAATGAATCAAAACCAAATGAATTAAAAACAAATGAATCAAAACCTAAATTAAATAAATGGATTGAAACAAATGAAGATGATAAAGATGATATTTTCTTTGATAAACCAAATGAATCAAAATCAAATGAATCAAAATCTAAATTAAATAAATGGATTGAAACAAATGAAGATGATAAAGATGATATTTTCTTTGATAAACCAAAACAAAATCAAGTAACGAATTTATTTGAAAAAAAAAATAAAACAAATTTAAATAAATGGATGGAATCGAGTGATGAAGATAAAGATCATCTTTTCTCAGATGAACCAAAAAAAACAAACACAAAAAACGAAAAACAAACAAAAATAAATTTAAACAAATGGATGGAAACAAATGAAAATGAAAATAAAGATGAAAATAAAGATAATATATTTTCAGATGAATCAGAAAAAGCAAAATTAAATCAAAATCAAAATCAAAATCAAATCAAGGAAACCAAATTTAACTAAATGGATGGAAACAAATGAAAAAAATAAAAACGAGCAACTTCTTCTAAATCAAACAGAAAAAACAAATACAGAAAAAAGTGGAAAATCTAATAAAGTAAATTTAAATAAATGGATGGAAAAAAGTGATGAAGATTATGAAATTCTTTCAAATCAAAAAGAAAAAGAAAGAAATTCAAAATCAAAATCAAAATCAAAATCAAAATCAAAACAAAATCAAATTCAAATCCAAACTCAAAATCAAAATCAAAATCAAAATCAAAATCAAAATCAAATTCAAAATCAAATTCAAATCCAAACTCAAAATCAAAATCAAAATCAAACAAATTTAAATAAATGGATGGAAACAAATGATGAAAAAATTGATATTGTTGGCAATAATAATTTTTTTTCAGCTAAATCAAATCAAAATCAAAATACAAAGAATCAAATTGAAAAACAAACAAAACCAAATTTAAACAAATGGATGGAAACAAATGAAAATGAAAATGAAAAACCAAAACAAAAACCAAAAACTTTTCCTAAAATGAAAACAATAACTAAAGACCAATTTGAAAATCAAAATCTAAATCAAAATCAAAATCAAATCAAACAAAATCAAAATGTACTCAAATTAAATAAATGGATGGAAAAAAATGGAAATGAAAATGAAGATGAAGATGATATTTTCTTTGATGAACCAAATAAATCAAAATCAAATCAACCAAAATCAAATCAATTAAATTTAAACAAATGGATTGAAACAAATGAAAATGAAAATGAAAAACCAAAACCAAAACAAAAAACAAAAACATTTCCTAAAATGAAAACAATAACTAAAGACCAATTTGAAAATCTAAATCAAAATCAAAATCAAAATCAAAATCAAAATCAAAATGTACTCAAATTAAATAAATGGATGGAAAAAAATGGAAATGAAAATGAAGATGAAGATGATATTTTCTTTGATAAACCAAATAAATCAAAAACAAATGAATCAAAATTAAATGAATCAAAATTAAATGAATCAAAATTAAATGAATCAAAATTAAATGAATCAAAATTAAATAAATGGATGGAAACAAATGATGAAAAAATTGATATTGTTGGCAATAAACCATTTCTTATAAATAATTCAAATCAAAATCAAAATCAAATTGATTTAAAAGATATTAATAAATGGAAAGAAATTGAAAAAGAGTTCACAATGCCTTGTTTACTTGGAGACGGATCATGTGAATCAAACATTAAGAAATTTGATAGAATATCGAAAGCGAATAACCTAATAAACAAACTTAAATCAATGGAAGAAGAATCAGATCAAAATCAAATTGATTTAAAAGATATTAATAAATGGAAAGAAATTGAAAAAGAGTTCACAATGCCTTGTTTACTTGAAGATGGATCATGTGAATCAAACATTAAGAAATTTGATAAAGTATCAAAAATGAAGGATATAAAAGAAGATATTAAAGAAGATATTAAAAAAGATATTAAAAAAGATATTAAAAAAGATATTAAAAAAAAAGATATTAAAAATGATATTAAAAAAGATATTAAAAATGATATTAAAAATGATATTAAAAAAAATGATATTAAAAAAGATATTAAAAAAGATATTAAAAATGATATTAAAAATGATATTAAAAAAAATGATATTAAAGATATTAAAAAAGATGATATTAAAGATATTAAAAAAGATATAAAGAAAAAAGAAAAGAACAAAAAACTCACAAAATTAACTGAAGGCTTCCATTTAAGAAAACAAAGAAATACAAAATTGAAGAAATTTTCTGAAGAAAAAGGAGATAATTGGGGATTAGAATTAAACGAGAACAAAATTCAAGCACATAAACTACAGAAATTTCAAAGTACATCAAGTACACAGTTTTACAAACCATTCGGTTCAAATTTACATTTACTTCCAAGTAACAGAAAGAAAATAAGCATTGTTAATTGGGAAGATGATATAAATATTCCTGATGAAGGAATCAAATTTACAAATTCAGTGAGAAATTTAAATACCCAAAAACCAAATATGAAAACTACATTCAAAAAAGAACTCCAACATCCAAAATTCAAACGAAAAACAGTTATTAAGCAAAAACCTAAAATAAGAATTTCAAAAAGTGAATTTTTGAAAAATAAAATGATACAGAATTCAAAAATCATGAATTTTTCGAGGAAGGAAATGGAAAATATTCAAAATCAAAATCAAAATCAAAATCAAAATCAAAATCAAAATCAAAATCAAAATCAAAAAAATCAAAATCAAAATCAAAAAAATCAAAATCAAAATCAAAATCAAAATCAAAATCAAAATCAAAATCAAAAATCAAAATCAAAATCAAAATATTCGACAAATTAAATCTGATCCAAGTCAAGAAATTATACCGAGAACAAAAATAACAGTTGATCAAAAAATAGCAAAATGGAGAGAACCAGATTCTCCAAAAACAAAATATGGAAAATATACTGATTATAACACACCAAATACTAGTTTATCAATTAAAAGTGATTTTAAAGAATCTGAGTCGAGTTTACGCTCAGAAACTTCGTCTCCAAGACAACAAAGTGAAACCAGAGACGATGGTTCAAATGAATTTGATGATTTTGGTGATGGTTATGGTGATAATTTTGATTCTCTTGATTGGGGTTTTGAAATTCCTAAATCAAAAACTTTAAGTATTTCAACTAAATTGAATGAATTATCAGATGATGAAAGTGAAAATACTTTAACTGATGATGCAAATGATCTTTTTTCTCCTGATTCTCCTCAAACAAATATTCATATTAATCTTAATAATAAAAATAATAAAAGTATTAATAAATCACAGAAAAAACAAGAAAGGCAAAAACCAGCATTGATTAGAAGATTTCATAATTCTATGGCCTTTCAATGTAAAAAAAATTGAATATTTATTATTTAATATTTAATATTTATTATTTATTATTTATTATTTATTATTTAATATTTAATATTTAATATTTAATATTTAATATTTAATATTTAATATTTAATATTTATTATTTAATATTTATTATTTTTATTATTTAATATTTATTATTTAATATTTAATATTTAATATTTTATTTATTTATTATTTATTATTTAATATTTATTATTTATTATTTATTATTTATTATTTAATATTTAATATTTAATATTTATTATTTAATATTTAATATTTAATATTTAATATTTATTTATTTATTATTATTTTAATATATTTAATATTTATTTTTATTATTATTTATTATTTTTATTTATTATTTATTTATTTTTTTATTATTTAATATTTATTATTTATTTTTATTTTTATTATTTATTTAATTTATTATTTATTATTTATTATTTAATATTTAATATTTATTATTTATTATTTAATATTTTTTATTTTTTATTTTTATATTAATATTTATTATTTAATATTTAATATTTAATATTTATTATTTAATATTATTTATTATTTTATTATTTTATTTTTATTATTTATTATTTTATTTATATTTTTAATATTTAATTATTTATTATTTAATTATTTTATTTATATTTTAATTTATTTATTTTATTATTTATTATTTAATATTTAATATTTAATATTTTAATATTTGTATTTATTATTTATTATTTATTATTTAATATTTATTATTTATTATTTATTATTTATTATTTAATATTTAATATTTAATATTTAATATTTAATATTTAATATTTAATATTTAATATTTAATATTTAATATTTAATATTTAATATTTATTATTTATTATTTATTATTTATTATTTAATATTTATTATTTATTATTTAATATTTATTATTTATTATTTATTATTTATTTAATATTTATTATTTAATATTTAATATTTAAAATTTAATATTTAAAATTTAAAATTAATATTTAATATTTATTAATTAATAGTTGTTAACGGAATGATTTATAACCCACAAACACTCCGTTGGGAAAATTCTTCAGAACAACCAGCCGAAGATCTTGATTGGGGAGATTCTACTGAAGATGAACAAAGTATTCACGAACAACCAACACAAGAAATAACAGAAACAAAAGAAATTACACTTACAGAACAAATGAAACAAATAATTTACAAAAGAGAACAAAATCATAAACAAGAAATTCATGGATGGATTAATTCAAATTCACTTTCAAACCCAAAACTACGAGGAAATGCAATTTTAAAAATGTCATTATTATATACAACTTTTTATTATCGAAAATTATTTGTAGTTTAAAAAACTAAAAAATGTATTTGAAGAATATGTGATTGATTTCGATTGTTTTTCAAAATGTTCTTTATCAAAAAGAAAAAAGAAAAAACTTTTTATTCTTTTTACTCTTTTTACTCTTTTTATTCTTTTTACTCTTTTTACGTTTATTTTTCTTCATTTGATTCTTTAATTTCTTTCAATTGAAAATTTAATGATGAATTTTCATTTAATTGATAAAATTCTTGAGCATCTTCTAAATTTTGGATAATATCCAAAGAAATATTTTCATCTATATGATCTAAATAAAAAAATTTAAATAAATGATATAAACTTTCTGAAGATCGATTGCAATAATCTTTGACTTGATTTGAATCATCTTTGACAGTTAAAAATAACGCTCTAAAAAGTTCACTTCTTGCAATTAAAATGATTTTATGAACCAAAATTTTTGTTTTTTCATCTTCTGAAATGATTGCAAAGTCTTTTGTTTCCTCTTGTTGAAATAAACGGTTTAAATCGATTAAAAGTCCTTTTCTTCCCTTTTTGGAAATCCAATTTGGAAATGCAATTTTTTGACAAATACTTTCAATTAATTCCAAATGCAATTTTTGAGAATGATCAATAAAACCTGAATAAATGAACTTGAAGAAAATAAGGGCTTTCTCAAGTGAAATGTGTTCCATTTCCTGTTTGAGTTTGTTGAGCCGAAATGTGATTTTTTCGATTGGCTCGTTTTCTTCTGATAATCTTAAAGAAAGAATTTGATAGTGAAGCGGAATAACTTGATTATTTCCACAAAAAATATCGAAATCAGTGAATTCTTTTCTTTCCAATAATTGGTTCATATCTTCGTAAATATGATAATATGTTTTGAACAAGGATTCCAGTTTTGGATCAATTCTTTGACTCAAAAAACTAAAGTGATTCCTTGATGAAATCAATTCCTCGATCATTCTTATATCAATATCATAAGCAAGAAGTGTCTTGATTTTTTTGGTTTCAATTCTACTTTGTTTTTCTTGGTGCAAAAATAGTATTTTTAAAGGAAAATTTTTTTCTTTATTCTTTGTGTTCACATCCGATCCTGATTGCAATAGAAATTCAAGAACTTCAATTGGTTGTGAATAGCATGCAATTAATAATGGTGTTGAACCTGAAGAATCCTTCTGGTTTATCTGAGCACCGGTTTCTATTAGTAGCTTCAGAACGGAAATATTGTTGTGGATATTCCGACAAACTAAATGTAGTGAATTCTGATTATTAATGTTTGATAAATTTGTTTGGGCTTTTTTTCCAATAAGGAATTCAACTACTTCATTGCTCATATTATCATTTTGGAAAAGCAAATAAAGTGGGGTGTTTTTGTTGATATCCATCTTATTGACATCAATTCCAAGATCAATAAAAAACTGAATAATTTTTTGTTCCACTTTTTTTTTTTGCATGATCAAATGAAGACAATTTTGATTTTTCTTGGTTTGAGCATTTATATCAGCTCCTGATGAAACAAGCAAATTAAGAGTTTCCATGTTTGTTTCTTCGGCAGAAACAAGTGAGTGAAGATGAGAATATCCAATTCCATTTTGGAGATTTATAAACTCAACAAGTTTATTTTTTGGAACAAAATCCAAAATCAATTTTACAATTTCAACTGAAATATCATTCTTATTTGAAAATGCGAAATGAAGAGGTGAATTTGAAGAGAGATTTATTGTTGATGGATCTGCTCCATTTTCCAGTAATATTTTGAGTATTTTAAAGCTATAATTGTGTCTTTCCATGAAAAAATGCAAACAATTTTCACCTCGAAAATTAATTTGATTAATATTTGAATTTTTTTGGATTAAATATCCAATCATTTCCTCTGAAAAACTGTCATTTCTGCAAGCATAAAGAAAAGGTGAATTTCCTGATGAATTTAAACAATTTATTCCGTTGAGATTTTCTATATAAATTTGAAGTGTTTCTAATGAAGAAACACTTGAATTTTGTGTTAATAAATGAAGTGGTTGATTTCCAAATTTATCTTTTAAATTTTGAATATTTTTTGATTCTGAAATTAAATTTAATAACATTTCTTTTTGAATATTTTTGTTTTGACATAAATAATGAAGAGGTGTTGATTTAGAAGAGTCATATTCATCAAATTTCAATCCAAGTTCCTGAAATAATGAAAATAATTCAATTGAAAAATTTGGATTTTTAAAAGATAAAAGAAATGGAGTTTGTTCAAATTTATTTTTAATCATTAACATTTTTTGCCATAAAAGTTTTTGTTTGTAAATTATTTCCTTTGTTATTTTCTTAATTGATTCTTCTGAACAAATGAAGTGTAATATTATATTCTCATTATGATCTCTTTTTGGGAAAATTTCTTTTGTAAAAAAATCTTCAACTTCTTTTTGAGTAAAATTTACTTTTTTCATAAATTATTATTAAAAAAGAAAAAAAATGATTTTGGAAATTAAATTTTATTTTGTTAATTAAATGAAAATTTTTGAATTTTAATTTTCTTTTGTTTCTTTTTCTTGACTTGTTTCTGATTTTGATTTTGATTTTTTATCTAAATGAAAAATAAAATCATTATCATTTTCTAAATAAGAATTTTTCAATTCAGGAAATGCTTCAATTTCAAGATGTTTTGGTAAAGATTTCAAAGTAATTTTTTTTGAATTTGAATCTGAATCTAAAACTTTAGAAGAGTTTTGTTTTTTAATTTCCATATCAAAATCAATATCAATATCAGTAATTTCAGAAGGGAATTTATTTTTTAAAAGTTGAGCGCATTCCCAAAATTTATTTTTTACAGATAATTGGAAAGCATTTTCAAAATTTGGATCATTTTTAATATTTTCATTTGGATATAATTTTGCACCCCAATTTATAAATCTTAATAAAATATCTGGTCTGTTATTTAAGCATGCATAATGTATTGATGCTAAATTTTTTGAATTGATAATATTCACATCAGAATTGCTATAAAGGATTAATTCAATTAATTCTATATTTGAATTTTCAGTGGCAATTTGAAGACAAGAATTATTGAATTCTTCTGGGTTTTGCCATTTCACATTAGCTCCTTTTGAAATGGATTGATAAACTTTATCAAAATTTTGTTTTTTTGTATAATCATAACATTCTTGATTTAATTGATTTTGATTTTGATTTTCATTTTGATTTTGAATTTGATTTTGATTTTGATTTTGATTTTGATTTTGATTTTGATTTTGATTTTGATTTTGATTTTCATTTTCATTTTGATTTTGATTTTGATTTTGATTTTGATTTTCATTTTCATTTTGATTTTCATTTTGATTTTGATTTTGATTTTGATTTTGATTTTCATTTTCATTTTCATTTTCATTTTCATTTTTATCAATATATAATTTATATTTGTATTTATTATAAATAAATTCCTTTTTGATTGCAAATTCATCTTCAGGATTTGGTTTTTTTTCATTTTCAAGATTTCTTTCATAAAATGCATTAACTTTTTCATTTCCCAATTTTTTAAGCATTGAAATTGTATGAGTTTCAAGTTGATCCAATTTTAACGAACGAACTTTGCTTAAATAAACACCAAGATTTCTATGAGCGCCACTACAATCAATACAAATCAATGTTCCCAAATTAACTGAAATCCAATCAGGATTTGGATTATTACAATCTGCACAAAATTTATTTCCTGGAATTTTATATAAAGTTTCTAATGCTTCACTTGGTTTCACTGCATTATCCTTGATTTTCTTTACTGTTTGTTGGTTTAGTAAATTTGAAATATTGTTCCGAAGTACTTGAATCCAATCTTCAAGTTCTTCTTCTGTTTCTGCTTGAAATATGTATTTATTTTTTGGATAAACAATTTCAAAACAATTTCTAAATTTTTTTAATTTTAATTTTAATTTTAATTTTAAATTTTAATTTTTTTAATTTTAATTTTAATTTTAATTTTAATTTTAATTTTTAATTTTAATTTTTAATTTTAATTTTAATTTTAATTTTAAAATTTAAATTTTTAATTTTAATTTTAATTTTGATTTTAATTTTTAATTTTAATTTTTAATTTTAATTTTGATTTTAATTTTAATTTTAATTTTAAAATTTAATTTTAATTTTAATTTTGATTTTAATTTTAATTTTAATTTTAATTTTAATTTTAATTTTAATTTTAATTTTAATTTTAATTTTAATTTTTATTTTTAATTTTTAATTTTGATTTTAAATTTTAATCTTTATACTTTGTTTCTGGTTTTTGTGGAGTTCTTATTGAACAAATTAAAAGATCTAATTCTCCTGCTTGTGACATATCCTATTTTAATAATTAATATAAATATAATTTTTTTCAATTTGGAAAATATAAATGAAAAAATTTGTAAATTTTGTTGATATTATTTTTTTGAATTAATACTGGTCGATAATAATAAAGTCTTCTATCTTTTGCAACAAAAAATCTTCTTTCCCAAATTCTTTGTTTAGGTTTTTTAAGAAATAAATAACCTCTTTTATGAAGAGTATCTTCTTGTAATTTTTCTCTTTGAGTATAAATTATCTAAATCAAATTTTATTTTGAATTGGATTTTGATTTTGATTTTGATTTTAATTTTGATTTTGATTTTGATTTTGAATTTTGAATTTTGATTTTGATTTTGATTTTGGTTTTGATTTTGATTTTGATTTTGATTTTGATTTTGATTTTGATTTTGATTTTGATTTTGATTTTAATTTTAATTTTTTTTGATTTTGATTTTGATTTTGATTTTGATTTTGATTTTGATTTTAATTTTGATTTTGATTTTGATTTTGATTTTAATTTTTTGATTTTAATTTTAATTTTAATTTTGATTTTGATTTTGATTTTGATTTTGATTTTGATTTTGATTTTGATTTTGATTTTGATTTTGATTTTAATTTTGATTTTAATTTTAATTTTAATTTTAATTTTGATTTTGATTTTGATTTTGATTTTGATTTTAATTTAGATTTTGATTTTGATTTTGATTTTGATTTTGATTTTAATTTTGATTTTGATTTTGATTTTGATTTTGATTTTTGATTTAATTTTGATTTTGATTTTGATTTTAATTTTGATTTTGAATTTTAATTTAGATTTTGGTTTTGATTTTGATTTTGATTTTGATTTTGATTTTTATTTTGATTTTAATTTTGATTTTGATTTTAATTTTGATTTTGATTTTGATTTTAATTTTAATTTTGATTTTGATTTTGATTTTGATTTTGATTTTCATTTTCATTTTGATTTTAATTTTGATTTTGAATTTTGATTTTGATTTTGATTTTAATTTTGATTTTGAATTTTAATTTTAATTTTGATACTTTTCTTAATTCTTCTTTTTTTTGTTCATTTAAAGAAGATACTGTTTCAATTCCTTGTTCAGATTTTTCGAATTCTTCTTTCATTTTTTGTAAAGAAGGTTTAAGTTGAGAAAAAGCTTTAAATCCATCTTCAAAAAATTCAAATTGAACTTGAACAAATGTATAAACTTGTTTTAATAATTGAATTCTTTGTTTTTGTAAAGCTTCTTTTAAAGTTAAAATATGTTCAAGACTTGCTAAATAATATCTTTAAAAGAAATAATTAAAATGTTAAATTTATTATTTTGAAAAAAAAGAATAATTTTTTTAATATTTCTTTTACTTTTCTTTTAATTCTAAAACTTTTGGATATTCTAATTTTTGATTTTGAAAAGAAAGTCCAGAATATTTAGTTAGAAAAGAATCTCGTGTTAATTGTGCTTTATCTAATTTTTTTCTTGCATCTGTGATATTCATCATTTCGTTGTTTAAAAAATCATCCATTAATTTAATAAATTCATATTCTAATTTTAAATTCTAAAAGGAATTTTCAATTTTCAATTTTCAATTTTGATTTTGATTTTGATTTTGATTTTGATTTTAATTTTAATTTTGATTTTAATTTTCATTTTGATTTTGATTTTGATTTTGATTTTGATTTTGAATTTCATTTTAATTTTAATTTTGATTTTGATTTTGATTTTGATTTTAATTTTGATTTTAATTTTAATTTTGATTTAAATTTTAATTTAGATTTTGATTTTGATTTTGATTTTGATTTAAATTTTCATTTTTTAATTTTGATTTTGATTTTGATTTTGATTTTTAATTTTAATTTTTTTAATTTTTTGATTTAAATTTTAATTTAGATTTTGATTTTGATTTTGATTTTGATTTTAATTTTGATTTAAATTTTAATTTTTAATTTTGATTTTGATTTTGATTTTGATTTTGATTTTTATTTTAATTTAGATTTTTGATTTTGATTTTGATTTTAATTTTGATTTTGATTTTGATTTTGATTTTGATTTTGATTTTTAATTTAATTTTGATTTTGATTTTGATTTTGATTTTGATTTTAATTATTAAAAAATACTGAAATGGTGTGACAATCTTGAACTTTTTTAAAAACTTGTTCGAATTGATCTAAAGAATTAACTATTTATTATTTATACAAATTTTAAAAAAAGATGATTTGTTTATTTATTATTTTTTAATTTAAGATCGAATAAAAATGAATATTTTACGAGTTTCTTGAGTTGATTTAATATTTGGTTTTTTTAATTCAGAAACTTTAATGAAATCAAATTCTTTAACAATTTGAGCTTCAGAATCAATTTTATCTGTTATTATTTTTGTTTTAAAAAGCCAAAAGAAGAATAAGAAAAAAAAAATTTTTTTTAATTTTAAAATTTTAAATTGAATTTTAAATTGAATTTTAAATTGAATTTTATTTACCTTTCCAAGATTTTGTAAATTGTTGAGAAAATTGAATCATTTTTCGAAGATAACTTCTTAATTCTTTGCTCTCACTTTCCAAATGTTTTAATTTAAAATGTAATTCAGGTGAATCTTCAACAATCTCTTCTAAAGAAATATCCATTTCTTTTTTAAAAAAAAATGATTTTGTTTTTTTTTAAAAATTTTTTTTTCATTTTCATTTCCTTCAAAAAAAATTAATTTAAATTGATTTAAATATATTTGATTTAAATATTTGATTTAAATATATTAATTTAAATAAATTGATTTAAATATATTGATTTAAATATATTGATTTAAATATTTTTGATTTAAATATATTTGATTTAAATATATTTGATTTAAATAAATTTGATTTAAATATTTGATTTAAATAAATTGATTTAAATATATTTGATTTAAATATATTTGATTTAAATATATTTGATTTAAATATATTTGATTTAAATATAATTTGATTTAAATATATTGATTTAATTATATTTGATTTAAATTATATTTAATTTAAATATTTGATTAAAATATATTTGATTTAAATATATTTAAATAATTTGATTTAAATATTTGATTTAAAAATTGATTTAAATATATTTGATTTAAATATATTTGATTTAATTATATTTTGATTTAAATATATTGATTTAAATATATTGATTTAAATATATTTGATTTAAATATATTGATTTAAAAATATATTTGATTTAAATATATTTGATTTAAAAAATATATTTAAATATGATTTGAATTTAAATAATATATTTAAATTGATTGATTTAAATAAATTGATTTAAATATATTGATTTAAATATATTTGATTTAAATATATTTGATTTAAAAATATATTTGATTTAAATTTATTGATTTAAATAAATTTGATTTAAATATATTTGATTTAAATATTATATTTGATTTAAATATATTTGATTTTAAATATATTTGATTTAAATAAATTTTGATTTAAAAAAAAATTGATTTAAATATATTGATTTAATTATGATTTAAATAGATTGATTTAAATAAATTGATTTAAATATATTGATTTAAAATATTGATTTAGATATTTGATGATTTAAATATATTTGATTTAAATATATTGATTTAAATATATTTGATTTAAAATATATTGATTTAAATTTTTGATTTAAATATATTGATTTAAAATATATTGATTTAAATTTTTGATTTAAATAAATTGATTTAAATATTTGATTTAAATATATTTGATTTAAATAAATTGATTTAAATATATTGATTTAAATATTTTTGATTTAAAATATATTTGATTTAAATATATTTGATTTAAATATATTGATTTAAATATATTTGATTTAAATAAATTGATTTAAATATATTTGATTTAAATATTTGATTTAAATAAATTGATTTAAATAAATTGATTTAAATAAATTGATTTAAATAAATTGATTTAAATAAATTGATTTAAATATATTTGATTTAAATATTTGATTTAAATATTTTTGATTTAAATAAATTGATTTAAATTGATTTAAAATAAATTGATTTAAATAAAATTGATTTAAAATAAATTGATTTAAATTGATTTAAATATATTTGATTTAAATTGATTTAAATAAATTGATTTAAATATATTTAAATTGATTTAAATTGATTTAAATAAATTGATTTAATTTGATTTAAATATATTTTGATTTAAATAAATTGATTTAAATTTATTAATTTAAATAAATTGATTTAAATATATTTGATTTAAATATATTTGATTTAAATATTTTTTTTGAATTACTTTAATTAAGAAATTTAATTGTTTTTAATTAAAATTGATTAATTTTTGGATTAAAATTGATTAATTTTTTTTTAGATTAAAATTGATTTAAATATATTGATTTAAATATTATTGATTTAAATATATAATTCAATTAAATATTTATTTAAATTTTGTTCTGGATTACTTTAATTAAGAGAATTTAATTGTTTTAATTAAAATTGATTAATTTTTTTTTTGGATTAAAATTGATTAATTTTTTTTTAGATTAAAATTGATTTAGATATATTGATTTAAATATATAATTCAATTAAATATTTATTTAAATTTTGTTCTGGATTACTTTAATTAAGAGAATTTAATTGTTTTAATTAAAATTGATTAATTTTTTTTTTGGATTAAAATTGATTAATTAAAAATTAAATTTTAAAGAGGGATTTATTGTAAACAAGAATTAAATAGAAAAAAAAGAATTGTTTATTTATTTATTTAGTCATAATAACTATATTTTTTTTTATTAAAAAAAAAAAAGGGATTTATAAAAGGGGTAAAAAAAAAATTAATTAAAAAAATTAAAAGGATCAAAAAAAAAAATAAATAAAAATAAAAAAGGGGTTTTTTTGAGAATAAAGATTAAATAAATGAAAATTGTTGTTTTGAATATTTGATCTTTTCGAATTTAATTTAAAAATTAAAATTTAAAATTAAAATTAAAATTAAAATTAAATTTAATAAAGATTTATTTTGAAACAATTATTTTTTATTTAAAATTAATTAAAACTGATCTAAATGAATTTAATTAAAGAATTTAATTGATAATTAAAATTGGAATTAACTTATTTTAAAGATAAATTAATTAAATTTAAATAAATCTTAGTTAATTTAATTAAATTTTGGGATCTTGAGGGATAAAAAAAAAAATTAATAAAAAAAAGCAAAAAAAAAAAAGCAAAAAAAAAAATATATAAAATAAAAGATAAAATAAGAAGTAAAGTGTAAATAAACAAGTTTAAAAAGAAAAGCAAATAGTTATTTTCTTTTATTTTCTTTTATTTTCTTTTAATTTAAAAAAAAAAACTCAAAAAAATATAATTGCAGATCTTTAAGGTCAAAATTAACAAAAATGAAAAAAATATAATAATATTTATTAATTAGAAAGTATTTCGCTTTTATTTTAAACAATTAGGGGGTTCGATCGAATAAGAAAAAAGAAAAAAAAAAAAAAATTTAATTAAAAAAAATAAACAAAAAAAAAATTAATTAAAAAAGAAAAAAAAATTTCAGATCAGAATTTAACTTCATTTTTCTTTTCAACTTTTTTATCTTTTATCTTTTTTTTTTATCTATTTTTAATTTGCTTTTTATTTTTTAAATCTTCATTATATTTTTTTTTCCAATAAAATTTAATAAAATTTAATAAAATGATCCAAGTAATAGATAATTACACAAATTTAATAAAAAAAGTATCAGAATTCATGCTGATCACAAAATCGACAAATCTGGATGAATCACTTGCATATCTTCAACAAGCTAATTGGAGTTTAAATGTAAAAATTCAAAAAAATAAATTAAATTGAATCTTAAATGAATTTTTATTTTTAAATTCTATTTTAAATTCTATTTTTAAATTCTATTTTAAATTCTATTTTATTCTTTTTAATTGAATTTAAATTAAACCCTAAAATAACCCCCAAATTAAAAAAATTAAAAAAAATAAAAAAAAAATTTTTTTTTAAACTGTTTAACAAAAAATAAATAAAGGAAAATTTATTAAAATTATTAAAATTATTTAAAATTATTTTATTTAAATTTAAATTTAAATTTTTCAATAGGATGCTGTTTGTGTAAAAGCACTTTGTTCTTTAAGATCAAAAACAACAGGAATAGAAATAAATTTTTCCAATAAAAATTTAAATTTCAACAAAGAAGAACAAACAAAAGAAGCAGAACAAGAAACACAAATAAAATTTATGGAAGAACAAATTAAAAAAAATCAAACCCCCTTAAAAGGGGAAGATCAAAGAAATTATAATTTAAATCAAAATTATAATTTAAATCAATATTACAATCCAAATCAATATTATAATTTAAATCAATATTATAATCCAAATCAATATTACAATCCAAATCAATATTATAATCCAAATCAATATTACAATTTAAATCAAGAATATCAAGAAAATCAAGGAAATCAAGGAAATCAAGAATATAAAGAATATCAAGAATATCAAAATCAATTAAATCAAATAAATCAATTAAATCAAATCCAAAATGAAATTCAAAATCAGAATCAAAATGGAAATCAAAATCAAAATCAAAATCAAAATCAAAATCAAAATCAAAATCAAAATCAAAATCAAAATCAAAATCAAATCCAAAATCAAAATCAAAATCAAAAAATTACAAAATCACCCACTTTAACTCGCAAAAGAAAAGAAGGACCAAACGATGATGCTAATTCCACTGTGAATAGAAAAGATCGACAAGACGGATCCAAACCCATTTCTCAAAACTCCACAAAAACCCAAGTACCAAAACCCAAAGTAAAGCGTCCAAGAGCAACAAGAAAACCAGCAAAAAGTTTAAAACAAATTTTAAACGGAAGAAAATTAGATCAAGAAACGTTACAAGAATTTCTAACACAAAAACCAGCACCAAGATGGAAAGACAGACTTAATGCGTTCCAAAAATTCAATCAAAACTTAATTTCGGGTTTTTATCTTCTTCGACATAAATACAGAAGATCTCACCAGAAAAAAATCAAAAACAGACTCCGTTCTTTACAAGAATCCTCAGGAATTCCCCAATTAGATTCAACAGACCAAGAAGAATTATGGGTTGATAAAAAAATATTTGATTTTTTTCCAAAAGCAAATATCGAAAAAAAACTCAAAAGAAATCTTCAAAGAGGTTTGGTTAAATATTTGATAAGTGAAGGTTTTGATTATCGAAGTGGTGTTCAAAATGGTTTCTTGGTTTTCTCAAAAAAAATCGAATAATAAGATCAAATAAGAAAGAAAATATTTTTTGTTTTGTGTTTTCTTTTTGTTTTAACAAAAAAACTAAAATATTTGGTTTAGTTTTTTTTTTTTTTATTTTTTCATAAACGATTCTCTTATTATTTTTAAATTTAAAATTATTTTTGTTTTTGGTTCTTTTTTAATTTGTTTTTAAAAAAAAAAAAACAAAGTTCAATTTAATTTTTATTTAGTTTCAACATGCTTAATACTAATTCTTTTAAAGGTTCAAGTTCTTTTTTATCAACCAATCTAATAAAAATAAAATAAAAATAAAATAAAAATAAATAAATTAGATTTCTTTTTTAAAATTTCAAAAAAAAAAAGTGGAACACAAACCTAAATTCTTTAACAAAAAAAATAAAATGTTTAAATGAGGAATTTAAATGTGTTTCTTCATCTAAAGCTGTAATGTGATCAAAGTGAGTATGATAAATATGAGCATAAACTCTGAATAATCTTTTGAAAATTGTTTTAACAGTACTATGGAATGATTTTGGGAATTGATCACCTATTTTTAAATTTTAATTTTTAATTTTAATTTTAATTTTAATATTAATTTTAATTTTAATTTTAATTTTTAATTTTAATTTTAATTTTAATTTTTAATTTTAATTTTAATTTTAATTTTAATTTTAATTTTAATTTTAATTTTTAATTTTAATTTTAATTTTAATTTTAATTTTAATTTTAATTTTAATTTTAAATTTTAATTTTTAATTTTAATTTTAATTTTAATTTTAATTTTAATTTTAATTTTAATTTTAATTTTAATTTTAAATTTTAATTTTAATTTTTAATTTTAATTTTGATTTTAATTTTAATTTTTAATAAATTTAAATTTAATTTTAATTTTAATTTTAATTTTTAATTTAACAGGAAAATTTAATTTTAATTTTTTGAATCCAATTTTAAATTTTAATTTTAATTTTAGGAATTTAACTGGTTTTTGTTTTTATTTTAAGCCCAAATATTAATTTTTTTTTAAGACATTACTGGATTAATTTTTAATTTAATTTTAATTTTAATATTAATATTAATTTTAATTAAAAATTCAACAGCTTTCATTTTAATTTTAAATTTTAATTTTAATTTTAATTTTAATTTTAATTTTAATTTTAAATTTTATTTTTAATTTTAATTTTAATTTTAATTTTAATTTTAATTTTAATTTTATTTTAATTTTAATTTTAATTTTAATTTTAATTTTAATTTTAATTTTAATTTTAATTTTAATTTTAATTTTAATTTTAATATTAAATTTTAATTTTAATTACCAGATTTAACAGGAAAGATTTTTGGATTATCGATAAGTGATTGAATCCAAACAAATAAGTTATTAACATATTCAGGAGCTGTTAATTTAACTGGTTTTTTTGTTTTTACTCCATCAGCCCAATGATATTCATATTTTGGTCCAGCAGACATTACTGGACATGTTTCTTTTGTGCAAAATTCACTAATAGATCCATAAAGCATGTTAATTTGATTAAAAAATTCAACAGCTTTTCATTTTTAATTTTAATTTTATTTTTAATTTTAATTTTAATTTTTAATTTTAATTTTAATTTTAATTTTAATTTTAATTTTAATTTTGTAAACAAATTTTAATTTTAAATTTGAAAATTTTGGAAAATTTTTAATTTTTAATTTTTAATTTTAAATTTAATTTTTAATTTTAATTTTAATTTTAATTTTAATTTTAATTTTAATTTTAATTTTAATTTTAATTTTAATTTTAATTTTAATTTTATTTTTAATTTTAATTTTAATTTTAATTTTAATTTTAATTTCAATTTTAATTTAAATTTTAATTTTAATTTTAATTTTTATTTAAATTATATAAATGAATTTTAATTTTAATTTAATTATATAAATGAATTTTTAATTATAATTTTAATTTTAATAATTTTTAATTTGAATTTTAATATTAATTTTAATTTTTATTATATAAATGAATTTTAATTTTATTATATAAAATGAATTTTAATTTTAATTTTAATTTTTAATTTTAAATTTAAATTTTAATTTTAATTTTAATTTCATTTTTAATTTAATTTTTAATTTTAATTTTAATTTTATTTTTAATTTTAATTTTAATTTTAATTTTAATTTTTAATTTTAATTTTAATTTTAATTTTAATTTTAATTTTAATTTCAATTTTAATTTTTAATTTTAATTTTAATTTCAATTTTAATTTTAATATTAATTATATAAATGAATTTTAATTTTTATAAATGAATTTTAATTTTATTATATAAATGAATTTTAATTTTAATTTTATTTTTAATTTTTATTTTTGATTTTAATTTTAATTTTAATTTTAATTTGAATTTTAATTTTAATTTTAATTTTAATTTTAATTTTATTTTTAATTTTAAAGAAAATTTACTATTTATTGCCAACCATTCATTTATATCTTCTCCTTCTGGTAAAGCCATTAATGAACGAGAATCTTCAATTTCATTTAACTTTTCAGATGCAATTTTTGTTTTTATTGAATGGTGTACTTTTTTTTTAGCTTTAAACGTTTGACTTGTTTTAAACAAATTCATTAAAAAAAAATGAAAAAAAAAATGAAAAAATAAAATTTGATTTTTTGTTTTAACTTTCAATTTGTTAGAATTGTGAAAATGAAACAAAAAAAAAAACAAAAAAAAAGAAATTTTTGAATGCGAAAAAAAAATGTGGAAAAAAATTTCAATTTGAATTATTTGAAAAAAGAAAAGTCAAAGTCAAAATCAAAGTCAAAATCAAAGTCAAAAATTAAAAGTAAAAAGCTAATTGATCAATTAAAAGAAAAAAAACAAATTTGAAATTTCCCAAAAATTAAAAGTTTCTTCTTCTTTTTTCCTTTTTTTTTTTTAATCTCTGTCTCCAATAAAATCTTTTTTTAGAATAATTTTAATTTTTAATTTTAATTTTAATTTTAATTTTAATTTTAAATTTTAATTTTAAATTTTTAATTTTTAATTTAATTTTAATTTTAATTTTAATTTTACCTCCTCCAACTTTAATTATTTCCTTCATAATTTTATCTATATCAAGATCCTCTCGATCAAAAACTTGCATTTCAATTGCGAATTGCTAAATTAAATCAAATCAAATCAAATTTAATTTTATTCCAAATTTATTTTATTTCAAATTTAATTTTATTTCAAATTTAATTTTATTTCAAATTTAATTTTATTCCAAAATTAATTTTATTCTAATTTAATTTTATTCCAATTTATTTTTATTTCCAATTTAATTTTATTTCAATTTAATTTTATTCCAATTTAATTTTATTTCAATTTAATTTTATTCCAATTTAATTTTATTTAAATTTAATTTTATTTCAATTTAATTTTATTTCAATTTAATTTTATTTCAATTTAATTTTATTTCAATTTAATTTTATTCCAAATTTATTTTTATTCCAAATTTAATTTATCCAAATTTAATTTTATTCCAAATTTAATTTTATTCAAATTTAATTTTATTCCAAATTTAATTTTATTCCAAATTTAATTTTATTCCAAATTTAATTTTATTTCCAAATTTTTGTGGATTAAATTATTGAATATTAAAGAAAATAAAAAATTAAATATTTACTTGAATAACACGCTTAACATCACTCTTGTGAACAGAAACTTTGGCTTTTCTCATAATTTTCACTTTGTCCCCAATCCAAGTTATCAAAACAAATTTAGGTCTTCTACTTTGGTCATCAACAGCAATAACTCTTAAATAAACATAAGCAACAATGTCATCCTCAAGTTGATCAAGGAATTCAGGAATTCCACCTTCTCCTGTAGCTTTAACTATCAATTTGTTAGAATTGCCTTCATAAGTGATATGAACATTTTCAATTCTTTTAAAAAAAATATTTAATTTAATTTTTAATTTGAATTTAATTTGAATGTTCTAATTTGAATTTAATTTAAAAACTTTAAATTTAATTTCAAACAAAAATTTATTTTCCAAATGATTTTTTGAATTTAAAAAAATATTTCAAATTTGATTTATTTTAATTTAATTTAATTTGAATTTAATTTAATTTAATTTAATTTTTATTTTAATTAGAATTTATTATATTTCATTTTTAATATAAATTTAATGTAATTTAATTTAATTTAATTGTTTAAAAATTTAATCAAATTTAATTTAATTTGAATTTAATTCTTTAAGAAAATTTGGATTAATTTGAATTTAATTTGATTTAATTTGAATTTTAATTTGAATTTAATCCAAAAATATTTTAATTTAATTTAATTTAAATTTAATTTAATTTAATTGATTTTAATTTATTTATTAAATTTAATTTAATTTAATTTAATATAATTTAATTTAAATTTAATTTTAATTGGATTTAATTTGAAAATTTAATTTAAAATTTAATTTAATTTGAAGATCAACATGAATTTAAAATCCAAAAAAAGGATGAAAAATATAAAAATTTGTTAATTTTTGAGTTCTATTCTTTGTACCATGAAGTCTCATCTTCATCTTTCCGAACCAATTCATAAGCTTCTTTAATTGCAGGATCTGATAAGTCGCACATTGATTTTCTTTTTATTCAAATTTGATGGTAATATCCAAATTTATAAATTTTAATGCACAAAATCCAAAAAAAAAAATTCAAATAAATTAAAATTAAAATTAAAATTATTAAATTAGACAATTTTGAATAGGCAAATTATAAAATATTAATTAAACGGAGAGTGTTTAATTTATTTGTAATTTTTTTATTTGTATTAAATTTTAAATTTTAAATTTTAAATGGAATTTACAAATTGTGAAAAAAAGAAATGATCTTTTTTAAAATGAAAAAAAATTTTTTGCTTTTTCTTTTTTTTCTTTTTTTTCTTTTTGGACTAAATTTATTTTAATTAATTGTAATTGTAATTGTAATTGTTTAAAATAGATTCTAAGTAAAACAAATTAATTAAAAATTAATCAAAAAGCAAAAAATTTTCTTTCTATTGTTTTTTTTATTTAATTTTTATTTATTTTTTGATTTTACTTCCTTTGAAAAAAATGTGTGTTTTTTTAATTTAATTTAAACAAAAAGAAAAAATTTCCTTTTTCTTTTCTTCTTTCCAAAAGAACTAGAATTAATTTGATTTAAATTGATTTAATTTAAATATTTGAAATAAATTGATTTAAATATATTTGATTTAAATATATTTGATTTAAATATATTTGATTTAAATTGATTTGATTTAAATATAATTGATTTAAAAATATTTGATTTAAATATATTTGATTTAAATATATTTGATTTAAATATATTTGATTTAAATATTTGATTTAAATATTTTGATTTAAATTGATTTAAATATATTTGATTTAAATAAATTGATTTAAATATAATTGATTTAAATTGATTTAAATATTATTGATTTAAATATTTTGATTTAAATATATTTGATTTAAATTGATTTAAATATAATTGATTTAAATATATTGATTTAAATATATTGATTTTAAATATAATTGATTTAAATATAATTGATTTAAATAAATTTGATTTAAATATATTTGATTTAAATAAATTTGATTTAAATATATTTGATTTAAATATATTTGATTTAAATATATTTGATTTAAAATAAATTGATTTAAATATATTGATTTAAATATATTGATTTAAATTGATTTAAATTGATTTAAATATTTAATTTGATTTAAAATATATTTGATTTAAATATATTTGATTTAAATATTTGATTTAAATATATTTGATTTAAATATATTTGATTTAAATATGTTGATTTAAATTGATTTAAATATATTTGATTTAAATTGATTTAAATATATTTGATTTAAATATATTAATTTAAATATATTGATTTAAATATATTTGATTTAAATATATTTGATTTAAATATATTTGATTTAAATATATTGATTTAAATATATTTGATTTAAATATTTTGATTTAAATATATTTGATTTAAATATTTTGATTTAAATATATTGATTTAAATATATTTGATTTAAATATATTGATTTAAATATATTTGATTTAAATATATTGATTTAAATATATTTGATTTAAATATTTTGATTTAAATATATTTGATTTAAATATTTTGATTTAAATATATTGATTTAAATTGATTTAAATAAATTGATTTAAATATATTTGATTTAAATTGATTTAAATATTTGATTTGGAAATTAAAATAATTTTAAAAGAAAAAAAATAATCAAATTTTGTTTTGAGTATTGCAAAAGGAATTTAGAAAGAAAAAAAAAGAAAAATTAAAACAAACAGATAAAAAACAAATGTGGAAAAAGAAAAAGAGAAAAGAAAAAAAATTTTTTTTTTAAATTTTTCAATTCATTTTTTTTTTTAATTTTTTATTTTTTTTTAAATAATTTTTAAATGGGTAATTGCGGAAAAACCCCACAAACTGAACATTTTCAAGAAACAGAAGAAATTCAATTAGAATTAGTAACTCCTCCAAAACCTAAAGAGAATACAGCTAAATTACTTTTACTTGGTAAGAGATCTTTTCAAATTCGAAAAAATATCCCCTAAATAATTTTGAATTATAATTTATTATTATAAGAAAAGCGATCTTATTCAAATCAATTATAAAATTTTATTTTTTAATAAAGTTGTTTTTATAAAATAAATTTTAATTTAAATTCACTATTCAAATTTAATTTTATTTTCAATATCAATTTCAATTTCAATATCAATATCAATTTCAATTTTAATTTCAATTTTAATTTCAATTTTAATTTTAATTTTAATTTTAATTTCAATTTTAATTTCAATTTTAATATCTATTTTAATTTCAATTTTAATTTCAATTTTAATTTTAATTTCAAATTCAATTTCAATTTCTAAATCAATTTTAATATCAATTTCAATTTTAATTTCAAATTCAATTTCAATTTTAATATCAATATTAATTTTAATATCTATTTTAATTTTAATTTCAATTTCAATTTCAATTTTAATTTCAATTTCAATTTCAATATCAATTTTAATTTCAATTTCAATTTCTAAATCAATTTCAATTTCAATTTCAATATCAATTTTAATTTTAATTTCTAAATCAATTTCTAAATCAATTTTAAATTCAATTTCTAAATCAATTTCAATTTCAATTTCTAAATCAATTTCAATTTCAATTTCAATTTCAATTTCAATTTCAATTTCAATATCTATTTTAATTTTAATTTTAATTTTAATTTCAATATCAATTTTAATTTTAATTTTAATTTCAATTTTAATTTCAATTTTAATTTTAATTTCAATATCAATTTCAATTTTAATTTTAATTTCAATTTCAATATCTAAATCAATTTCAATTTCCAAATCAATTTCAAATTCAATATCAATTTCAATTTCAAATTCAAATTCAATTTTAATTTCAATATCAATTTCAATTTCAATTTCAATTTCAATTTTAATTTTAATTTCAATATCAATTTTAATTTCAATTTTAATTTCAATATCAAAAATGAAATATAATTTTAGGACCTGGAGATAGTGGGAAATCAACTATATTCCGACAAATGAAAATAATTCATCATAATGGATATACAGAAGAAGAAAGAGAAACTTTTATTGAAACAATTAATGAAAATATTTTAGAATCAATGAAAGCTATAGTTAATGCTTTACCAAGATTAAGCCTAGAAATTTCAGATGAGAATCAGGTTTTTTTCTTCTAATTTCTCAAAAGAAAGAAGAAAAAATTTTTTAAATAATTTTATTCTTTTTTAGGAAAATGTTGATTTAATTAGATCAACACTTATTCTTACAAAAGAAGTAGAAGATGCAATTGTTGAATTATGGAAAGATCCTGTAATACAAAAGGCTTATTCTATGTCAAATCAATTCCAATTATTTGATTCTTCAAAATAGTAAATTTTCTTTTTAATTTAAATTTTATTTTAATTTTAATTTATTTTCTTTTATTTTAGTTTTTTTGATAATTTGAATTTTGATGAAGATTAATTTTGGTTTTAAAGCAAATTTGGAATAGATGAATTAAAATTTTTTCGTGAAGATTGATTTTCCTTATTTTTAAATTTGAATTTTATTTGAATTTGAATTATATTTGAATTATATTTGAATTAAATTTGAATTAAATTTGAATTAAATTTGAATTAAATTTGAATTATATTTGAATTAAATTTGAATTAAATTTGAATTATATTTGAATTAAATTTGAATTAAATTTGAATTAAATTTGAATTAAATTTGAATTGAATTAAATTTGAATTAAATTTGAATTAAATATGAATTAAATTTGAATTAAATTTGAATTAAATTTGAATTAAATTTAAATATGAATTAAATTATGAATTAAATTTGAATTATATTTGAATTATATTTGAATTATATTTGAATTAAATTTGAATTAAATTTGAATTAAATTTGAATTGAATTTGAATTAAATTTGAATTAAATTTGAATTAAATTTGAATTAAATTTGAATTAAATTTGAATTATATTTGAATTATATTTGAATTATATTTGAATTAAATTTGAATTAAATTTGAATTAAATTTGAATTATATTTGAATTAAATTTGAATTAAATTTGAATTATATTTGAATTATATTTGAATTATATTTGATTTATATTTGAATTAAATTTGAATTAAATTTGAATTAAATTTGAATTAAATTTAAATTAAATTTGAATTAAATTTGAATTATATTTGAATTATATTTGATTTATATTTGAATTATATTTGAATTAAATCATTTCTAAATTAAATTTGAATAAATTTGAATTAAAAATTTAATTAGAATTACTGATGTTGGCGGACAAAGAAATGAAAGAAAGAAATGGGTTCGATGTTTTCAAGTAAAAATTATTAAATCTTTTTTCTTTTTAAATTCATCCTCTAAATATTTCCTCACTTTTTTTTAAGGGAGTAACTGCTTTAATATTTTGTTCATCTTTAAGTGAATATGATCAAAATTTATTTGAAGATGAAAATCAAAAAAGAATTCCTGAATCACTTATGCTTTTTGAAGAAGTTTGTAATTCAAGATGGTTTGTTGATACTTCAGTAATTTTATTTCTAAATAAAGTTGATATTTTCCGTGATAAAATATCAAAAACTGATTTAAGTGTTTGTTTTCCAGAATATAAAGGTAAATTTAAAATAAAATTTTTTTTCCGATTTTTTAATTTTTTTGATTTTTTTGATTTTTTATTTTTTATAAATAGATGGTCATGATTTTGATAAAGCTATCGCTTTTATTGAACAGAAATTTAAATCTTTAAATCAAAATCCAGAAAGAAAACAAATTTATACTCATACAATTTGTGCAACTGATACTGAAGAAATGAGATTTGTTTTTGATTCAATTAAAGCAGTTATTCAAAATGAAAGACTTTAAGTTTCATTGAAATTTTTTTTTTCTCTTTTTTTTCTTAACAATTTTATTGATCAAATAAATTTATATTTCAAACAAAAATTTCATTTTTTATTTTTCATTTTTATTTTTTTTATTAAAATGAGTCTAAAAAATAAATTTGAAAAATATCTTGAAAATGCAAATAAAGGAGATTTAGATTCAAAATTGCTTTTAGCAAAATGTTATTTACTTGGAATTGGAACAGAAAAAAAAGAAGAAAAAGCATTTAGTTTATTTGAAGAACTTTCCCAACAAAATCAAATGGAATCAATTTATCATTTGGCTAAATGCTATTTAAAAGGAATAGGAACAAAAAAGAATGAAGAAAAAGCATTCATTTTATTTGAAAAAAATCAAGAAAATTTAGATTCAAAATTGCTTTTAGCAAAATGTTATTTACTTGGAATTGGAACAGAAAAAAAAGAAGAAAAAGCATTTAGGTTATTTGAAGAACTTTCCCAACAAAATCAAATGGAATCAATTTATTATTTGGCTAAATGCTATTTAAAAGGAATAGGAACAAAAAAGAATGAAGAAAAAGCATTCATTTTATTTAGTAAATGTGAAAATTTATCAAAAAGTCAGTATTATCTTTTCAAATTAAATTTTGGAGGAATTGGAATCGAAAAGAATGAAGAAAAAGCGAAGGAATGGCTTATCAAATCTTCTGAAAACGGATATTCCAAGGCAAATTTCAAATTAGGTTCATTTCTTTTTGAAGAAAATCAGTTTGAAAAAGCATATGAACTTTTGGCAATTTCATATGAAAATGGAAATCGAAAAGCAAAAGAATTTCTGCAGAGATTTGAATTTACTTTCGGATTTGGGAAAATTACACAATTAAATGAAAATGATTTCATTTGGGAATTCAATACAATTCTTCAATCAGAAGAAATTTTTGATAAATTAATTGAAAAATATCAAATATTCCCTGGTATTTGTGGTTATATATCAACAGTTGCAGCTGATTTGTTGTCTCGAGAACTTCCTTATGAGACTACTATTGAAAAAATGTCAGAAATTATTCAAAAAACACGAAATGAGGAAATGGTTGAAAAAGTGGAACAAATGATCCAAAAAATTTTAGAAAAACGAAAATCAGTTTCAGAGGAAATGAAACAAGATTTCAAAGAGTATTTCGTCTCTGCAGAACTTACCTGTGAAGAGATCATTGATTATACTTGCAAATTCTCTCAAAATATCATTGTAATTGGATGGGATTTTGAAGAAATGAAAGAAATTGAAAATTTACATTCAATTTTTATTGCTATTTTTACACCCAAATTTTTCCAGTCTGTAGAAAATAAAAAATTCAAATCCGTCGCACCAGATGATTGGCTTAAGTCTCGAAAAAAAGAATCCAAATCTCGGAATGATGTGTTTATTGTCCTTCTTGAGGGCCATTTTTTGGTCTTCAAACCTCTTTTAATTTTCGATAATGAGAAACAGAAACCCCCAAAACGCGTTGCTATTTTATTGAATTCTTATCCTGGACCTTATTTCAATGATCCAGTAATGAAAGAAATGTTTACTTTGTGGTTTGATGGAAAATTTGAAAAAGATAAATTTATTAATACAGGCTATTTATAAAAAATTTTTTAATTGTCAAAAATCGGAAAAAACAACAACAAAATTAAAATCTAAATATAAAATCAAAATCTAAATACAAAATCAAAATCAAAATCAAAATCAAAATCAAAATTAAAATCAAAATTAAAATCAAAATCAAAATCAAAATCAAAATCAAAATCAAAATTAAAATCAAAATCAAAATCAAAATCAAATCAAAATCAAAAATTCAAAAAAAATTAAAATCAAAAAAAAAATAAAATCAAAATCAAAATCAAAATCAAAAATAAAAAATCAAATTCAAAATCAAAATATAAATCAAAATCAAAATCAAAATCAAAATCAAAATCAAAATCAAAATTAAAATCAAAATTAAAATCAAAATCAAATCTAAAATCAAAATATAAATCAAAATCAAAATCAAAAATCAAAATCAAAATCAAAATCAAAATCAAAATCAAATTCAAAATTCAAAATCTAAATCAAAATCAAAATCAAAATCAAAATCAAAATCAAAAATCAAAATCAAATCAAATTAAAAAATCAAAATCAAAATTAAAATCAAAATCAAAATCAAAATCAAAATCAAAATCAAAATCAAAATCAAAATCAAAATTAAAATCAAAATCAAAATATAAATCAAATTCAAAATCAAATTCAAAATCAAAATCAAAATCAAAATTAAAATCAAAAAAAAAATTTAAAATCAAAATTTAAATCAAAAATCAAAATCAAAATCAAAAATCAAAATCAAAATCAAAATCAAAATCAAAATTAAAATCAAAATCAAAATCAAAATCAAAATCTAAATCTAAATCAAAATCAAAATCAAAATTAAAATCAAAATCAAAATTAAAATTAAAATCAAAATCAAATTCAAAATATAAATCAAAATCAAAATCAAATTCAAAATCAAAATCAAAATCAAAATTTAAATCAAAATTAAAATCAAAATCTAAATCAAAATTAAAATCAAAATCAAAATCAAAATCAAATTCAAATTCAAAATCAAAATATAAATCAAATTCAAAATCTAAATCAAATTCAAAAAAAATATTCGTTTGGTTGATCAAAAAAAATTTTTTTTTTCATTTTTTTTTTTTTCATTTTTTTCATTTCTTTGAAAAAAATATTATTTAAATTATTTATTTTAATAAATGGGAAGTTTAGCTGCAAATTCAAATCAAACAATAAATTTTCTTCTTAATCATTCAATTAAATCAAACAATTTCAAAAATCCAAAACGATTTGTGAATAAAATCAAAACAATAGAAAGTAAAAAAAATGGAAATGAAGTTTTAAGTAAAAAAAGTTTAAAAAAGAAAATTACAAAAAAAAAAGAATATCAAGAACAAAATTTAAGTTATTCTAAGAATCAGTTATCACCTTCACTTTATAAAACTGAATTATGTCGTTCTTGGGAAGAGACTGGTTTTTGTAAATATGGTGGAAAATGCCAATTTGCGCATGGTGAACATGAATTAAGGTATAAATTTTAAATTTATAAAAAAAAAAAAGCAAAAATAAAAAAAAAGCAAAATAAAAAAAAGGAGAAATTTTTGATCAAAATTAAAATCAAAAGTTGAATTAATTTTAAAAACTAAAAACAAAAATTTCTTTGCAATGAAAAAAAGGGGTTTTGAGTTAGTTTTTAAAAATCAACTGTTTTGTTGAAAAATGGAGGAAAGGAAATTATTTCCTTTCCGCTCAAAAAGGGGAAAAATTTCCTTTTGAAAAGAGGAAAAGGACAGGAAAAATTTTCCTTTCCCCATTTTTGATGAAAAGAAAAATAATTTTATCCAAAAGTCCAACAAATTGAATTAAAAATATTAAAATTATGATTAAAATTCAAAATCAAAATGAAAATCAAAAATAAATATAAATATAAATATAAATATAAATATAAATATAAATATAAATATAAATATAAAATAAATATAAATATAAATATAAAAATAAATATAAATATAAATATAAATATAAATATAAATATAAATATAAATATAAATATAAATATAAATATAAATATAAATATAAATATGAATATAAATATAAATATAAATATAAATATAAATATAAATATAAATATAAATATAAATATAAATATAAATATAAATATAAATATAAATATAAATATAAATATAAATATAAATATAAATATAAATATAAATTATAAATATAAATATAAATATAAATATAAATATAAATATAAATATAAATATAAATATAAATATAAATATAAATATAAATATAAATATAAATAAAACAATTATAAATATAAAATAAATCTAAATAAATATAAATATAAAATATAAAATATAAATATAAATATAAATATAAATATAAATAAAATATAAATATAAATATAAATATAAATATAAATATAAATTATAAATATAAATATAAATATAAATATAAATATAAATATAAATATAAATATAAATATAAATATAAATATAAATATAAATATAAATATAAATATAAATATAAATATAAATATAAATATAAATATAAATATAAATATAAATATAAATATAAATATAAATATAAATATAAATATAAATATAAATATAAATATAAATATAAATATAAATATAAATATAAATATAAATATAAATATAAATATAAATATAAATATAAATATAAATATAAAATTATAAATATAAATATAAAAATAAAATTATAAAATTAAAATATAAATATAAAATTAAAATCTAAATAAAAATAAAAATCAAAATCAAAATCAAAATTAAAAATCTAAATTAAAATTAAAATCAAAATCAAAATCAAAATCAAAATCAAAATCAAAATAAAATTCAAAATTTCTCTTTAATGATTTGATAGAAATATTGCTAGACACCCAAAATATAAAACTCAAGTTTGTAAATCATTTCATAAAGATGGATTTTGTTGTTATGGAAAAAGATGTCGATTTATTCATGACAAAATTGAATCAACAACAAATCCAACACAATTTGAATTATTTTCTTTAGAACCAAAAGCAGAAGAAGAACCTCCAAAAAGATTAAACATTTTTCGTTTATTATGCTAAAAAATTTTTTTCCGATTTTCGTTTTATTTTTTATTATTTTTATTCTTATTAATTTTAATTTTAATTTTAATATTTTTTTTTTATCAAGAAAAAAAAACAAAGAAACTTAAAAAGAAACCTAATTTTGTTTCTTTTAGAAAAGATTAAAAGATTTCTTGAATTTATTTTAAATTTTCTTCTTTTTTTTCTTAATAAATAAAAAGGAGAAAAAAAATAATTTAAAAAAAAAACAAAAGGAGAAAATTATAATTTTTTTTTCGTTTTTGCTTTTTTCATTTTTTTCTTTTCATTTTTCATTTTTCATTTTTATTTTATTAAGAAAAATGTCATCAAGAGGCAAACAAGAAACTGAAAAACTTAAAAAAAACATCGAAGATCAATTAAATCGATTATTGAATCAATTACAAGATTTAGAAGAATTAAAAGAAGATTTAGACCAAGATGAATATGAATCAACTAAAAATGAAACTATTGAACAAATGAAAGAGTTTCAAACTTCTTTGAAAAAAATGCTTTCAGGTAATATGACTCTTGTTGATGAATTTGGCATGGTTCAACTTGTAAGTTATTTTTCTCATTTTAATATATAATTAATATATAATAAATATAAAATTAATATAAAATTAATATAAAATTAATATAAAATTAATATAAAATTAATATATAATTAATATATAATAAATATATAATTAATATATAATTAATATAAAATTAATATATAATTAATATAAAATAAATATAAAATTAATATATAATTAATATAAAATTAATATAAAATTAATATAAAATTAATATATAATTAATATATAATTAATATAAAATTAATATATAATTAATATAAAATTAATATATAATTAATATATAATTAATATATAATTAATATAAAATTAATATAAAATTAATATATAATTAATATATAATTAATATAAAATAAATATATAATTAATATATAATCAATATAAAATTAATATATAATTAATATATAATTAATATAAAATTAATATAAAATTAATATAAAATAAATATATAATTAATATAAAATTAATATAAAATAAATATAAAATTAATATATAATTAATATATAATAAATATAAAAATTAATATAAAAATTAATATAAAATTAATATATAATTAATATAAAATAAAAAATAAAATAAAAAATAAAAAAAATAATATATAATAAATATAAAATTAATATATAATTAATATATAATAATATATAATTAATATAAAATTATATATAATTAAATAAAATTAATATAAAATTATAATTAATATAAAATTAATATATAATTAATATATAATTAATATATAATTAAATATAATTAATATAAAATAAAATATAAAATTAATATAAAATAAATATAAAATAAATAAAATAAATAAAAAAATAAAAATAAAAATAAATATAAAATTAATATATAATTAATATAAAATAAATATAAAAAATTATATATAATAAATATAAAATATAAAATATATAATAAATATAAAATTAATATATAATTAATATATAAATATAAAATTAATATAAAATTAATATAAAATTAATATAAAATTAATATATAATATATATAATTAATATAAAATTAATATAAAATTAATATAAAATTAATATATAATTAATATAAAATTAATATATAATTAATATATAATTAATATAAATAAAATTAATATAAAATTAATATAAAATTAATATATAATTAATATGAAATTAATATGAAATTAATATAAAATTAATATAAAATTAATATATAATTAGTATAAAATTAATATATAATAAGTATAAAATTAATATATAATAAATATAAAATTAATATAAAATTAATATAAAATAAATATATAATTAATATAAAATAAATATAAAATTAATACAAAATAAATATATAATTAATATAAAATTAATATATAATTACTATCTTTAACGCCGATAATAAAATAACACCAATAACAAAGATTTTTTTCTCTTTTTTTCCTTTATTTTTCATTTAATAATAAAAATACCCTTTCTATTTTTTCATTAAATATTATTTCTATGTTAACTCTTAAATTTATATTGATTTTTATAATTGTCAATTTTTTTATAATTCTGAAAGCATAAATTCTTTTTATATCAAAATTTGAACATCAATAATAAAAATTAATGTTTCTATTTAGAATAAAAGGAGATATTATAATAAATCATCTATATTTAAAAATTTAATTCCTATGTTTTATGATAAATTTAATCTTATTTCTCATTTTTATATTCAAATTAATATTAGTTTTTAAGATTTGAATTTTTCACACCAATAACAAAAATTTGAAAAAAAATAATTTTTATCATAATTGATATTGATTGAATAAATAAAGTTGAGAAAATAATTAAATTTGAATTTTTTAATTTTGAAAAATATAAAATTGTTTTTTTAGAATTTTTTTATTTTTTCTTTTTTATTTTAAACTGATCTTTTTGGAGATCTTCAAAAAAAGAAAAGAAGGAAATCAATTGAATTTTGCTAAAAGTGGGAATTAAACTAAAAATTTCCAATAAAGATATCTCCGATAAATCATTTTAAATGTTGAAACTAGATTATTAATTTTCTCTTTTAAATCTTCTGAATTTAATTCTTTTTCTTGATATTGATCTTTTCTATTCTTGATTATGTTTCTTATAGAAATTTTCTGTTTTTGTAATTCTTCTTTATACTTTCTCATTTTTTCATTTTTCATTTTTATTTCTTCATTTTGAAAAGTAGAATAAATGATATGTCGAAAATTAGAACCATCTTGATATTTAATTTGAGATTTAATTCTTTTTAATGTCCAAGATTCAAAAATTCTTTTCTGAATAAAAAGGGAAACAAAAACACCACAATCATCTGCATTATTTTGGAGACTTGGCTTTTTATGATAAACTTCAATTAATTTGAGAGAAAAAAATTGAGCTAATTCTTTTGCTTTTTTTCTAATAGAAGGATAACCTGAAGAACTATTAAAATATTCCAAATTTTTCTTTTCTAAATTAATTAAGAATAAAACCCAATGAATATCCTTAATTATTGGAAGAATGATCCATTTGATACTTTTTCCAATTTTCATTTTTTGTAAATTATCAATAATTTGATCATATTCATTACTCAAAAGTAATTTGACATCATTTCTTTTTGAATTTGTTAAAAGAATAGAACAAAAATCATCAATATCACTTTGACTCAACCAATTTTCTCTTGAAATTGGATTTAGAATTCTGTTTCTCCAACTATGGAGGTTTTCATATTCTTTAGATTCTTTTTCTAAATTCTTAAATTGAGATATTTGTTCCTCAACTTGATTTTGCAATAATTCTTCTGGAATTTCTTTTTCTAATTTCTTTTTCTCTTTATTTTGACTATCATTATTCTCTTCATATTCACTTTCATAATCATTTTCATTTTCATTTTCATTTTCATATTCAGTTTCATATTCAGTTTCATATTCAGTTTCATATTCAGTTTCATTTTCAGTTTCATTTGGACTTTTATATTCACTTTCATATTCAGTTTCATTTGGACTTTTATATTCATTTTGATTTTCATTTTCATTTTCATTTGGACTTTTATATTCATTTTGATTTTCATTTTGATTTTCAGTTTCATTTTCAGTTTCAGTTTCATTTTCAGTTTCAATTTCAATTTCATTTTCAGTTTCATTTTCAGTTTCATTTTCAGTTTCATTTTCAGTTTCATTTTCAGTTTCAGTTTCATTTTCAGTTTCAATTTCAGTTTCATTTTCAGTTTCAATTTCAGTTTCATTTTCAGTTTCAATTTCAATTTCATTTGGACTTTTATATTGATTTTGATATTCATTTTCACTTTCATATTCAGTTTCATTTTCATTTTCAGTTTCATTTTCAGTTTCATTTTCAGTTTCATTTTCAGTTTCAATTTCAATTTCATTTTCGGTTTCATTTTCATATTCAGTTTCATTTTGATTTTTGGGATGTTTTTGATGAAAATTCTTGTGATTTTTTTTTGATTTTTTTGAGGATAATGGTTGTTTTTCTTCTTTTGATCTTCTTTTTTTTTCATTTTGTTGGAAATTTGTTGTGGAAATAACATTTTGTGAAAAATTTTCAACATCTTTTTCATCAACATTATGAACACCATCTACAATCACTCCTGTTTTCCTAAAACTAATTAAAATCTGTTGATTTGATAATTGATCCCAACTTTCTTCTGCACTTTCAATTACTTGTTCCCTTTTGAGAATAGAAAGTTCATTCATTTTTGGAAGAAGAGATTTCCTATAATTCATCTTAAATGGAGAAAATACACTTTTATCAAGAGGTTGAAGAAGACCAGTCATATGAGATGGAATATAAATGATATGAATGTTATTTTTTTGGCACTCTTCCACAAATAGATTATCCTTATGTGCAGCAAATTGATCAAGAATTAAAATAGATTCTGGTAATTTTTCTTTTAAATCTTGATGTTGGTTTTGAATATGAGGAATTAATACTTCCAATAACCATTTCTTCATTATATAACGATTAGACCATCCAGAAGGAGAACGAAAAAAATAGGAATTGGGATATTTCTTTTGAAGAGCTGGAATAACCCTCTTTCCACTTTGAATTTTAATTATAAAAGTTGGTGGAAGTTTTGTTCCATCTCCTGCAATTCCTGCAATAAGTGTCATTGTTTGTTTAGTATTATGAAGATGTATTGGATTTTCATTTCGACCTTTTTTTGTAATTGATTTAATAGGAGAAATAAATTGGAGATTTGTTTCATCTACATTAAAGATTAAAGAATGATCTATTTTGAAAGATCTTTTATCCATCTTAATTTTTCTTGTGTTATGGCATTCCTCCCAAAAAGATTCAGCTAATTGTTTTGGAGTAAAAGAAGAATTCCATCGATTTATTAATTTACTTTTACGAAAAACAAATCCATTTCTTTTCATAAAGCGATATGGCCACTGAACAGAAAGATTTTTTTCATTAGGTTTTATAAACATTTGGTTTGCAAGATTTCTGATTGCACCAGGAGAAACAATTAAATTATCAAGAATTTTTTGATTTATAATTTTAACAAACTGTTGTTCTTGTTCAATAGATAACCTTCCACATCTAATTCTATTTGCAATTTGACGTTTTTCATTTGAAGTGTTTCCTTTTGGATTTCCATGTTTAAAGGCTTGATATCTTGCATACAGTGTAGAATATTTAATGTTCATAGATTTACTAATTTGATCTATTGTTCCTCTTTGTCCTTCTTTTATTTTTTCATATATTAAATCCCAATTAACTTTACTTTTGGGTGAATCAAAAGTGTGTCGAACTCCAGATATCTTTTTGGGAATACGTCTTATAAAATTTTGCATTAATTAAGTCAAAAATTAAGTCAATTTTGCAATCGGTGTTAAAAAAAAATGATCAAAAAATTTTTGATCAAAGTAAAATATAATAAAAATATTGATGATTCAGCATTGATTACTCATCAAAAAAAAAATAAAATGGTAAAGTAAACAAAAAAAAGCAAGTGAATTATTCATATCTAATTGAAAAAGTTGATTAACTTGCGAATTTTTTGGTAAATTTTATTATCGGCGTTAAAGATAGTAATATATAATTAATATATAATTAATATATAATTAATATATAATAAATATAAAATTAATATATAATTAATATAAAATTAATATATAATTAATATATAATTAATATATAATTAATATAAAATTAATATATAATTAATATATAATTAATATAAAATTAATATATAATTAATATAAAATTAATATAAAATAAATATATAATAAATATAAAATAAATATATAATAAATATAAAATAAATATAAAATTAATATATAATTAATATATAATTAATATATAATAAAATATAAAAATTAATATATAATTAATATAAAATTAATATATAATTAATATATAATTAATATATAATTAATATATAATTAATATAAAATTAATATAAAATTATATAATAAATATATAATTAATATAAAATTAATATATAATTAATATAAAATTAATATATAATTAATATAAAATTAATATATAATTAATATAAAATTAATATATAATAAATATATAATAAATATAAAATAAATATATAATTAATATATAATAAATATATAATTAATATATAATAAATATATAATTAATATATAATTAATATATAATTAATATATAATTAATATATAATTAATATATAATTAATATATAATTAATATATAATTAATATAAAATAAATATAATTAATATATAATTAATATATAATTAAAAAAGGCAATTCAAGCAACAATAAGTCAAGCATTTAAAACACCAGAAATTATTCGACTTTTTGCTAAAAAACAACCAGGACAATTAAGACAAAAACTTCAAAATTTACAACGAGATTTCAAATTAGGAAAAATTCCAGAAGATGTTTATACACTTCAATCAGTTGAAATTTTATCTGCTTTAAAAAAATTAGGAGAAAAATTATCAAATCAAGAAAATTCTTTTTTGGCTGAAAATATGGATGAATCTCTTGCTGGTTTTGAAACTGTTTCTCAAAATACTATTGATGGTACAACTCAAAGAGAAATTCTTTCACTTGCTGGAAATCAAGTTGAAAAAGCAAAAAAATAATTTGCTTTTTTTTTCAAAAATTCCACTTTTTTTTTTTGATGTTCTTTGCTTGTTTTGTTTTTTCTCAAATAATTTCTAGTTAATAATTTTACATCCAAAATTTGTTTTAGGAAGAAAATAAAAAGAACAAAATAAAAAAACAAAAACCGTTAAAAAAATAAATTCAAAAAAATAAATTAAAATTTTTTTCATTTTTTTTTCTTTTTAAAAAATGGATCAATTTAATTTAAGAAAAAAAATTCTTGAAAAATTAAAAATAAGAGGTTTTTCAATTCGTCCAAATGCAATGAAACAACTTATTGATTTTATTTTTAATCAAAATATTGAAAATATTTCTGATTCAACTGATTTAATAATTGAAGAAATTGTCCAAACAATAATTACATTTGCAAAAGAAGGAATTAAACAACAATCAAAAAGTTTGAAATGAAAAATCAAAATTAAAATTTAAAATTAAAATTCAAAATTAAAATCAAAATCAAAATCAAAATCAAATTTAAAATCAAATTAAAATTAAAATTAAAATTAAAATTAAAATCTAAATCAAAATCAAAATCAAAATCAAAATCAAAATCAAAATCAAAATCAAAATCAAAATCAAAAATCAAATCAAAATCAAATTTAAAATTAAAATCAAAATTAAAATCAAAATTAAAATTAAAATTTAAAATTAAAATCAAAATTAAAATTAAAATCAAAATCAAAATCAAATTCAAAATCAAAATCAAAATTAAAATTAAAATTAAAATCAAAATCAAAATCAAAATCAAAATCAAAATCAAAATCAAAATCAAAATTAAAATCAAAATCAAAATTAAAATTAAAATTAAAATCAAAATTAAAATTAAATTAAAATCAAAATCAAAATTAAAATTGTTTTTTCTTTTGGATAATTTTTTAAAGATGCAATTATTGATCTTGATATTGTAACTAAAATTATTACTAAATTCCAAAATCAAGATACAAAAAATATAGAAACTGAAAATTTAGTTAAAGAATTATCAGTAATTTCTGCACTAAATCATCCAAAATATTCATATTCAAATAATTTAAATGGAGATTTAATTATGAATTCTCAAAAAATAAACGATTTACTTGGTGATTCAAATATAAAAACAAATATGTTTATAGAAAGATTTGAAATTGTGAGAAGAAGATTAGAAAGAAATTCATTATTTTCAAATAATTTAAATTCATTTCAAGTGATTTTATTTTAAAAATTTATTCTCTTTTTTTCTAATTCATTAATTTTTTTATAAATTTTTCTATTTTTGTTTGCTTTAGTTAACTCCAGTTAATGCTTTATTAGGTTTAAGGAATCAAACTATAGTTTGTGGAATGATTTATAAATTAGAAGATGGAGGATTTTATTTAGAAGATAAAACTGGCACAATTAAACTTAATCTGGAAAATACAATATCCTTTTATTCATTTTCAATTCAAAATCAAAATCAAAATTAAAATTAAAATCAAAATAAAAATCAAAATCAAAATTAAATTCAAAATCAAAATTGAAATCAAAATTGAAAATCAAAATATAAATCAAAATATAAATCAAAATCAAAATTGAAAATCAAAATTAAAATTAAAATCAAAATTGAAAATCAAAATTAAAATTAAAATTAAAATTAAAATCAAAATCAAAATCAAAATTAAAATCAAAATCAAAATTAAAATCAAATCAAAATCAAAATCAAAATATAAATCAAAATCAAAATCAAAATAAAAATCAAAATCAAAATCAAAATCAAATTCAAATTCAAAATTAAAATCAAATTCAAAATATAAATCAAAATCAAAATTAAAATCAAAATCAAAATCAAAATCAAAATCAAAATCAAAATCAAAATCAAAATCAAAATCAAATTAAAATTCAAAATCAAAATCAAAATCGAAATATAAATCAAAATCTAAATCAAATTCAAAATTAAAATCTAAATATAAATGAAAATCAAAATCAAAATCAAAATATAAATTAAAATTAAATTCAAAATCAAAATAAAATCAAAATCAAAATCAAAATTAAAATGAAAATGAAAATCAAAATCAAAATCAAAATTAAAATCAAAACCAAAATCAAAATCAAAATCTAAATCAAATTCAAAATTAAAATTAAAATCAAAATCAAAATCAAAATCAAAATCAAAATTAAAATTAAAATTAAAATCAAAATCAAAATTAAAATCAAATTCAAAATCAAAATCAAAATCAAAATTAAAATTAAAATCAAAATCAAAATTAAAATTTAAATTAAAATCAAAATTAAAATCAAAATCAAAATCAAAACCAAAATTAAAATGAAAATCAAAATTAAAATTTTCTTTGATTATCAATTCATTTTCAATACAATATAACAACTGGAGTATTTACTGAAACTTGTATTGTTTTAGTTGAAGGATATTGTGAAGGAGATGCTTTTATTGCTGAAACTCTTGGATTTCCACCATGTGAGAAACGAGAAGAAACAATAAAAGCACTTGGATATACTTTAAATAGAGGAGGATTAGAAATGTTTGATTCACAAATTACTATTCAAGATTATGTGATTTATCGAATTTATTTTATTTTTTATTTCTTTTTATTTATTTAACATTTTATTATTATTTTTTGCATATTTTTTCAAACAGAATCAAATTATTCAAATAGAAAAAGATGATCTTGATAAACAGATTATTTTTGTTTCTGAAATAAATTTTGATCAACAAGAATCCTTTGATAATTTAGATTTATTATTTCAAGGATTTAATGTAGAAAATTGTCCTTCAATGTTTGTTCTTATTGGAAATTTTACAAAATCAATTTTCCGAAAGTAAGGAATTATTTTAAATTGAATATTAATTTAAATCTTTAATTTGATTTAAATATATTTAATTTAAATATTTTTGATTTAAATATATTTGATTTAAATATTTGATTTAAATATTTGATTTAAATATTTGATTTAATTTGATTTAAATATATTTGATTTAAATATTGATTTAAATATTTTATTTAAATAAAATTTGATTTAAATATTTGATTTAAATATTTGATTTAAATATTTGATTTAAATATTTGATTTAAATATTAATTTAAATATTAATTTAAATATTTGATTTAAATTGAATATTAATTTAAAATATATTTGATTTAAATATTTAATTTAAAAATATATTTGATTTAAAATATATTTGGATTTAAATATTTGATTTTAATTTGATTGATTTAAATAATTTGATTTAAAATAATTTGATTTAAATATTTGATTTTAAATATTTGATTTAAATATTTGATTTAAATATTTGATTTAAATATATTTGATTTTAAAAAATATATTTCATTTTAAATATTTTGATTTTGATTTAAATATTTGATTTAAATATTTATTTTGATTTTTTAAAATTTGATTTTAAAATATTTGATTTAATTTAATAAATTTAAAATATATTTGATTTAAATATTTGATTTAAATATTTGATTTAAATATTTGATTTAAATATTTGATTTAAATATTTGATTTAAATATTTTGATTTAAATATATTTGATTTAAATCTTTAATTGATTTAAATATTGATTTAAATAAAAATATTGATTTAAATAATTCAGGATTAAAAGATTTAAATATTGATTTAAATTTATTTAATTTTTAAAAATTGATTTAAATTAAAAATCTTGAAATAGATTTAACAAAATTCCTTTTCGGTAAATTGTTTTGATTTTCTTTTTGCATTTTTATTTTTAATCAAAATTTTCTTTTTCATTATTATTTCAAAAAGACTGTTTTTTCAAAAGAAATATAATAGCTATTACAAAAATGATTGAAATTCATTCTTCCAATTTGTCAAAATTTAACAACACTAAACCTAAATATTGTTTTTAAATTAAAAGGACCTTTAAAATTCAGGATTAAAAGATGTTATACCAAAATATTCAAAAATTAAAATCAAAATATTTTATTCGTTCTATATTCACAAAAATATAAATCAAAATTAAAAATCAAAATCAGAATTACAATCAAAATTTCAAATAAAGTCCATTTCAAAACAACAAATCCAAAATATAAATTTTCGGTAAATTGTTTTGATTTTCTTTTTGCATTTTTATTTTTAATCAAAATTTTTCTTTTTCATTAAAATTATTATCAAAAAAAATCCGTTTTTATCAAAAGAAATTGTTATTTATAGAGATGATATTACAAAAAAAATGATTAGAAAAAATCAAAATTCTTCCAATTCTTGATCAAAAATAACAAATTTAAAATCAAAATCAACATGTAAACCTAAATATAAAATCAAAATCAAAATAAATCAAAATCAAAATCAAAATCAAAATCAAAAAATCAAAATCAAAATCAAAATCAAAATCAAAATCAAAAAAAATCAAAAAAAAATCAAAATCAAAATCAAAATCAAAAATAAAATCAAAATCAAAATCAAAATAAAAATCAAAAAATCAAAATTCAAAAAAATCAAAATCAAAAATCAAAATATAAAATTAAATCAAAAATATAAATCAAAATAAAAATAAAATCAAAATCAAAATCAAAATCAAAATAAATCAAAAATCAAAATATAAATCAAAATAAATCAAAAAAATCAAAAAAATCAAAATCAAAATTAAAATCAAAATCAAAAATATAAATTAAAAAAAATCAAAAATAAATCAAAATTAAAAAATCAAAATCAAAATCAAAATCAAAAATAAAAAAATCAAAATCAAAATCAAAAAAAATCAAAATCAAAATCAAAATCAAAATCAAAATTAAAATCAAAAAAAATCAAAATCAAAATCAAAATCAAAATCAAAATCAAAATCAAAAATCAAAATCAAAATATAAATCAAAATATAAAATCAAAATATAAATTAAAATAAAATAAATATAAAAAAATCAAAATATAAATCAAAATTTAAAATAAATCTAAAATCAAAATCTAAAATCTAAATCAAAATCAAAATATAAATTAAAGAATCAAAATATAAATTAAAATCAAAATATAAATCAAAATCAAAATCAAAATTAAAATCAAAATCAAAATCAAAATCAAAATCTAAATCAAAATCAAAATCAAAATATAAATTAAAATATAAATCAAAATCTAAATCAAAATCTAAATCAAAATCTAAATCAAAATCAAAATCAAAATATAAATTAAAATATAAATTAAAATATAAATTCAAAATCTAAATCTAAATCTAAATCTAAATCAAAATCAAAATCTAAATCTAAATCTAAATCAAAATCAAAATATAAATTAAAATCAAAATATAAATTAAAATATAAATTAAAATCAAAATTAAAATCAAAATCAAAATCAAAATCAAAATCAAAATCAAAATATAAATTAAAATCAATATATAAATCAAAATCAAAATCAAAATCAAAATCTAAATATAAATTAAAATCAAAATTAAATCAAAATAAATTAAAATCAAAATTAAAATCAAAATCAAAATTAAAATCAAAATCAAAATCTAAATGAAAAAGGTTGCAAAAACTATTCTTGATCAAGGTCATCTTTCTCCATTCCCTCTTCATATTAAACCAATTATCTGCAATTTAGATCATTCTTTAAGATTATTTCCAACTCCACATTCAGTAAAATTAAATTTAAAAATTAAAATTAAAAATTGTTTTAAATTTTGTTTTTGTTTTTGTTTTTGTTTTTAAAAAGATGGTTTTATGTGATAATTTTGATACTTTTGAAGGTTCTTATGAAGGATGTCATTATTTTAATCCAGGATTATTTTCTATTGAATCTTCTTTTGTTGTTTATTATCCATTAACAGATGAAGTTGAATTTTCAAGAATAAAAAAATAAAAGAAAAAAAAAAAAAGAAAACTATTTAAGAATAAAAAATTTTTTTTTTCATTTTTCATTTTTCATTTTTCATTTTTAATTTAAAAAAAATTTGATTTTTGATTTTTGATTTTAAAAATGTCAAAAGATTTATTAACATTTGGGAATATTCAATTTCAAAATGAAGAAAAAGCAGGAATCCAAAGTCAATTAATTCAAAAAATAGATTCCAAACATTTATCAACAAGACCTGGACCAGGAAATCGAAAATTAGAATATTTGCCATCATGGAAAGTAATTGATCTAGCGAACCGAACATTTGGATTTAACGGATGGAGTTCAAGAATCATAACTGTCAATCAAGAGTTTATTGAGATCAAACCAAATAATAGATGCACTGCAATGTTTTCAACAATTCTTAGAATAACCTTAAAGGATGGCACTTATCATGAAGATATTGGTTTCGGTTGTAGTGAAAATCAACCCTCAAAAATTTCCGCTATTGAAAATGCTAAAAAGGAAAGTGTTACTGATGCTTTGAAACGCTGTTTGCGTTTGTTTGGAAATTATCTTGGAAATGGTTTGGCTGTTTCTTCAATTTCTTTTGAAAGACATGATTTAACTATGCAACAAAGTCAACTTTATCAAAGTAATACTCAACAATCTTTATCTCAAGCTAATTGGGAGCAACAAAATTATGAGGAAATGAAAAAGAAGAAGAAGAAAGCGAAAAATAAAAAAAGAAAGAAACCTGAGAAATATGAAGAGAAATTTAACAATCCAAATATTCAAAATAATCCAAATATTCAAAATCAAAATCAAAATATTCCAAATATTCAAAATCAAAATTCAAATATTCAAAATCCAAATATTCAAAATCAAAATCAAAATATTCAAAATAATCCAAATATTCAAAATCAAAATAATATTCAAAATAATCAAAATAATTCTTTTCAATCTCAATCTCAATCTCAAGTTGCAAGAAATATGAAAAATCAAAATTTTAATCAGATTCCTTCAAATCAAACTAATCAAAATTTCGCTCAATTCAATCATCAAAATAATCAAAATTTTATTAATGAAAATAATGGTAGACAATTCCAAACAAACAGTCAAATACAAGTTCAAAATATTTCTCGACAAATGTAGTTTTGAATTTTATTTCTTCTTTTTCTTCTCTTTTTTTTTTAAATTTTTTTTTTGACTTCATTAAAAAAAAAGAAAAAATTTTTGATTGATTTTTTGATTGATATGTTTTTTTTTAAATGAAAAAGCATTCAAGTTCATCAACAACCCATGAAGAATAAGAACCAGCTAAATAACTTTTAGCTTCATTTGATCCATAAATAATTCCATTTGGTAAATTATAAGTGTGTCCAAAATTTGTATAACCTGTTTGAAGGTTTTCTTTGAGCCAAATATCTCCTCCAAAAATTGGTCCATAATCAAAATTATAACGAAGTGCATTTTGAACTTTGGTTTCTTGAATTGGAAATTTCTCTGATTTTCGATCGTTCTTATCATTTCTTAAGGAAAAAATAAAACAATCTTCATCTGGAATGATTCTATTGTTTATCCCAGTTGTAAATCCAATTTGAGTAAATCCTCCAAAAATAAAATTATCTTTTGTTTTGACAATAACTAATGTTTTCCCTTTATCATCAACTTTTTGATGGAAAATTTTTGATGAAAATCCATCTCTTTTGGATGAAAATCCCAATTTCATTTTGTAAAAAAATTCATCATCATTGATCCATTCTCTTAATTTATTCACATCTTTAATGCCTTGTATTGTTGTTGATTTGAATCTCATTCTTGATTTGAAAAGAAATGATTTTTCTTGTTCAATAAATTGATTTAATTCTTTTTCATCTTGAATATTTTGGAATTGAATTAATTTTTGTGAAATTTCATTTGGAATTAAATCTTCTTTCAAAACGTTTTCAATTTGCTCTTTTGTAAAATCAATAAATCTGATTTTATCAATGACATTGGGAACTTGATTAATATTTGATTTATGTTTTCCCCATTTGATTATTGATTGAAAAATATCAAATTCATTTGCTGAGATATTATCATTTGATAATATTGAATTTAAATGATTTTCTTCAAGTTCAAGAAAAAATGAAGTTTTGATAAATTCTTCAAAATTTTGGAAAATAAATTGATAACAAAAATCTAATAGCTGATTGAAGTTCATTGATTCAGATAATTTAAGAACATCAACAACAAATTCAATTTGAAAATTCTTTTGGATAAAATTTGAACAAATTTCAATTAATTCATCAATTAAATATTTTGATGAAAAAATTAAAATTTGAATTGCATTTTCTAAATTAATTTCAATTTTTCCTGAATAAAAATAATTCAAAATTAAAGATAGAATTGGACTTGAAACATCTTTTAGAATCATTTTATTTTCTTGATATTCTTTCATTTTGGATTTAAAAAGAGATTTAAAATATTGACTTCTTGAAGAAAGAATTGATTTATGAGTTTTAAATGAAGTTTGATCTTTGCTCACAAATTATTTCAAAATCAAAATAACTTTCTTCTTCTTTTTCATTTTCATTTTGATTTTGAAATAAATTTTTTAAATCATTTGAAAGTTTTTCTAAATTTAAATAAGTTTCCATTTTAAATAAAATTTGAAAAAAGAAAAAATGAATTTTAATTTTTTCATTTTTTTTCTTTTTTAAAAATGAATGAAATTATATTTTTTGGTTATAATACATATCCAAAACTTATCAAAAATAAACCAAATAAAATAATAAAACCAATTCAATTTAAATTTGAAAATGAAAATGAAAATGAAAATGAAAAACAAATTAAACAAATTTCATCAAGTCATTATTCAACAATTTTCCTTTTTAAAAATGAAAAAGCAATAGAATATTTAAAAGAAAATTATTCAAATCAAAATCCTTCAAAAATCCAAATTGAAGAAAATATTCAAAAAGTAACTGTTGGTTGGCAAAATGAAGCTATTTTAACAATAGAAGGAAATGTATTTGCCAAAGGAAAAGATATTAATCCAAAAAATCCAAATGAATTTATCAATATTTCATCATTAATTGAAGATACAAATGATAGAATAATTGAAGATATTGTTTCTGGTTTTTTCAATTTACTTATTAACTTCAAATCAAAATGTTTATGGAATTGGTTTAAATGATTATGGCCAACTTGATTTTGATTCTAAAACACTTTATGAAACAGAAAAACCAATTTTAATGATGAAAAATGTTTCTAAAATATTTTCAGGAAATTCTTCACTTCATGTTTTTATTTTAAATTCAAATCAAGAATTATTTGGATGCGGATGGAATAAATATGGTCAACTTGGATTAGGAGAATCAAGAAAAGAAATGAAAATCCAAAAATTAACCAAAATCCAAAATATTCCAAAAGGCAAAATAATTGATATTCAATCTGGGAATTTTCATTCAATAATGTTGATTGAATATCAAAATCCAAAAAGAAAACTTTATTCATGTGGGTATTATCGATATAATGGGCTTGGCAAAGATGAAGATACTTATGAATTTACTGAAATCAAATCATCTTTATTTGAAAATGATGATAATATTCTTGAATTTTCTGTTGGAAATTATCATACTTTGATTTTAACTTCCAATTCAAAATTGATAGGATTTGGTGATAATTATTATGATGAATTAAGAAATGGAAATACAAATACACAACTATCTCCTATTCAAATTGAACTTCCTAAATTAAGATTTAATGAAAATATTTCCAATTATCATATCTCTTGTGGATTATGAAAAATCATTTCTTTATTATTCTCCTCTCCTTTTTCCAATCTTGAAGAAGATTTGATAAAATTATTTGAAAGAAAAGAATTTTGCAATATTTCATTTAAAACCAAAAATGGAGAAATAATTGAAGCTCATAAATTAATATTGAAATATAGATTAAATCAAAATGAAATTGAAAAACTTAAAGAAATTATTTCAAATAAATCAATTCAAGAATCAAATCAAATATTTGAAATGATTTATTCAAACAATTCCAAAATAAATCCAAAATTATATTCTGAAATTAAAGAAATTATAAATTCAAATGAAAAAATTGAAGAAACAATGAAAAGAATTTATTTAAATGAAAATGAAAATGAAAATGAAAAAGATTTTATAATTGAAAGAAAAGAAAAACAATATAAATTTCCAAAATTAATATTAATAATGAGAAGTGAATTATATCGAGGAATGTTTTTATCTGTAATAAATGATAAATCTAATAAAGTTACAGATTATAGTGAATTAAGTAATAAATCATTTCAAATATTTGAATATTGGATTTATTCAAATCAAATTAAAGAAGAAATTCAAATTACACAAGAAATTATTGATGAAATTCAAATTGGAATTGATTATTTTCAATTAAATCAAACAAATCCAAATTTATTTGATTTATTAATTAAAAAATTTAATAATCAAAAATAATAAAAAAATGAGAATAGATATAATTTAATAATTAATTTATAAATTAATTTAAAAATATAATTTAATATTTAATTTTATTATTAAAATAATAATTTAATGTTTTATATTTAAATATTTTATTATTTAAAAATATTTAACATATAAATATAAAAAAATAAGAATAGATTTAATTTAATATTTTTAATTTATAAATTAATTTTAAAAATATAATTTAATATTTAATTTTATTATTAAAATAATAATTTAATGTTTTAGATTTAAATATTTTATTATTTAAAATTTAACATATAAATATAGAAAATGAAAATAGATTTGATTTAATATTTAATTTATAAATAAATTTAAAAATATAATTTAATATTTAATTTTATGTTTAAAATAATAATTTAATGTTTTAGATTTAAATATTTTATTATTTAAATATTTAACATATAAATATAAAAATGAAAATAGATTTAATTTAATATTTAATTTATAAATTAATTTAAAAATATAATTTAATATTTAATTTTATTATTAAAATAATAATTTAATGTTTTAGATTTAAATATTTTATTATTTAGATATTTAAACATATAAATATAAAAATGAAAATAGATTTAATTTAGTATTTAATTTATAAATTAATTTAAAAATATAATTTAATATTTAATTTTATTATTAAAATAATAATTTAATGTTTTAAATTTAAATATTTTATTATTTAAAAATATTTTGAAAATTGATTTTTGAAATTAAAATTTTATCTTTTTTTTTGAATTAAATTGAATTAATATTAATTTGGAAATTTGTTTTAAAATTTAAATTTATTAATAATTTTTAAATTCCAAAAAAAAAATTAAATTAAAAATTAAATTAAAATAATTTTCCTTTTTTTTTAATAATAAAAAATTAATAAAAAATAATAATAATTTATTAATAAATTGATTTAAAATAATAAATTAAAAAGAAAATTAAATTAATTATTAATTTAAATTTATTCTTATTTTTATATTTTTATTTATTTTCAAAATACACTTTTTATTTTAAATTTTTAAATTTTTCATTTTTCCTTTTTAAAAAACACACAAAACAAAAACACAAAAACAAAAACAAAAACAAAATGGATAATAATAATGATAATAACCAAATTGAAAATGCAAATGAAAATGAAAATGAAAATGAAATGAAAAATTTAGAAAAAAAAGTAACAAAAATTTAATTAAAAATTATTCAAACCTTTTAAATGGAAATTCATTTAAAGATTTTTCAATTTTGTTGAGAATAAATCAAATCCTTTTGAAATTAAAGTTCATAAATCAATTTTATCTTCAAGATCTCCTTTTTAATGAGTTATTAAGGCAAGAATCTCTTTCTATTTCTTTAAATCAATTTAATAAAAAGAAATGGAATCAATTTTTGAGTTATATTTATTATGGAAATATTTCTTTTTGAGAATCAAGAAAATCTTATCCAATTATTAGAAATTTCAATTTATTTTAAATTAAATTTATTGAAAGAAATTATTCAAAAAAAAATTTCAAATTCAATTAATTATTCAAATTTTTTCCAATTTTTTTTCCAAAATCGAAATTTAAATTCAAATGAAATTGAAATAAAATGTTTTGAATTAATAAATCAAAATTTTTCCCAAGTTCAAAATAATGAGAATTTATTCAATTTAACTAAAGAAGAAATTATCAAATTTATTCAATTTAAACAAGAAAAAAAAGAAATTTTTCAATTTGATTTTTTTCAATTTTTAAATAATTGGATTGAAAAAAAGAAATCAAAGATTAAAAGGAAAAAGAAAGAAAAAGAAAACACAAAAAGAGAAAGAAATTGAAAAGAAAAGATTATTTCATTCTTTTTTTTCATTATTTGATAAAGATTCAATTTCAAAACAAGATTTTGATAAATTAAAACAATTTGATTTTTCCTAAATCTTTTTAGTTGATATTCAAAACAAAAGTTATTCAAGAAAATCAAGAAAATTCAAGAGAAAGAAAAAGAAAATTAAAAGAAGAGAAATGGAATCAAAAAAGTTGAAAAGAATTTGAAAATAAGAAGAAAGAAAAGAGAATGAGAAAATGAAACCCGTTTTTGGGGATGAAATTGAAGATATGAAACCTATTTTTGATAAATATCGAGATCAATATCAAAAAGATTTGGAATATGAAAAGAAAATGAAAGCATTTTCAGATTCAGAAATTGTGAAAGATATTGAATATGTTAAGAAATTACAAGAATGGATAAATGATAATGATTTTTTTTCTAAAATGAAAAAAGGATTTTCAGCAAAAAGAGATGGATTTAATTCTCAAAATTGGCATAAAGCAGTTGATGGGAAAGGAAAAACATTAGTTATTATCAAAACAAAACAAAATTTTATTTTTGGAGGTTTTACTCAAGTTGGATTTAAACATTCAAGTGGAGAAAATATTAATGATTCAAGTGCATTTATTTTTTCATTAAGAAATGATAAAGGGGATAGAATACCTGCAAAGTTTACACATAATGGCAATGGTCGTGCAATTTGTTCTGGTTTAAGTTATGGTCCAGTATTTGGTGATGGAGATGATTTTAGTTTATCTTCTAATTTACAACCTGGTTATTCAAGTTTTGGTAGAAGTTATAATCTACCTAATGGAATTAATTGGAATACAAATGAAGCTAATAGTTATTTAGCTGGTTCTTATAATTCATGGGTTGTTGATGAACTTGAAACTTATTTCATTTAAAAATTAATTAATAATAAGAAAATCAAACTTTTTTTTTTAATTTTTTTTTCAAAATTTAATTCAATTTTAATTTACTTTTAATCAAATTAATTTCTTTAAAATAAAAAATAAGAAACAAATTTAATTTTAAATAATTTAATTTTAATTTAAAATATTTATTAAAAATTTAATTAATAAAAAATAATCCAAAAAAAAAAATAATAAATTTTAAAAAATTGAATATTTTTAATATAATAAATAAAAATAAAAATTGAAAATAGAAATTAATAATAATTAAATTTAAATTCATTAATTAAAATATTAAAATAAAAAAAATCAAATAAAATTTATTATTAATTAATATTTAAATATTAATAAATTATAATCAAAAATCAAAAAATAGAATAATTAGTAAATTATTTTTTTTAGAAAGTTTATCTTATTCAATCATGTTAAATTCAATTTATTTAAAATTTTTTAATTTTTTAATTTTATTTTTAATATATTTTATTATAATTAAAATTGGAATAATAAATAATCAAAAATATTAATATAATAAATAAAAATATTATTTCAAATTAAAATAAAATAAATTTAAATTAAATTATTATTAATTATTATTAAAATTAAATATTTATATTTATTAAAATATTTATTCCACTTTTTAATATATTTTATTATAATTAAAATTGGAATAATAAATAAATCAAAAATATTAATATAATAAATAAAAATATTATATTAAATTAAAATAAAATAAATTTAAATTAAGTTATTATTAAATATTATTAAAATTAAATATTTATATTTATTAAAATATTTCAATTTTCTTCTAAATTTTATTAAATTATTGAGAATCAGTTTTATATTATTTTAAATAAAGAAATATTGATAAAATATATAAAATATAATTAATTTTTAAATTTAATTATTTAATATTTTTATTCCATTTTTGAAATAAATTAATTAAAATATTTTATTAATTTTATTAAATTATTGAGAATAATTTTATATTATTTTAAATAAAGAAATATTAATAAAATATATAAAAAATAATTGATTTTAAATTTAATTATTTAATATTCTTTATTCCATTTTTGAAATAAATTAATTAAAATATTTTATTAATTTTATTAAATTATTGATAATTATTTTATATTATTTTAAATAAAGAAATATTAATAAAATATATAAAATATAATTAATTTTAAATTTAATTATTTAATATTCTTTATTCCATTTTTGAAATAAATTAATTAAAAGATTTTATTATTGAAAGAAAAGAAAAACAATATAAATTTCCAAAATTAATATTAATAATGAGAAGTGAATTATATCGAGGAATGTTTTTATCTGTTACAAATGATAAATCTAATAAAGTTACAGATTATAGTGAATTAAGTAATAAATCATTTCAAATATTTGAATATTGGATTTATTCAAATCAAATTAAAGATGAAATTCAAATTACACAAGAAATAATTAATGAAATTAAAATTGGAATTGATTATTTCCAATTAAATCAAACAAATCCAAATTTATTTGATTTATTAATTAACAAATTTAATAATCAAAATTAAAATTAAAATTAAAATTAAAATTGTTTTGTTTTTTATTTTTTGTTTTTTGAATAGAAAAGTTGAAGGAAATTTCATTATTAAAAAGAAGAAGAAAAGAAAAGAAAAAAGAAGAAGAAAAGAAGAGAAAAAAGCAAAAAAAAAAATTAAGAGGTTCAAATGAAGAATTTCAAAAAGAAAAGAAGAATGAGAAGAAATTTGTTTTTTTTTTAGAGAATAATCACCATACAGGTAATATTATCTGTAGAACCTTCACGGATTGCATTTGCGAGCAATTTTTTACTCATTTTATCTGGTTCATCCATTCCTTGAAGTAATTCAACTGCTTTTTCATTTGTAATAACATCCCAAACACCATCACAAGCAATTATCAAAAATTTATCTTCTTCAGTTAATTCTGTTGCTGTGAAATAAGGTTCATTTGAGATGAATTCTTTCAAAGAGTGATCTCCAAATGATCTGGAAACAGCCAAAAGACCTTCAATTTTAATATTAATTTTAATTTAAATTTTTAATTTTGATTTTAAATTTAATTTTAATTTTAATTTTAATTTTAATTTTAATTTTGATTTTATTTTTAATTTTAATTTTATTTTAATTTTAATTTTAATTTTAATTTTAATTTTAATTTTGATTTAAATTTTAATTTGAATTTTGATTTTAATTTTAAATTTAATTTTAATTTTAATTTTGATTTTAATTTTAATTTTAAATATAAATATAAATTATAATTTTCGGATATAACTCACCAAATTTTAAGCTGAAACAATATAATTTTCTTTTTGATTTTGATTTATGATCAAATTTTAAATTTAATTTTGATTTTAATTTTGAATTTTTAATTTTAATTTTAATTTTAAATATAAATTTTAATTTTTCGGATATAATTTCAAGAATTTTAATTTTATAATTTTAACAAATCCACCATTTGAAATCAAATTTTTAATTTTTGATTTTTAACATTTAATTTTTTGATCAAATGTTTTATTTTTAATTTTGTTTTCGACTTTTTAATTTTAATTTTAATTTTGATTTTGATTTTAATTTTAATTTTAATTTTAATTTTAATTTTAATTTTAATTTTAATTTTAATTTTAATTTTAATTTTAATTTTAATTTTAATTTTAAATTTAATTTTAATTTTAAATTTTAATTTTAATTTTAATTTTAATTTTAATTTTAATTTTAATTTTAATTTTAATTTTAATTTTAATTTTAATTTTAATTTTAATTTTAATTTTAATTTTAATTTTAATTTTAATTTTAATTTTAATTTTAATTTTAATTTTAATTTGAATTTTGATTTTAATTTGAATTTTAAAAAATTAAAATTAAAATTACCATAAAACTGCTCTTGAATCGCCAACATTTCCAGAATAAAGCATTCTTTTATTTCCATATTTAGCAATAAGACATGTAACTGCAGTTGCACCTGAATTACTATAAGTTTCTTCAGCAATGGCAATATCAAATTTAGCATAAGTATCAGTAAAAATGTCTTGCATTTCTTTGTCAGTAATTTGGATGGAATTGTCATCTTTTTTTTCAATTTCTTTAATGTCATCTTGTTTGTCATCTTTTTTTTCAATTTCTTTAATGTCATCTTGTTTGTCATCTTTTTTTTCATCTTTTTTTTCATCATCTTGTTTGTCATCTTTTTTTTCATCTTCTTTTTTTTCATCTTCTTTTTTTTCATCATCTTTTTTTTCATCTTCTTTTTCATCTTCTTTTTTTTCATCTTTTTTTTCATCTTGTTTTTCATCTTCTTTTTCATCTTCTTTTTTTCATCTTTATTATCAATTTCCATTGATAAATTGGTGTTAACTTCAGTATCAATTTGATTTTCTTTTTTAGGAGTGCTAATATTCAATTTTGCTTTAATATTATCAGCAAGCATTAAATGAAATTTTTCTTCAGCAAAATTTGCAACTTGTGAACCACCATGACCATCATACACTGCAAAAAAGCCCCAACCATCATTTTCTAAAAAGGAATCTACAATAACGTGTGCATCCTTTTCCAATTATTTTTATTTTTATTGCATTAATTTTTTAATTTTTTAATTTTTTAATTTAATTTTTTTTTTCTCATTTTTTTATTCTTTTCATTTTTACTTCCATTGTTCGTCGGAATCGTGAATTTCTATCAGCACAAACTCCTACTGACTTTACTGACTTTAAATTTTCCTGTTTTTCGTTAATCATTTTTTTTAAATTTTTTTTTTTTTTCAAATTTTTTTTTTTGTTATTAAAATTGTTTTTTATTTATTTTTAAATTTAATTTAATTTAAAAGAAAAAAAATGAAAAAAAAAAATTTAAAAAAAAAAATTTTCAAAACAAAAAAAAAGGAAAAATTAAAATAAAAACTTTAAATTTTTTTTGCTTTTTTTTTTTATTCTTCTTTTTATCTTGTAAAATCCAAAAAAAAAAAATAATATTTAAATCAATTTAAATTAATATTTTTAAATCAATTTAAAAATTCTCAAGTAATTTTGCCAAAAACTTTTGTTTATAATTCCAAAAATAACAACGAATTTGATCCAAATTTTCACTCAAATCTTTTGCAATTTGTTGAGCTCTTAGTAAATTCTCTTTTGAAAAATAAACAGATTTCTTATCACTAAAAATATGAAATAAAACTATTAAAGGAAATCTATTTTTTGGATTTTTTGAATGGAATTCTTCAATTTTAACGAGATAAAAATCCATTTTCTCTTTTTTGATTTGGTTATTCAAAATAAAGTGGTTCAAATAGTTCCAAGCACTTTCATTATCATCGACTTTAGCCAATTTTTGCAAACAGAAATCGATCTCTCTTTGTTGGATTTCAGGTGTTGTTTGGATTGTTTGTTTTTTAGTCACAATGAAAAACCTAGCATTCCAAGCTGAATTATTTCGAATATCTTTTGAAATCATATTTTCAATAAATTCCAATTCATTATCCCATAAGTCAAAATTCTCAATAACCCATAAACGATATTCCCAAGCATGATAGTTTTTTTCATCCATTTTAAGTGCGGAATCAATGAATGCTTTTTCTTCGTTTGGATAATTTAATTTTTCACAAACTAATCTTCGATGTCTCCAAATTTGATAATTTTTTGTTGCAAGTGAAATTATATCAGAAATAAATACTAATTCGTCTTTTAGGTTTTTTCCCATTTTGTCTAATAAAAATCTTCGATATCCCCAAACTGAATAGTTTGCTGGGTTTAGTTTAATCATTTGTTTTGTTAATTCTAATGCTCTTTCACTTATTTCTTGTGATTTCCAAATTGCTCTAAAATAATCCATTGTGATAGCAACTAAACAAATATTTAAAGAATTTTAATTTTATAAATGAATTTTGATTTTATAAATGAATTTTAATTTTAATTTTATAAATGAATTTTAATTTTAATTTTAATTTTGAATTTGAATTTTGATTTTAATTTTAATTTTAATTTGAATTTAAATTTTGATTTTAATTTTGATTTTAATTTTGATTTGAATTTAAATTTTGATTTTAATTTTGATTTTAATTTTGATTTGAATTTTAATTTTAATTTTAATTTTAATTTTAATTTTAATTTTAATTTTTGATTTTGATTTTAATTTTAATTTTAATTTTGATTTTGATTTTAATTCTAATTTTAATTTGAATTTTAATTTTAATTTTAATTTAATTTTAATTTTAATTTTGATTTTAATTTTAATTTTAATTTTAATTTTAATTTTAATTTTGATTTTGATTTTAATTTTAATTTTAATTTTAATTTTAATTTTAATTTTAATTTTTGATTTTGATTTGAATTTTAATTTTAATTTTAATTTTAATTTTAATTTTAATTTTAATTTTAATTTTAATTTTAATTTTAATTTTGATTTTGATTTGAATTTTAATTTTAGTTTTAATTTGAATTTTAGTTTTAATTTGAATTTTAGTTTTAATTTGAATTTTAATTTTAATTTTAATTTTAATTTTGAATTTTAATTTGAATTTGATAAATGAATTGAATTTTAGTTAGATTTCAACATTAAAATTTTGATTTTCTCCTTTTTTTTTTTTAAAAAACAAAACTATCACAATGAATTAAATATTTACACTCAGAACTATAAGAAATAGGACTTAAATTCTTTGAAGGATCTTCATCTTGAGGAATTGGTGTGACATCACTCCAATCAAACTTTTGTAAAAAAAATTCATCATCATCATCATCACTTTCATATGAAATTTCAATATCTCCATCTGATTGTGAATTTGATTGTGAATCTGATTTGAAATCAAATTCTTTTTGGTTTTCAGTTTCTATTTTTTTTTCTTCAATTTGTATTTTTCTTCATTTTTTTATTTTCTTTTATTTTCTTTATTTTCTTTAATTTTATTTTCTGTATTTTCTTGATTCTCATTCATTATAATTAAAAAAAATGAAAAAATGAAAAAAATGAAAAATGAAAAATGAAAAAAATGAAAAAAATTAAAACAAATTTCGAAATTTTTTGATTTTTGCTTTTTTTTTAATCTTTTGGATTTTTTAATTTGTTAAACAATTTGAAATAAAATCTTTAATTAAAGTATCATAATTTTGTTTTCTCCAAGCTGTTTCACTCTTTTCATTTTGAAAAATATAGAAAATAGTTTCTTTTGATTTTTTTGCTGATTGATATAATTCTTTTGTCATTTTTGGAGGTCTAAATAATAAGAAAAATTATTTTTTTCAATAAATAAATTTCCAAAAAAAAAATAAATCAAATACATAAAAAGTTCATCTGATGAACTTAAAAATAATATTGGTGTTGTAATTTCTGGAATAAGTTTTGAATTATCCCATTTTGTTCGAAAAAGAAAATTTGGAACAAATCGGAATAAATTTGATGAATGAGAAAATAATTTTGGAACAGAAGTAAATGGAGCTTCAACAATTAACCCTTTAATTTTTTCTTCCTATTTTAATATTTTAAATATTTTAATATTTATTTAAATATTGATTTAATTATTGATTTAAATATTGATTTAAATATTTATTTAAATATTAATTTAAATATTGATTTAAATATTTATTTAAATATTAATTTAAATATTTGATTTAAATATTGATTTAAATATTTGATTTAAATATTGATTTAAATATTTGATTTAAATATTTGATTTAAATATTTGATTTAAATATTTGATTTAAATATTTGATTTAAATATTTGATTTAAATATTTGATTTAAATATTTGATTTAAATATTTGATTTAAAATATTGATTTAAATATTGATTTAAATATTTGATTTTAAATATTGATTTAAATATTGATTTAAATATTTGATTTAAATATTGATTTAAATATTTGATTTAAATATTTGATTTGAATATTGATTTAAATATTGATTTAAATATTGATTTTAATATTGATTTTTAATATTGATTTAAATATTTGATTTTAATATTGATTTAAATATTGATTTAAATATTGATTTAAATATTTGATTTTAATATTTGATTTAATATTTATTTTAAATATTTATTTAAATATAATTGATTTAATTATTTGATTTGAATATTTATTTAAATATTTATTTAAATATTTGATTTTAATATTTGATTTTAAATATTGATTTAAAATATTGATTTAAATATTGATTTAAATATTGATTTAAATATTGATTTAAATATTGATTTAAAATATTGATTTAATTATTGATTTAAATATTGATTTAAATATTTGATTTAAATATTTGATTTAAATATTTATTTAAATATTGATTTAAATATTGATTTAAATATTGATTTAAAAATATTTGATTTAAATATTGATTTAAATATTTGATTTAAATATTGATTTAAATATTTATTTAAATATTTGATTTAAATATTTGATTTAAATATTTGATTTAAATATTGATTTAAATAAAATATTGATTTAAATATTGATTTTAAATATTGATTTAAATATTGATTTAAATATTGATTTAAAATATTGATTTAAATATTTGATTTAAATATTGATTTAAATATTGATTTAAATATTGATTTTAAATATTGATTTAAATATTTGATTTAAAATATTTGATTTAAAATATTTGATTTAAATATATTTGATTTAAATATATTTGATTTAAATATTTGATTTAAAATATTTGATTTTAAATATATTTGATTTAAAAATATTTGATTTAAATATTTGATTTTAAATATTTGATTTAAATATTGATTTAAAATATTGATTTAAATATTGATTTAATTATTGATTTTAAATATTGATTTAAATATTTGATTTAAATATTGATTTAAATATTTGATTTAAATATTGATTTAAATATTGATTTAAATATTTGATTTAAATATTGATTTAAATATTGATTTAAATATTGATTTAAATATTTGATTTAAATATTTGATTTAAATATTTGATTTAAATATTGATTTATTTGATTTAAATATTGATTTAAATATTTGATTTAAATATTTGATTTAAATATTTGATTTAAATATTTGATTTAAATATTGATTTAAATATTGATTTAAATATTTGATTTAAATATTTGATTTAAATATTTGATTTAAATATTGATTTAAATATTTGATTTAAATATTGATTTAAATATTTGATTTAAAATATTTGATTTAAATAATTGATTTAAATATTTATTTTAAATATTAATTTAAATATTGATTTAAATATTGATTTAAATATTTGATTTAAATATTAATTTAAATATTTGATTTTAATATTGATTTAAATATTTATTTAAATATTGATTTAAATATTGATTTAAATATTGATTTTAAATATTGATTTAAATATTTGATTTAAATATTGATTTAAATATTGATTTAAATATTGATTTAAATATTTGATTTAAATATTTGATTTAAATATTGAATATTGATTTTAAAATATTTATTTTAATATTGATTTAATTATTGATTTAAATATTGATTTTAAATATTGATTTAAATATTTGATTTTAAATATTTGATTTAAATATTGATTTAAATATTGATTTTAAATATTGATTTAAATATTGATTTAAATATTGATTTAAATATTGATTTAAATATTGATTTAAATATTGATTTAAATATTAATTTAAATATTGATTTAAATATTGATTTTAAATATTGATTTTAAATATTAATTTAAATATTGATTTAAATATTGATTTTAAATATTGATTTTAAATATTGATTTAAATATTTGATTTAAATATTTGATTTAAATATTTGATTTAAATATTGATTTAAATATTTGATTTAAATATTTGATTTAAATATTTGATTTAAATATTTGATTTAAATATTTGATTTAAATATTTGATTTAAATATTTGATTTAAATATTTGATTTAAATATTTGATTTAAATATTTGATTTAAATATTTGATTTAAATATTTGATTTAAATTTTGATTTAAATATTTGATTTAAATATTTGATTTAAATTTTGATTTAAATATTGATTTAAATATTTGATTTAAATATTGATTTAAATATTTGATTTAAATATATTGATTTAAATATTTGATTTAAATATATTGATTTAAATATTGATTTAAATATTGATTTAAATATTGATTTAAATATTTGATTTAAATATTGATTTTAATATTGATTTAAATATTAATTTAAATATTTTAATATTTCATTCTATTCTACATTTTTTGAAACTAAATCTATCGCAACTGCAGCTCCAAGTCCTCTTCCAAAAACAAAAAAATTTTTATTTGTAAGTGATTCTAATTTTAATAAATAATCTAATGCTGTTTGAGAATCAATTTTCAATCCTTTTTCTGATGGACTTCCTTCACTAAGACCAAAACTTTCAATTATAATAATAATTATAATAATAATAATAATAATAAATTATATAAATTTTAATAAAAATTAATACCCTCTATATTCTACAAGAAAAATATTTAAATCCATTGAATTCATTAATTTCTGAATTGCTTCAATTCTTTGAGTGATATCTTTATAAAAAAATTGTATTTTTTGTTTTTGTTTTTGTTCCACATTTTTTTGTTAAAATTTTCAACTAATAAAAAATATTTTCTTCCTTATTTTAAGAAATTTAAAAATCTTACTTCCTTTATTTCCATGAAAATAAATAAGAGTTGGGAATGAATTAGATTTAATAAATAATAAACTAAAGATAAGAATATTATCTTTTGTTAATAACCAAACCTATTTATTATAAATTTAATAATAATTTAATAAATAATTTAATAAATAATTTTAAAAGTTTTTCTTTTGTTTTTACTCTTTCCATATTTAAATTCTTTTTTAAATTTTCAGTAATATCCTAAATAAAATAATTTTAGAAAATTGAAAATAATTTTATTAAATATTTTTTTCAATCATTTTTTTCAATCATTTTACAGAAAATTTTGGATAAGGATGATATAATCCTTGATCTTGTAAACAATAAAATAATAGAATAATTAAAAAAAGAATAAAAATAATAATTAAAAACATTTTTTAAAAAAAATGAGAAAAATGAGAAAATAAAAAAATGAAATTATTTTTTTCATTTTTTTTTTCATTTCAATTTATTTTGTTAATTTTAATATTAATATTAATAATAATGGGCGCACACTTAGAAAAAGAAATTCGAAGCAGAGTTAAAGTAAAAAAATTAATTTAATTTATTTAAAAAAACAAATAAATAAACAAAAAAAAATTTGGAATTTTTGCTTTTTTTTTTAATTTTCTTAAATAATTTTCTCCTTTTAAAATAATTTAGAAAGCGAAAAAAACTAAATCACTCAATTTAGATTCATTAGAAATTGAATTTATTCCAAAAGAAATTTTTGATTTAGAACATTTGGAAGAAATTATTCTTAACAACAATAAAATCATTGAAATACCAGAAGATTTAAAAAAATTAAAAAATTTAAAGAAACTTCGATTAAGTCATAATAATTTACAATTTCTTCCTAATTTTTCTGATTTACCAAAACTTGAGGTTCTTGATTTAAGTTATTATACTGGAAAATTAACTAAAGAACTTTTTGATTGCAAATCTATTACTTGTTTTGGATTAAGATTCTGTCAATTAAAAGAAATTCCTCAAGAAATTTTTTCACTTGAAAATTTGAGAATTTTGGATTTACGTTGTAATAATATTGAATTTATTCCAACTGGTATTCTTGCATTGAAAAAGCTTAAAACTTTATATCTTGATGATAATCCTATTTTTTATCCTCCTCCAAAATATTTACAATCAATTTATCAAATTTTTCAGTATTTAGAAGGTAATTTTAATTTTATAAATGAATTTTATAAATGAATTTTATAAATGAATTTTATTTCAAATAGGAATTGAATTCTTAATAGGAGAAAATTCACAAAAAAATTCTGATCAAACAGAAGAAACAAAACAATTTGTAAGAAATTAATTCAAATCTAAAAAAAAAATTGGTTGATTAAAATTTGGAAAATTCAAAAAAAAAAAGACAAAACTTTCTTATCAAATTAATCTCATAAAAGAATTAGCAACTGTTTTTGTACAACGACTTGAACATACTAATCCAAAAGAAGATTTAAAAGAAAATTCATTAATTCAAGAATTACTATCCAAATGTGAAACTGTTGAAGATCGAATGCAAACATTGATTGATCAAGTTTCATCAAATGATCAACTGAAGGCACTTTTATTAGAACAAAAAGATTCAATAAAAAATGCACTTCAACTTTATCAAGATTATCTTCAAGGAAAAAGACCAGAAAAAAAAGAAACACCCAATTTCCAAAAAGAACCAAATCAAAATGAGGAATTCAAACCTTATCAAGTTGGTGAACAACAAAAACTCCATCAAAATCAAAATCAAAATCAAAATCAAAATTTTAATATCAATACAGATACTAAATTTGGGTTATCTAATGTTTCTAACCAGAAAATTCAAATGAAATATCAACACACAACAAGTGATGATAATTTACTGGGCGGTTTTGGATTTTCAGTAAATCAAACACCAAATGAATTGCCAAAATCATCTCATGATCCAAATATTCAAAAAAAATCCAAATCCAAATCCAAATCAAAATTTTAATATCAATACAGATACTAAATTTGGATTATCTAATGTTTCTAACCAGAAAATTCAAATGAAATATCAACACACAACAAGTGAGGATAATTTACTGGGTGATTCTGGATTTTCAGTAAATCAAACACCAAATGAATTTCCAAAATCATTTCATGATCCAAATATTAAAAAAAAACCTCAAAAAAAATCTAAAAAAAAACAACAAAAAAAACAACAACAACACATTCCTGAAGGATTTCAACAAGTATTTTCCCCTCAAATAGAACATAAACCAATAAGACCACCAAAATTAAAAGTTCCTGAAAATCAAAATCTAAATCAAAATCAAAATCAAAATCAAAATCAAAATCAAAACAAGAATCAAAATCAAAATCAAAATCAAATTAAAATTCAAAATCAAAATCAAATTCAAAATCAAAATCAAATTCAAAACAAGAATCAAGTTAAAATTCAACATCAAGTTTTAAATCGACAAACTACTGATGAACAATTTGAAGATTTTTTTAGTAATCGTCCAAAACGTTTTCAAGAAGATAAATTAGAATCAAATCAAAATGAAGAACAAATTAAAAAAGAAGAAATTAAAGAAGAAAAAGAAGAAGAAGATTTAATTAAATTTTAATTAAAAAAAAGAAAAAAGGAGAAAAAAACAAAAATTAAAAAATTAAATAAAAAAGGAGAATTTATTTTTATTTATTTTTTTTTTGCTTTTTTAATTAATTTTTCAATTAAAAAAATTTTTTTTATTTTTCATTTTTCGTTTTTTTCTTTTATCAAATTGTGTGCTTTTTTTTTCAAATTTTTTTTTTTTTGATTACGATTTACTGAATTAATTTTTCAATTTAATAATGGGCACAAGTTTAGAAAAACAAGTTCGAAAAAGAGTGAAGGTAATTAAAATTTCAAATTAAAAATTTAAATTAAAAAAATTTTTTTTCTTTTTTAATAATTTTGTTTTAAAATGAAATAATGAATACAATTAAAAATTATTTTAAAATTTAATTTTAAATTATTCTTTTTTACATTTCGAAAAATTTTTTTTTTTTTTTTTTTCAACGATCTTTCTTTTTTTCTTTTTTTCTTTTTTTGAATTTTGTTTTATTTTTTTTTTAAAAAGAAATTCGTCATAATTTAATAAATAAATAAATTAATAAATAAATTAATAAATTAATAAATAAATAAATTAATAAATAAAATTAATAAATAAATAAATTAATAAATAAATAAAATTAATAAATAAATAAAATTAATATATAAATAAATTAATATATAAATAAATTAATAAATTAATAAATAAATTAATAAATAAATTAATAAATTAATATAATAAATAAATTAATAAATTAATATATAAATAATTTAATAAAATAATTTAATAAATAAATTAAATAAATAATTTAATAAATAATTTCATAAATAAATCAATAAATTAATAAATAATTTAATAAATAAATTAATAAATAATTTAAATAAATAATTTAATAAATAATTTAATAAATAATTTAATAAATAATTTAAATAAATTAATAAATAAATTAATAAATAAATTAATAAATAATTAAATAAATTTAATAAATAATTTAATAAATAATTTAATAAATAAATAATTTAATAAATAAATTAATAAATAAATTAACAAATAAATTAATAAATAAATAAATAATTTAATAAATAAATTAATAAATAAATTAACAAATAAATTAATAAATTAATAAAAAAAAATAAATAAATAAATTAATAAATTAAATAAATAAATTTAATAAATAAAATTAATAAATAAATTAATAAATAATTTAATAAATAATTTTAAATAAATAAATTAATAAATAATTTTAATAAATAATTTAATAAATAAATTAATAAATAATTTAATAAATAATTTAATAAATAAATTTAATAAATAATTTAATAAATAATTTAATAAATAATTTAATAAATAAAATAATTTAATTAATAAAAAAAATTAATAAATAAAAATAATAAATAAATAAATTAATAAATAAATTAATAAATAAATTAATAAATAATTTAATAAATAATTTAATAAATAATTTAATAAATAATTTAATAAATAATTTATAAATAATTTAATAAATAAATTAATAAATAATTTAATAAATAATTTAATAAATTAATATATAAATAAATTAATAAATAAATTAATAAATAATTTAATAAATAAATAAATAAATAAATAAATTAATAAATTAATAAATTAATAAATAATTTAATAAATTTATAATTTAATAAATAATTTAATAAATAATTTAATAAATAAATTTAATAAATAATTTAATAAATAATTTAATAAATAAATTAATAAATAATTTAATAAATAAATTAATAATTTAATAATAAATAAATTAATAAATAATTTAATAAATAATTTAATAAATAAATAAATTAATAAATAAATTAATAAATAATTTAATAAATAAATTAATAAAAATAAATAAATTAATAAATAAATAAATAATAAATAAATTAATAAATAATTTAATAAATTAATATATTTTTTTTCTCCTTTTAAAATAATTTAATAAATTAATTAATAAATAATTTAATAAATAAATAATTTAATAAATTAATAAATAATTAAATTAATAAATAATTTAATAAATAAATTAATATATTTTTTTTCTCCTTTTAAAATAATTTAGAAAGCAAAAAAAACTAAAACACTCAATTTAGATTCATTGGAAATTAAAGACATTCCAAAAGAAATTTTCGATTTAGAAAAATTGGAAGAACTTAATCTTAGCAATAACAAAATCGAAGAAATTCCAGAAGATTTAACAAAATTAAAGAAATTAAAGAAACTTCGATTAGCTCAAAACCATTTACAATCACTTCCCAAATTTTCTGAATTGGAAAAGCTTGAGGTTCTTGATTTAAGTTATTATGCCTCAGGATTATCTAATGAAATTTTTGATTGCAAAACTCTTAATTCCTTATCATTAAGATATTGTAAATTAAAAGAAATTCCTCAAGAAATTTTTTCACTTGAAAATTTGAAAATTTTGGATTTACGTTGTAATGATATTGAATTTATTCCAATTGGTATTCTTGCATTGAAAAATCTTAAAACTTTATATCTTGATGATAATCCTATTTTTTATCCTCCTCCAAAACATTTGGAATCAGTTTCTTCAATTTTTGAGTATTTAGAAGGTAAATTTAATAATTAAATTAATAAATAATTTAATTAAATAAATTAATAAATTAATAAATTAATAAATAAATAATTTAATAAATTAATAAATAAATAAATTAATAAATAATTTAAATAAAAAGGTGAAGAAAAAAAGAAACCAGAAGAAAGGGAATTCGAAACTCTTAAACAAGCATCTGACAAGAAAAAAAAAGGTTTAGTAGAAAAGCAACAACAAAGAGAAAAAGAAAAAGCTGAAAAAGAAAAAGCTGAAAAAGAAAAAGCTGAAAAAGAAAAAGCTGAAAAAGAAAAAGCTGAAAAAGAAAAAGCTGAAAAAGAAAAAGCTGAAAAAGAAAAAGATGAAAAAGATGAAAAAGATGAAAAAGATGAAAAAGATGAAAAAGAAAAAGATGAAAAAGAAAAAGATGAAAAAGATGAAAAAGATGAAAAAGATGAAAAATCTAAATCAAAATCAAAATCTAAATCAAAATCAAAATCAAAATCAAAATCAAAATCAAAATCAAAATCTAAATCAAAATCAAAATCAAAATCAAAATCAAAATCTAAATCTAAATCAACTTCAACTTCAGATGATGAAAAAGAAAAGAAAAAGAAAAAAGATTCTTCAGATTCTTCTTCAGATAAAGAAAAAGAAAAAGAAAAAGAAAAAGAAAAAGAAGAAGAAAAAGAAAGATTAAGAAAACAAAAAGAAGAAGAAGAAAGATTAAGAAAACAAAAAGAAGAAGAAGAAAGATTAAGAAAACAAAAAGAAGAAGAAGAAAGATTAAGAAAACAAAAAGAAGAAGAAGAAAGATTAAGAAAACAAAAAGAAGAAGAAGAAAGATTAAGAAAACAAAAAGAAGAAGAAGAAAGATTAAGAAGAGAAGAAGAAGAAAGAAAAAGAAAAGAAGAAGAAGAAAGAAAAAGAAGAGAAGAAGAAGAAAGATTAAGAAAACAAAAAGAAGAAGAAGAAAGATTAAGAAAACAAAAAGAAGAAGAAGAAAGATTAAGAAAACAAAAAGAAGAAGAAGAAAAAAAGAAGAAGAAATCAAAATCTAAATCAAAATCAAAATCAAAATCAAAATCAAAATCAAAATCAAAATCAAAATCAAAATCAAAATCAACTTCAACTTCAACTTCAACTTCAACTTCTGATTCGGATTAAATCTTAAGATCTTTTTTAAAATAATCATTTAATCAAATAATTCTTATTCACTTTATTAATTCATTAATTCATTAATTCGACTTGATTCTTTTTTTTTTTTTGAATTTGGATCAGTTCATTTTTCTCATTGAAAGTTTTTTTTTTCTCATTTGGTTTTCATTTCCAAATTTTTTTTTTTTTGAGTTTTTTCTTTCTTTTAATTGTTTTTTGTTGTTTTTCTTTTTTTTCTTTTCAATTCCAATTTCAATTCTAATTTCAATTCTAATTTCAATTCTAATTTTAATTACAAATTTCAAAGAAAAAAATGATTAATAAAAAAGTAAGAAAATTTGAAATAAAAAAGGAAAAAAAAAAAGGAATAAGTTTAAAAAATGTTTTCTGGGAAATAAAACCAAAAACAAAAAAAAAATTTTTTCATTTTTCATTTTTTCATTTTTTCATTTTTTCATTTTTAAAAAACAAACAAACAAACAAAAACAAAATGATTCGAATTGGATTAAAAAATAGATTCTCTTTACTTCTTTTATCTGAATCTGAACATTATTTTTCAGATTATTCTGCAAATTATTTCCCACCAAAACTTAAAGGATATTTTTCAGATCAAAAGTAAATTAAAAATAATTTTGCTTTTTCTTTTTTTTTTTAAAACAATTTTAAATTAAAATAATAATAATAAATCGAATAAAAAAATTTTTTTTGTATTTAAATTATAAAATTTTAATCATTTTGCTTTTATTTTGCTTTTATTTTGCTTTTATTTTGCTTTTATTTTGCTTTTATTTTGCTTTTATGGGTAATTTAGGAAAGTATTAGGTCGTTTAATTATTTGTTCTAAATCAATAATGTTTGATCCTGAAAATTTTCGATATCCAATTATTAAACTTCCATTTTCAAAAACTATTGGAATGCAAACAAGTGGACAATCATTATTTGAATCAGGAGATTGTTTTAAAATTGTGACAACATTAGTAATTGAAATGAAGGAAAATAATACAATTAAGCCTTATACGTTTAATAGAGTAAATATTATTTACTAAAAATAACAAAAGCAAAATTATTCAAACAAATTTTACATTAAAATTAAAATTAAATTTGAAATTAAATTTGAAATTAAATTTGAAATTAAAATTAAAATTGAAATTAAAATTGAAATTAAAATTAAAATTAAATTTGAAATTAAAATTAAAATTAAAATTAAATTTGAAATTAAATTTGAAATTGAATTTGAAATTGAATTTGAAATTAAAATTGAAATTAAAATTAAAATTGAAATTAAAATTAAAATTAAATATTAAATTTGAAATTAAAATTAAAATTAAAATTAAATTTGAAATTAAAATTAAAATTAAAATTAAATTTGAAATTAAAATTAAAATTAAAATTAAATTTGAAATTGAAATTAAATTTGAAATTAAAATTGAAATTAAAATTGAAATTAAAATTAAATTTGAAATTAAATTTGAAATTAAAATTGAAATTAAAATTGAAATTGAAATTAAAATTAAAAATTAAAATTAAAATTAAAATTAAAATTGAAATTAAAATTAAAATTGAAATTAAAATTAAAATTAAATTGAAATTAAAATTAAATTTGAAATTAAAATTGAAATTAAAATTAAATTTAAATTTGAAATTAAAATTAAAATTGAAATTAAAATTGAAATTAAAATTAAAATTAAAATTAAAATTGAAATTGAAATTAAAATTGAAATTGAAATTGAATTGAAATTAAATATTAAAATTGAAATTAAAATTAAAATTGAATTTGAAATTGAAATTAAAATTAAATATTAAAATTAAAATTAAATTTGAAATTAAATTTGAAATTAAAATTAAAATTGAAATTAAAATTGAAATTAAAATTGAAATTGAAATTGAAATTAAAATTAAAATTGAAATTAAAATTAAAAATTGAAATTAAAATTGAAATTAAAATTAAAATTAAAATTAAAATTAAAATTAAAATTAAATATTGAAATTAAAATTAAATTTGAAATTGAAATTAAATTTGAAATTAAAATTAAATATTAAATTTGAAATTAAAATTAAAATTAAAATTAAAATTAAAATTGAAATTAAATTTGAAATTAAATTTAAAATTAAAATTGAAATTGAAATTAAAATTGAAATTTAAATTAAAATTAAAATTAAAATTAAAATTAAAATTAAAATTAAATATTAAATTTGAAATTAAAATTAAAATTAAATTTGAAATTGAATTTGAAATTAAAATTAAAATTAAATTTGAAATTGAATTTGAAATTAAAATTAAAATTAAAATTAAAATTGAAATTAAAATTAAAATTAAAATTGAAATTAAAATTAAAATTAAATATTAAAATTGAAATTTTACATTAAATTTGAAATTAAAATTAAATTGAAATTAAATATTAAATTTGAAATTGAATATTGAAATTGAAATTAAAATTAAAATTAAAATTAAAATTAAATTTGAAATTAAAATTAAAATTAAAATTAAATTTGAAATTAAATTTGAAATTAAAATTAAAATTAAATATTGAAATTAAAATTGAAATTTAAATTAAAATTAAATTTGAAATTGAAATTGAATTTGAAATTAAAATTAAAATTAAAATTAAAATTAAAATTAAATTTGAAATTAAAATTAAATTTGAAATTAAAATTGAAATTAAAATTGAAATTAAAATTGAAATTAAAATTAAATTTGAAATTTGTTTTTCCTTCATCAAAAGTTTCGAGGTCAACACACTTTCAGTTTAAATTATACATCAATGAGCACTTTTACTTCATTAGTCAAACAACTTTATGAAATTGATTCTCTAACTGGAGCAGAATCAAAAATAAAACTCAGAAATTTAATACAAGTTCAACAAGAACAAATTCTTTTTGATAAAACATTAATTGAAGAATTTTCTGAAAGAATCATTTTAGAATCTATGGGTATTTTTAATTAAAAAACAATTTTCGAAAAAAAAAAATAATACTCAAAAATTATATTTTGGAAATTATTATTAGGCGAATTGGTATCACCTTTAGTTAAAACTCCAGGAAGAATTTTAGTTACAACTCAAAGAATTTATTTTCAACCATTTATTAAAATTGCCGGTGAAATTAATTATAAATACAATTTAGATTCAATTATTAGAATAGAAAAAAGAAGACACATTTTACAACAAATTGGACTTGAAATTTTTATGAAAGATAATAATTCAGTTTTCTTTTCTTTTAAAAACACAAGTGAGAGAGATAATGTATGATTTGATAAAAATTTCTAAATGAAAAAACAATTTAATGATGAATTTTTTTTTAAAAAAAAATGAATCAAAAGATTTATGATATGCTATTAAATAAAACAATTTTGAAAGATCTTCCAAGAAATATTCAAAAAACTATGACAATGAAATGGAAACATAGATTAATTACAAATTTTGAATATTTAATGTATTTGAATAGTCTTGCAGATCGAACTATTAATGATATTACACAGTAATTTTATAATTTTATCAATTTAAACATAAATTTAAATTTTTAATTTTTATTTAAAAAAAAAAAGATATCCTGTTTTTCCTTGGGTGATCTCTGATTATTCGAGTGAAACATTAGAATTAGATAATGAAAAGACATTTCGAGATCTTTCGAAACCAATTGGTAAATATTTTAATAAATATTTTAATATAAATTTTAATAAATATTTTAATAAATATTTTAATAAATATTTTAATAAATATTTTAATATAAATTTTAATAATATTTTAATAAATATTTTAATAAATATTTCAATATAAATTTTAATATAAATTTTAATAAATATTTTAATAAATATTTTAATAAATATTTTAATAAATATTTCAATAAATATTTTAATAAATATTTTAATAAATATTTTAATAAATATTTTAATAAATATTTTAATAAATATTTCAATAAATATTTTAATAAATATTTTAATAAATATTTTAATAAATATTTTTAATATAAATTTTAATAATATTTTAATAAATATTTCAATAAATATTTTAATAAATTTTAATAAATATTTTAATAAATATTTTAATAAATATTTCAATAAATATTTTAATAAATATTTCAATAAATATTTTTAATAAATATTTCAATAAATATTTTAATAAATATTTTAATAAATATTTTAATAAATATTTCAATAAATATTTTAATAAATATTTCAATAAATATTTTAATAAATATTTTAATAAATATTTTAATAAATATTTTAATAAATATTATAATAAATATTTTAATAAATATTTTAATAAATATTTTAATAATATTTTAATAAATTTTAATAAATATTTTAATAAATATTTTAATAATATTTTCAAATGTATAAAAAAAAAAGGCGCTTTAAACCCAGAAAGACTAGCATACTTCAAACAAAGATATCAAGAAATGCCAGAACCAAAATTTTTATACGGAACACATTATTCAACACCAGGATACGTGCTTTATTTTCTAGTAAGAAAAATGCCAGAATGCATGTTGCGATTACAAAATGGAAAATTTGATGCACCAGAAAGAATGTTCCATTCAATAGAAGAAACATGGAATTCAGTAACAACAATGCAAACGGATTTAAAAGAATTAATACCAGAATTTTTTGAAGGAGATGGCGATTTCTTATACAACTTACTTGGATTGGATCTTGGAACACGAGAAACAACAGGAATCAAACTGCACGATATTGTGCTTCCAAAATGGGCATCAAGTCCCAAAGATTTTGTAAGAAAAAACAGAGAAGCACTTGAAAGCGAATATGTTTCTCAACATTTGCACGAATGGATCGACTTGATTTTTGGATTCAAACAACAAGGAGAAGAAGCATTAAAAGCGGACAATTTATTTTACTATTTAACATATGAAGGAGCTGTTGATATTGAGGCCACAACCGACCTCGTTAAAAGGGAGTCATTAGAAGCACAAATCCGAGAATTCGGACAAACTCCCAAACAGCTTTTTTCTACCCCGCATGTCAAGAGATTATCAAAACAAGAGGCAGAAAAATTGAGCCTTAATTTTGAGTTGTTGATAGAAGAAGAGGAAAAAAAAGGACAAGAAATTCTCCATCTTGTAAATGAATCCAATAATGAAAACTCAAATATTCCAAACGAAAATCAAGATTTGGAAAATCAAAATCAAAATCAAAATCAAAACCAAATCATATCCGAAATTCCACAAGAAATAGCAATCAAACCCGAAGAATCACACAATCTGACAAACATCAGTTGTGTGATGACAATAAAACCGCACAGAGAAATTGTAACGAAAGTTTGCCTGTCAAGCGACTCAAACACACTTTATTCAGTCTCTCAAGATTCCACTTTGAAAATTTACTCTCTCGCAAACAAAAAGCAATTGCGCTCAGTTGTTTTAGGGGATTTAACCCTGAGCACATGCGACCTAGCAAACAACGAAAAGACTGTGGTCGTTGGCTCGTGGGATAACAGTATATATTTCTACTCATCCGACTACGGACGAGTGAGCCACAACTTCACAATCCACGACGACGCAATATCATGCTTGAAGGTATGCGGGAATCAATTACTTACCGGATCGTGGGATGCAACCGTCAAGTTGTGGAATCTCCAAAGCGATTTCCAAGGAGTCGAAAGAACTCCTGATGCAGATTTTATTGAAAATGAAAGTGAGGTTAAGTGCATTGATATGGATCCTGTAAAAGGAATTTGCGTTTCCGGATCTTCAGACGGAAATATCAATATTTGGGATCTCAAATCAAAAATTCATACTCAAACTATATATTGCCATAATGATGAAATAACTGGCATAAAATTGATCCACAATGGAGAGTGGATCGTTAGCTGCTCAAAAGACGGTTGGTTCAAGGTGCACGAAATGAACTCAACTGAACTCCTTGCTGTTGATACTGGTGACCCTCTTTCTTGTCTTGATTTCGATGGTTTGATTTTGATTACTGGTAATGAAAAAGGTACTCTTCAATTGTGGGATTTGGCTAGAGGAAAAGAAATCAAATCTTTTAAAAATCATCATAAATCTGCAATTAATAGTGTTTGCTTGTCAAAAGATAAAAGAACTTTAATTACTGCTGCAGAAAATATTTGTGTTTGGAAATGATCCACTTAATCCGTTTTCTTTTTCTTTTCTTTTTCTTTTTCTTTTTCTTTTCCAATCTTTTTCTTTTCTCAATTTTTTTCTCAATTAACAAAAAAACAAATTTAAAGACAAATTAAACAAGATTTTCAAAATAAAATTTAAATAAATTCTTTTTAAACAAAATTCAAATTTAAAGACAAATTAAATAAGATTTTCAAAATAAAATTTAAAACAAAATTTAAAAATAAATTTAAATAAATTCTTTTTAAAATTTTTATTAAATTTAATTAATTAAAAAAAGGAATATTTTCTCTTTTTTTAGATTATTTTTTTGGATCTTTTTTTCTTTTTAATTTAAATAAAAATTTTAATTAAACAAGATTTTCAAAATAAAATTTAAAACAAAATTTAAAAATAGATTTAAATATTTTCTTTTTAAAATTTTTATTAAATTTAAAAATAAAAGGAATAAATATTATTTTCTTTTTAAAATTTTTAAATTTAACAAGATTTTCAAATAAAATTTAAACAAAAATTTAAAAATAAAAGGAACATTTTCTCTTTTTTTTAGATTATTTTTTTGGATCTTTTTTTCTTTTTTCTTTTTCTTTAAGTTTTCTTTTTTTTTTTTCTTTTCGGATTTTGTAACCTCGAATCCTTTCGATTTATTTACAAATCGTCATTTAGAAATTGAAAAAAAAAACAAAAAGAAAAGAAAAAGAAAAAAAATAATGAAAAATAAATTTTTTTTAGATTAAGGAAGTGAATCAACAATTTCATTAATTTCTGGAAAAAAATCTTTGATTGTTTTTTTAAAAATTATTCTGTTATCTGCAAAAACATTAAAAAAAGGACAATCATCACTTTTTAAAAATAAAAAAATAATATAAAATTAGAAAGAATTTTTTTCACCTTTTGTTTTTTTTTTTTGTTTTTTTTTGGATTGATTGATTGAAAAAAAAAATTTAATCAAAAATTATTTACGTTTCATATTTTCGGTTAAGTTTAACATCATAAAGAAGATCTTGTAATTCATTTTTAAGAATATAAGCTTCTGAAGAATAAGATCATCCTTTTTTTAATTTAAATAAAAATCAAAAATCAAAAATTAAAAATCAAAAATCAAAAATCAAAAATTAAATTAAACCTCCACAAAATTCAATTGTAATTAAAGGAAGAGAAGGAACAGAAGGAATTTCAATATCTGGTCCGAAATCAAAATCTGAATCTGAATCTGAATCTGAATCTAATTCTAATTCTATTTTTGAATCTAAATCTATTTTTTCATCCAATATTTGATCTATTTGTTTTTTTTTTTGAATTGAAAATTTTAAAAGATCAAATAAGAATAAAAAATAACGAAATAAAAAATGAAATAAAAAAAAATAATAACTTTGTTTTGATTTTTGTTTGAGATTGTCTAGATTTGTTTTAATTTGTGTTTTAATATCAAAATCGATTTGATCTCCACAATTTTCTTTGAGAAAAAATAATTAAATTAAAAAAGTAATTAAAATGAAAAAATTTAAATTAAAAATTAAATTGTTATTTACTTTTTTCAGAAGAGGAATAAATTAATTTAGGAAAGAGTAAAAGAAATAAAAAGAAAAGAAAAAAAGAAAATAAATTCATACAATTAAAAAAATAAAACTTGAGAAAAATGAATTTAACGTTTTTTTTTTTCATTTTTTCATTTTTTTCATTTTTTTCTTTTCAAAAATGAATGATTGTTTATATTTTGGTGATAACGAAGAACCAAAACTTATCAAAAATGAACCAGAAAAAATAACAAAACCAATTCAATTTAAATTTGAAAATGAAAATGAAAATGAAAATGAAAATGAAAATGAAAAACAAATTAAACAAATTTCATCAGGTTATTTTTCAACAATTTTCCTTTTTAAAAATGGAAAAGCAATAGAATATTTAACTGAAAATGATTCAAATCAAAATCCTGAAAAAATCCAAATTGAAGAAAATATTCAAAAAGTAACTGTTGGTTATGATAATGAAGCTATTTTAACAAAAGAAGGAAATGTATTTGCAAAAGGAAAAGATATTAATCCAGAAAATTCAAAAGAATTTATCAATATTTCATCATTAATTGAAGATAAAAATGATAGAATAATTCAAGATATTGTTTCCGCAACTTTTTCAATTTACTTATTAACTTCAAATCAAAATGTTTATGGAATTGGTTCAAATGAATTTGGTCAACTTGGTTTTGATTATGAAACACTTGAAAAAACAGAAAAACCAATTTTAATGATGAAAAATGTTTCTAGAATATTTTCAGGAAATTCTTCAACATCCATTTTTCTTTTAAATTCAAATCAAGAATTATTTGGATGCGGATGGAATTATTCAGGACAACTTGGATTAGGATATCCAGAATATGAAGGTTTAATCCAAAAATTAACCAAAATCCAAAATATTCCAAAAGGTAAAATAATTGATATTCAATGTGGATTTTATCATTCAATAATATTGATTGAAAATGAAAATCAAAATGAAAATCAAAATGAAAACCAAAATCAAAATCCAAAAAGAAAACTTTATTCATGTGGAAATTATAAATTTAATGGACTTGGCAAAACTCAAAATACTTATGAATTTACTGAAATCAAATCATCTTTATTTGAAAATGATGATAATATTCTTGATTTTTCTGTTGGAAATGTTCATACTTTGATTTTAACTTCTAATTCGAAATTAATTGGATTTGGAGATAATGAATATGGTCAATTAGGAACTGGAGATACAATAAATCAATCAATTCCAATTCAAATTGAACTTCCTGAATTAAGATTTAATGAAAATATTTCCAATTATCATATTTATTGTGGATTTCGCAAATCATTTCTTTATTATTCTCTTCCTTCTTTTTCCAATCTTGAAGAAGATTTGATAAAACTATTTGAAAGAAAAGAATTTTGTGATATTTCATTTAAAACCGAAAATGGAGAAATAATTTCAGCTCATAAATTAATATTGAAATATAGATTAAATCAAAATGAAAATGAAATTGAAAAACTTCAAGAAATTATTTCAAATAAATCAATTAAAGAATCAAATCAAATATTTGAAATGATTTATTCAAACAGAATTATAAATCCAAAATTATATTCAGAAATTAAAGAAATTATAAATTTAAATGAAAAAATTGAAGAAACAATTAAAAGAATTTATTTAAATGAAAATGAAAATGAAAATGAAAAAGATTTTATTATTGAAAGAAAAGAAAAACAATATAAATTTCCTAAATTAATATTAATAATGAGAAGTGAATTATATCGAGGAATGTTTTTATCTGTAACTGAAGATAAATCAAATAAAGTTACAGATTATAGTGAATTAAGTAATAAATCATTCCAAATATTTGAATATTGGATTTATTCAAATCAAATTAAAGATGAAATTCAAATTACACAAGAAATTATTGATGAAGTTCGAATTGGAATTGATTATTTTCAATTAAATCAAACAAATCCAAATTTAATTGATTTATTAATTAACAAATTTCATAATCAAAATTAAAATCAAAATTAAAATTAAAATTAAATTTAAAATTAAAATTAAAATTAAAATTAAAATCAAAATTAAAATTAAAATTCAAATTAAAATTAAAATTAAAATTAAAATTCCAAAATCATTTTTTCATTTTTTTTCTTTTTCAAAAATGAATGATTGTTTATTTTCTGGAAGAAATAGATATCCAAAACTTATCAAAAACAAACAAGAAAAAATAACAAAACCAATTCAATTTAAATTTGAAAATGAAAATGAAAATGAAAATGAAAATGAAAATGAAAAACAAATTAAACAAATTTCAACAGGAAATTTTTCAACAATTTTCCTTTTCAAAAATGGAAAAGCAATAGAATATTTAAGAAGTTCAAAACAGAATCCTGAAAAAATCCAAATTGAAAATATTCAAAAAGTAACTGTTGGATATCATAATGAAGCTATTTTAACAATAGAAGGAAATGTATTTGCAAAAGAAAGAGTTATTAATCCAGAAAATCCAAATGAATTTATCAATATTTCATCATTAATTGAAGATAAAAATGATAGAATAATTGAAGATATTGTTTCTGGATACAGTTCAACTTACTTATTAACTTCAAATCAAAATGCTTATGGAATTGGTTCAAATAGTTATGGTCAACTTGGTTTTGATTCTGAAACACTTCCAGAAACAGAAAAACCAATTTTAATGATGAAAAATGTTTCTAAAATATTTTCAGGAAATTCTTCAAGTTCCGTTTTTCTTTTAAATTCAAATCAAGAATTATTTGGATGCGGATATAATGAATGGAAACAACTTGGATTAGGAGAATCAAGAAAAGAAGAAAAAATAATCCATAAATTAACCAAAATTCAAAATATTCCAAAAGGCAAAATAATTGATATTCAATGTGGAATGTTTCATTCAATAATGTTGATTGAAAATGAAAATCAAAATGAAAATCCAAAAAGAAAACTTTATTCATGTGGAAATACTCAACATAATGGACTTGGTAAAAACCAAAATACTTATGAATTTACTGAAATCAAATCATCTTTATTTGAAAATGATGATAATATTCTTGATTTTTCTGTTGGATATAAACATACTTTGATTTTAACTTCCAATAGAAAGTTGTTTTCGTTTGGAAATAATTTTTATGGTCAATTAGGAACTGGAGATACAAATAATCAATTAATTCCAATTCAAATTGAACTTCCTAAATTAAGATTTAATGAAGATATTTCCAATTATCATATTTATTCTGGGCATTTTATTTCATTTCTTTATTATTCTCCTTTTCTTTCTTCTTTTTCCAATCTTGAAGAAGATTTGATAAAACTATTTAGAAGAAAAGAATTTTGTAATATTTCATTTAAAACCAAAAATGGAGAAATAATTGAAGCTCATAAATTAATATTGAAATATAGATTAAATCAAATTGAAAATGAAATTGAAAAACTTGAAGAAATTATTTCAAAAAAATCAATTAAAGAATCAAATCAAATATTTGAAATGATTTATTCAAACAGAATTATAAATCCAATATTATATTCTGAAATTAAAGAAATTATAAATTTAAATGAAAAAATTGAAGAAACAATGAAAAGAATTTATTTAAATGAAAATGAAAATGAAAAAGATTTTATAATTGAAAGAAAAGAAAAACAATATAAATTTCCAAAATTAATATTAATAATGAGAAGTGAATTATATCGAGGAATGTTTTTATCTGTAACAGAAGATAAATCAAATAAAGTTACAGATTATAGTGAATTAAGTAATAAATCATTTCAAATATTTGAATATTGGATTTATTCAAATCAAATTAAAGATGAAATTGAAATTACAAAAGAAATAATTAATGAAATTCAAATTGGAATTGATTATTTTCAATTAAATCAAACAAATCCAAATTTATTTGATTTATTAATTAATAAATTTAATAATCAAAATCACGATCAAAAAAAGAAAAGAAAACCTTTTTTAGAAAAAGAAAGATTCAGAAAATAAAATTAAAATTTAAAATTAAAATTAAAATTAAAATTAAAATTAAAATCAAAATTAAAATTTTTCCAAAATTCATTTTTCATTTTTTTCATTTTTAAAAATGAATGATTGTTTATTTTTTGGTTTAAAGGAATATCCAAAACTTTTCAAAAATAAACAAGAAAAAATAACAAAACCAATTCAATTTAAATTTGAAAATGAAAATGAAAATGAAAATGAAAATGAAAAACAAATTAAACAAATTTCAACAGGTTTTTATTCAACAATTTTCCTTTTTGAAAATGGGAAAGTAATAGAATATTTAAATAGATCTAGAAATTCAAATGAAAATCCTGAAAAAATCCAAATTGAAAATATTCAAAAAGTAACTGTTGGTTATGCAAATGAAGCTATTTTAACATTAGAAGGAAATGTATTTGCCAAAAGATATGATGCTAATACAGAAAATCCAAAAGAATTTATCAATATTTCATCATTAATTGAAGATAAAAATGATAGAATAATTCAAGATATTATTTCTGGAGGTTTTACAATTTACTTATTAACTTCAAATCAAAATGTTTATGGAATTGGTTCAAATCATTCTTGTCAAGTTGGTTTTCTTTCACCAAACAAAACAGAAAAACCAATTTTAATGATGAAAAATGTTTCTAAAATATTTTCAGGAAATTCTTCAATTCATGTTTTTCTTTTAAATTCAAATCAAGAATTATTTGGATGCGGGAATAATGGTCATGGCCAACTTGGATTAGGAAAATCAATAAAAGAAGCAATAATCGTAAAATTAACCAAAATCCAAAATATTCCAAAAGGCAAAATAATTGATATTCAATGTGGATTTTATCATTCAATAATTTTGATTGAAGAAGAAAATCAAAATGAAAATCCAAAAAGAAAACTTTATTCATGTGGAGATTATCAATATAATGGACTTGGCAAAAATCAAGATTCTTATGAATTTACTGAAATTAAATCATCTTTATTTGAAAATAATGATAATATTATTGATTTTTCTGTTGGAAATTTTCATACTTTGATTTTAACATCCAAATCAAAATTATTTAGTTTTGGGAATAATGAATATGGTGAATTAGGAAATGGAAATACAAAAAGTCAATCAATTCCAATTCAAATTGAACTTCCTAAATTAAGATTTAATGAAGATATTTCTAATTATCATATTTCTTGTGGATATCGCAATTCATTTCTTTATTATTCTCCTTTTCTTTCTTTTTCCAATCTTGAAGAAGATTTGATAAAATTATTTAGAAGAAAAGAATTTTGTAATATTTCATTTAAAACCAAAAATGGAGAAATAATTGAAGCTCATAAATTAATATTGAAATATAGATTAAACCAAAATGAAAATGAAATTGAAAAACTTGAAGAAATTATTTCAAATAAATCAATTAAAGAATCAAATCAAATATTTGAAATGATTTATTCAAACAGAATAATAAATCCAAAATTATATTTTGAAATTAAAGAAATTATAAATTTAAATGAAAAAATAGAAGAAACAATGAAAAGAATTTATTTAAATGAAAATGAAAATGAAAAAGATTTTATAATTGAAAGAAAAGAAAAACAATATAAATTTCCTAAATTAATATTAATAATGAGAAGTGAATTATATCGAGGAATGTTTTTATCTGTAACTGAAGATAAATCTAATAAAGTTACAGATTATAGTGAATTAAGTAATAAATCATTTCAAATATTTGAATATTGGATTTATTCAAATCAAATTAAAGAAGAAATTCAAATTACACAAGAAATCATTGATGAAATTAAAATTGGAATTGATTATTTTCAATTAAATCAAACAAATCCAAATTTATTTGATTTATTAATTAACAAATTTAAAATTCAACCAAAAACAAAAGAAACAAGTGATTGTTTGATTTTTTAATATAATTTTTTTGAAAGAAAAAGAAAAAAAAATAAAGATCAAAAAATGGAAAACAAAAATCCAAATTGAGAAATAAAAAATCAATTAATCTGTTCTTTTTTGGAACAAAGGGGAACAAATCTGACACCAGTAATATAATTTTGGACTATTTTATCTTCAGTTTTGATGACATCATATAAAGATTGACTATAAGTACCAACAGGAATAACTAGATGACCACCGACCTTTAATTGGTCGATAAGAGCTTGAGGGATTTCAGGAGCAGCAGCACCAACATGGATTGCATCAAAAGTGAGATCAGGCAAACCGACAAAACCATCGCCTTCGACAATATTGACAATACCATCCTCGATTAAGTCAGGAGAATCATTTTTAATATTTTCAATTGACCAATCCACAAGTTCTTTTATATGATCAATTCCATAAACTTTTCCTTCTTTTCCCACTATTTTCCCTAAATAGGCACAAATAATTCCAGATCCTGATCCGACATCCAAAATTGTCTGTCCAGGTTCTGCATGAAGTAATTCTAATTGCATTGCGTGCATGTGAGGCGCGCTTATTGTTACTGAATATCCTATTGATTGTGGTGAATCTTGATATGCATATGTTTTGTGTGATTCAATCATGTAGTTTTTTCGATCTACTGCTTTCATTGCTTCATATACTCCTGTTGTTTTTATTAATCCATTTTTTTTTAATGTTTCTACAAGTTCAATGTTTGTTTTTCCACTACTTCTCCAAGACATTATTTTTTGTTTTTTGAAAAATTTAAAAATGAAAAAAATGAAAAAAATGAAAAAAATTAAAAAGAAAAATTTTTGCTTTTTTTTTAAAAAATAAAAATGAAATCTAAATTAATAAACAAACAAACAAACAAACAAAATTTATTATTAATTTATTTTAAAAATTTATTTAAAAAGTGGAATTAAATTTAATATTAATTTATTTCAAAATTTATTTTAAAAAAATGGAATAAAATTTATTATTAATTTATTTAAAAAATTTGGAATAAAATTTATTATTAATTTATTTCAAAAAAAATGGAATTAAATTTAATATTAATTTATTTCAAAAAAATGGAATTAAATTTAATATTAATTTATTTAAAAAATGTGGAATAAAATTTAATATTAATTTATTTTAAAAAAGTGGAATAAAATATATTATTAATTTATTTAAAAATTTAATATTAATTTATTTCAAAAATGGAATTAAATTTAATATTAATTTATTTCAAAAAAAATTGGAATTAAATTTTAATAAAAATTTATTTAAAAATGGAATAAAATTTAATATTAATTTATTTCAAAAAAATGGAATAAAATTTATTAAAAATGGAATTAATTTATTCAAAAATGGAATTAAATTTATTAATAATTTATTTAAAAAAAATGGAATTAAATTTAATATTAATTTATTTCAAAAAAATGGAATTAAATTTATTATTAATTTATTTAAAAAATGGAATAAAATTTAATATTAATTTATTTAAAAAGTGGAATAAAATTTATTTCAAAAATTTATTTAAAAATGGAATTAAAATTTATTATTAATTTATTTAAAAAAAAAGTGGAATAAAATATATTATTAATTTATTTAAAAATTTATTTCAAAAAGTGGAATAAAATTTATTATTAATTTATTTCAAAATTTATTTTAAAAATGGAATTAAATTTATTATTAATTTATTTAAAAAATTTATTTCAAAAATGGAATAAAATTTATTATTAATTTATTTCAAAAATGGAATAAAATTAAATTTATTATTAATTTATTTTAAAAATGGAATTAAATTTAATATTAATTTATTTAAAAATGGAATTAAATTTATTATTAATTTATTTTAAAAATGGAATAAAATTTAATATTAATTTATTTAAAAAGTGGAATAAAATTTATTTCGAAAAATTTATTTTTAAAAAGTGGAATGGGAATTAAATTTATTATTAATTTATTTAAAAAGTGGAATAAAAATATATTTATTAATTTATTTAAAAATTTATTTCAAAAAAGTGGAATAAAATTTATTTATTAATTTCAAATTTCAAAATTTATTTTAAAAATGGAATAAAATTTATTATTAATTTATTTAAAAATTTATTTCAAAAATGGAATAAAATTTATTATTAATTTATTTCAAAAAAATGGAATTAAATTTATTATTAATTTATTTAAAAAAATGGAATAAAATTTAATATTAATTTATTAAAAAAGTGGAATTAAATTTAATATTAATTTATTTCAAAAAAAAATGGAATAAAATTTATTATTAATTTATTTAAAAAAAATGGAATAAAATTTATTATTAATTTATTTAAAAAAATGGAATTAAATTTAATAATAATTTATTCAAAAAGTGGAATAAAATTTAATATTAATTTATTTAAAAAAATGGAATAAAATTTAATATTAATTTATTTAAAAAAATGGAATTAAATTTAATATTAATTTATTTCAAAAAAATGGAATAAAATTTATTATTAATTTATTTAAAAATTTATTTCAAAAATTTATTTTAAAAAAGTGGAATCTTTGATCATTTAAATCTATTTCCAAAAAAAAAAAATGAAATTAAAAATGAGTTAAAAAAAAATTTTTTTCTTTAATTTCCTTTTTTGTTAAACCATTTTTCGAGTTGGATTGTGATAAAATTGAGCATCAAAAATTGTAAAAAAAGAAAATAAAGCTATAATTGGAGAACCAACACCATGCCATAAAGAATGGGCATCAAAATAACCGAAAAGAGGTTGAAAATCGAATAATTCCAAAGGAGAAAATAAGAAAATTGCAATATAAAATGACAAAACCCATTTACATTGAGGCAACTCTTTAAAATGTTTAATTGACCAAGCCAACCAAATAAAAAAGGAAGAAAATATGAAAAAAACGGACATTTTCATATGCCAAGCATAATCAAAAGAAACAAAGCCCATTTGATAAGCAAAATAAAGGAAAACGACTATAAAAGGAATTGCGAGTTTTTTTAGTGTTTGTTTATTAGTTATCCATAAGGTTCTCACAAGTGATATATAAGTCATATATAAAGGGCATAGAAAAGCAAGATAATAATCACAAAATTCTGTTATAACATTATCTCTTGCATGGAATAGTGTTGAACTTCCATAAGTTACTATCCATAATATTGAGTTCATTTTCCAGAGATAATGAAATGGATATATTAATGTAGAATGTTCAAATCCAAGTTTTTTTGTATAAAGAAGTCTATTGTGCGTATTTAAATTGAAAAAGATTTAAATCAAGGAATAAATTAAAAAATAAATTAAAATTAAAATTCATTTATAAAATTAAAATTAAAATTATAATTAAAATTAAATTTAAAATTCAAATTAAAATTAAAATTAAAATTAAAATTAAAATTAAAATTAAAATTAAAATTAAAATTAAAATTAAAATTAAAATTAAATTTATAATTAAAATTAAAATAAAATTTTCTTTTTTAAAATTTAAAAGGATATAAAGTTGTAATTAAACAAATTAAGGAAAAAAAAGAAGAAGCTGGTTGTTGAATAATCCATAAAGATTCTGGTAAAATTTCCATTAAAAAAAATGAAAAGAAAATTGAAAAAGAAAAAAAAAAAATGAAAAAGAAAATTTTTTTTAATTTTCATTTTTTTAATTTTCATTTTTTTCTTTTCATTTTTTTTTCTTGTTTTGTTTTGTTATTTTTTTTCTTTACATTCTCAATTTTAAAAAAAATTTTTACAATTTGAAATCAATGGCAAATATGCATTGGAATCCAAATATCCAATCGAGACCAACACCACAACCTCATTTTTCAGAACAAATAAGTTATCCTATTTCTCCTCATCAAAATTCTAACTATATATTTGATTACAGCCCACGAACGAATCCCGAAAATGTTCAGGAAGATGATAACGTACGCAACGGTTAAATAATTTCATTCCCAAAATTCTTATAAAAATTATAGTTTAAAAAAATATAACGAAAAAATCTTATTTTTGGATTCTCATTTTTTTTTCTGATTCTGATTCTTCTTTGATAAATAATTCACTGGTAATATTTGTAGATCCCGAGTTTATTTCAATACGACATCGCGCAAAAACAGAATCAAAACCCTCCTACAATGCAACAAAAATATGTTCATATGAACCCTTATGCCGAATCTGCTTATTTTGTTAATCAAAATAATAGTGCTAATATCCCTCGAAATATGAATTCTCTAAATTCAAATTCTTCTCCAATTCGAGGTAAATATTTTTCTATAATTCTCCGTTATTACTATTTTTTTTATTCGTGAAATATTGGTTGAAAAATAAAATCTAAAATCCAAATTTAAAACGAAAAAAAAAAGAGATTTTAAATTAAAAAAAAAATTAAGAATTTGAATCAAAAAAAAAAGAAGAATTAATAATTTCTTATCATTTCTTCTTTTTTGGTTTATTTATTAAATTTATATTAACTTGAAAAATCAATTAAAAAAAATCAATTAAAAAAATCAATTAAAAATAAATTATTATGATTAAAAATAGTGCAAAGTCCTAATAATCAACAAATGACAAGAAGTAATCCAAACATAGAAAATTATCACGGACATTCTACTCATCCACAAATGAGCCACATGAATCACATGAATCAGATGAATCAAATAAACTCAATGAATCCAATGAATCAAATGCAATTAAATCAAATGCAATTAAATCAAATGCATCAATTGAACCAAATGCATCAATTAAATCAAATGAACCAAATAAACCCCCAAATGCATCAACAAATCAATCCGCAAATAAATCCTCAAATATATCAACAAATACACCCGCAAATAAATTCACAAATGCATCAACAAATACATCCGCAAATGCATCAACAAATAAGCCCCCAAATTCATCAACAAATAAATCCACAAATGCAACCAAAAATCAATCAAATGAGCACAGTTAATCCAATAAACTCGATGAATCAAATGAATCAAATCAATCCAAATCAATTTTCTCAAGATACAAGATATTTCAATGCAAATCCTTTTGATTCCGAAATGATTCAAACACAAGATTCTTATTCAACGAATCAAAACATGATTAAAAAAACGTATCCAAATAACAACGAATATATCCAAAACAACTACAATAATGATTTCACAAATGATACCTCTTTATGGCAAACAACGCCAAATGAATCTTTTCAATCTCCTCAAGCAAATCCATATTTCGAACAAGAAATTCAACAGCAAATATATCCAAATCAAACAAACTATCGTGATTCAGTTGTTGAAAAATCTAAAACAGAAAATATCCCAAATAACAAACAAGGTGGATTCACAATGAATACTGAAGACTTTCCTGTTCTTGGTGGTGTTAATTCTGAACAGGAACAAACCTCTAAAAAAAAGAAAATTATTAAAAATGGAAAAAATTCTAAAAATCAAAAAAGTTCAAATTCAAGTCCTTCAGAGAATCAAATTAATAGAACTGAAGAAGATGATAAATATGGACTTCCTGGTATTTTACAGTTAATTGAAAATGTTGATCCTGATTTAAAAGCTTTAGCTCTTGGAATTGATTTATCAACACTTGGACTTCATTTAAATTATCTTGAGTAAATAATTTTAATTTTATTTATATTTATGATTTTAATTTTAATTTTAATTTTAATTTTAATATTAATTTTAATTTTGATTTTAATTTTAATTTTAATATGAATTTTAATTTTAATTTTTATCCGATTTTAATTATAATTTTAATTTTAATTTTAATTTTAATTTTAATTTTAATTTTATTTATAATTTTATTTATAATTTTAATATTAATTTTAATTTTAATTTTAATTTTAATTTTTTATCCGATTTTAATATTATTTTTAATTTTAATTCTAATATTATTTTTAATTATAATTATAATTTTATAAATGAATTTTAATTTTATTTATATTTATAATTATAATTATAATTTTAATTTTAATTTTAATTTTAATTTTAATTTTAATTTTAATTTTATTTATAAATGAATTTTATTTTTAATTGAAAAAAAAAAAAGGGATTTCTCAACAGCTTTCCCTTCTGCTTGGGGAGACGATTTAATCTCTTATGAAACACCAGATTGTTATCAAACAGAAGAACTAGGAATATCACTAACACCAAAATTAATAGAAAAATTTCGAGAAAAAACACTCTTTTACATTTTTCATTATTCTGATGATGAAAATGCAAAGAATTTAGCAACTCAAGAATTACAAAGAAGAGGTTGGATTTTGAATTATAAATTTACTTGTTGGATGAAAAGAAAAGGAGAACCACCTTTAAGAACAGAAACAACAGAAACTGGTTCTTTTATTTTCTTCGATTCTCAACGTTTTGCTGAAATTGAACAAAACGATTTCAAACTTGAATATGAGCACACAAAACCAATTCAGTTTAATAAATGAAACTGAAAAATTTTTTCTTCCACTTTTTTTTTTTTTTTGCTTTTGAAAAATTTCTTTTTTTATTTTTTTATTTTTTTTTTTCTTGATAATCAAAAAAGAAAAAATAAAAGAAGAAAAAGAAGAAAAAAATTTTATTTTTAATTTTTAATTTTTTATTTTTGATTTTTTCTCCTTTTTAGTTCTTAATTTTTTAATTTATTTTTTCATTTTTTCATTTTTCATTTTTCATTTTTTTATCATTTTAAAATGAAATCAAATCAATTAATTGAACTTCTTTATTGTTCAAACTGTCAAAAAAAATTTGAAAATGATTGTTATAGTTTGCCCACTTGTTCACATTCACTTTGTCATAAATGCTTAGCAAAATCACTTGAATCAAAACCTGAGTTTCAAAAAACCAACGAAACTGATGAATTTATAACCCTTTTAACTTGTCCAGTTTGTTCATATAAATATCAATTAGAAGACGAAATTTCCGAAGAAATTCCAATGAATAAACAAATCAATTTTCTCGCAAAAGTTGAAGCCTCACCAAAAAAGAACGAAGTTATGAACTGTCAAGAATGCGAAAAAGAAAAAGCAGTTTTTTTTTGTGAGAATTGCCACGTGTTTTTCTGTCAAAATTGTTGCAAAACAATCCACTCTTTCAAAGCGTTTGAGAATCATCAGATAAGCCCGTACAAGGGGGATGAGCATATAGTGGTGCATCATGCGCTTGAGTGCAGTGAGCACCCGAATAAGGTCAAAGAGTACTATTGCAAGGAGTGTCAGGAGTCAGTGTGTATTGATTGTGTTATCATTGGAAAGCATAAAAATCACATGATCACAAAGCTCGAAAGTTTGTCCATAGGATCCGACTTAAGGGTCTCTCTTGCGTTGAAACGGAACCAATCTCTTATCCAGATTCTCGATAAAAAGACCAATGAAATAGCCGCTCTTCTCGATGTTGTCAACGGAGTGATTCCTGTCGCCAAAAATAAAATTGACGAAAATTTTAAAAAAGCGTTTGATTTGTTCCAGAAAAGAAAAGAATCCCTTTTGATTCAAGTAGATCAAATTTCGCATTACGTCACGAACCAAATCAGAAAGATCAAGACCAAATATGACAAACGAATTGCGGAGCTCAAACTTTGCGAATATTATTCAAATAACTTACTTGAAAACCCAACGGATTCTACAATTCTTTACGAAATGGAAGGGATGCTCAATAAATTACAAGATGTGGAAGAGCTAACCGATGAGAGCTACGTCGCAGACGATTTCGCAATGGCGGTTGATTTCGATAATTTGCCCACTTTCTTCGACTCTTTAGGCTATGTGGATGCGCCTTTGATGAACTTGAAAGGAGGACCAGGAAATATCCAAATCACATCAAATCAAGAAATGAGCGGAGAAATCAAGTGTTCCACTTTTGTGGTCAAATCCGGTGCTGTTTTAACAGTTAAGCCTTGGGATGGTAAATCAGGTGGTGTTTTAAAAATACTTGCGAGATCAAAAATCATCATTGAAAAAGGTGGAAAAATTGATTTATCAGGAAAGGGCTATCGTGGAGGTCCCGCAGTATTCCAAGCCACAAACGGAAAAGCCAAGCAAGGCGAGTCTTATGAAGGCCAAGGATCCGATTTGCAAGAAGCTAATAAAGGCGGCGGTGGAGCTGGATTAGGAACAGGTCAATTTGGCGGTTATGGTGGCGGCGGTGGCGGCTATGGAACCCCTGGAGACGATGCTGAGCCCAACCGTTACAGTGGACAATTCCATCCAGGTGCCAAAGGAGGAGAATCTTATGGCGATGAGAGAATCACAGAGCTCTATATGGGATCTGGTGGAGGTTCGGGTCATCCTTATTCTAACGGACAAACTAAAGGTAAAGGTGGAAATGGCGGTGGAGCTCTTCTTCTCCAATCAAGACGTATTGTCAACGACGGTGAAATCATCTCAAATGGTGAAGACGGTGAAGATGGTGTGCCTAGTACTTATGGTTCTGGTGGCGGTGGTGGAAGTGGTGGTTCTATCTTGTTTATTTGTAATCTTCTTATAAATAACGGAACTGTTTCAGCTCTTGGTGGAAAAAAGGGTATTGCTCATCCTTCTTATTCTCAGGGTATTAATTCTTCTGGTGGTAAAGGTGGTGATGGTAGAATTGCTGTTAAAGGTCGTGCTAAAGGAAACACTACAAGCCCAACTTGGTTCATTTATAAGAAATGATTCATTTTTTTCCAATTTCAATTCAATTCCAATTTCAATTCCAATTCAAATTTCAATTCAAATTCAAATTTCAATTCAAATTCAAATTTCTTTTTGTCTTCTTTTTTTTAGATTTCGAAACAGAAACTATTGAATTTTAAATCATTTTTTTTGTTTCAATCTTTCAATTCAATTCCAAAATCAATTTCCATTTCAATTCCAATTTCAATTCCAAATTCAATTCCAAAATCAATTTCCATTTCGATTCCTTTTCAAATTCAATTTTTTTGATTTCTTTTATCAATTCAATAAAGCACAAAGTTGAATTAAATTTATATTAATTTTGGAATTAATTTTAATTAAATAATTATAATAAATTATTAATAAATTTAAAATAAATTATTAATAAAATTAAATAAAAAATTTAATAAAAAAAAGTGGAATAAAAAATTAAATTTATTTTTAATTAAATTTATATTATTTTTGAAATTAACTTTAATTAAATAATTATAATAAATTTATATTATTCAAATTATTTTAAAATAAATTATTAATAAATTAAAAATAAATTGAAAATAAATTAAATAAAAAATTTAATAAAAAAAAGTGGAATAAAAAATTAAATTTATTTTTAATTAAATTTATATTATTTTTGAAATTAATTTTAATTAAATAATTATAATAAATTTATATTATTCAAATTATTTTAAAATAAATTATTAATAAATTAAAAATAAATTATTAATAAAATTTAAATAAAAAATTTAATAAAAAGTGGAATAAAAATTAAATTTATTTTTAATTAAATTTATATTAATTTTGGAATTAACTTTAATTAATAATTATAATAAATTTATATTATTCATATTATTTTAAAATAAATTATTAATAAATTAAAAATAAATTATTAATAAAATTAAATAAAAATTTAATAAAAAAAAGTGGAATAAAAATTAAATTTATTTTTAATTAAATTTATATTATTTTTGGAATTAACTTTAAATTAAATAATTATAATAATTTTATATTATTCAAATTATTTTAAAATAAATTATTAATAAATTTAAAATAAATTATTAATAAAATTAAATAAAAATTTAATAAAAAAAGTGGAATAAAAATTAAATTTATTTTTAATTAAATTTATAATTTTATAATTAACTTTAATTAAATAATTATAATAAATTTATATTATTTAAATTATTTTAAAATAAATTATTAATAAATTAAAAATAAATTATTAATAAATTTAAATAAAAATTTAATAAAAAAAGTGGAATAAAAATTAAATTTATTTTTAATTAAATTTATATTATTTTGGAATTAACTTTAATTAAATAATTATAATAATTTTATATTATTCAAATTATTTTAAAAATAAATTATTAATAAATTTAAAATAAATTATTAATAAAATTAAATAAAAATTTAATAAAAAGTGGAATAAAAAATTAAATTTATTTTTAATTAAATTTATATTATTTTTGGAATTAACTTTAATTAAATAATTATAATAATTTTATATTATTCAAATTATTTTAAAATAAATTATTAATAAATTTAAAATAAATTATTAATAAAATTAAATAAAAAATTTAATAAAAAAAAGTGGAATAAAAAATTAAATTTATTTTTAATTAAATTTATATTAATTTTGGAATTAACTTTAATTTAATAATTATAATAGATTTATATTATTCATATTATTTTAAAATAAATTATTTTCTGTTAAAATGTTTTATTTGGGTTCCTAATTGATTTTTTTAATGAGAAAAAAAAAATGTTTCATAAATATTTTGAAACATCTTTTTGGAAATTAATCAAGGGATCAACAACTGGATGATATAACTCAAAAAACTTTTCTCTCAAAGCAACCAACTTTTCCTTTCTTTGATTTTGATCAACTCTTTTAATTGAAGGATCAAGAGTAAAAATAGAAAGTTCATCATTCTCAATAAATTGCATAAAATAAAAACAATAAGAAAAAATTTCTGCATGAATTTCCATACGATAAGCAAGTTGGTGATTAAAAAGAAACCAATCATAACCGACAACAAAATAAAGAAATTGTTCAGGAGATAAACTTTTATGAATAACTCCATCAGCCCAAAGTGAAGCTCTACACAAACAAACAAATTGGGGAGTGCGATCCCAACCAGAAAGACAGTGGAACAGAAATCCACCTTTGAAATCATCACAGATCAAAGTGGCAAGCATCATTTTGAGGTAATTTTTGGATAGTAAATTGATTTCCCATTTTTGATATTCATCAAAAGAAATTGGAATTAAAGAAGGCAATTTTTTGATTGGTTCAGGAATCATCAATTCCGCATCATTTCGCGAATTTTCCCACTTATAATGGATCCCTTTTGCATCTGATTTGTTCAGTTTGTAGTTGATGAAAAATTTCACTCCGGGATAAGGTGTTGCAATTAAATGGAAATGATGATATGGTTTTTTTGGAGCTGTTAATTCAGATCCACCTGAATAATCGGATCCCTTTTGTCTTGATTTCTCGAGCATGAAATTCAATACAGATTTGACACCAAACATCTCCAAAAGTTCAACATCAGCATTAATTGCTTTTTCAAGTAAGTTGTTTTTTTTTTGCTCTTCATTCATAAGTTGATCAGTTGAAACCGTTGATGATCTACAAAAGAATTTATTATTATAATAAAGAAACGGAATTGGGAATCTTTTCCGACATCTGGCAAATCTTGATGTTTCAATCAAATTGCGAATTTTTTCTTTATCTAATTTTTTTGCCTGTTTTCTTGATTCATCCGGCAAATTTTTCCCAAGTGGAATTAATATTCTTGATGGATAAGTTGCACAAAGTTGATCTTCTTTATCGTTTTCAATTGTGATAAATTCGTTGTCAATTGACCATAAATTAATACAGTTTTGCATTACTTTTTCATAATTTTCTGTTGTTTTTTTGTTTTCTGACATCTTTCCAAATGTTTCAAATAAATGTATTAAATCCTTTTCTGTGATTTGAATTAGTTCCATTTTAAAAATTTAATCAAAAAGAAGAAAAAGAAGAAAAAGAAGAAAAAGAAGAAAAAAAAGAAAAAAATGAATTTTTAATTTTTTAATTTTTTTTTTTTCATTTTTTTATTATTATTATTTAAAACAAATGGATTATTCTCGTGATTCTTTTTTTAATTCATTTCAAAAAATTGATTTTGTTGGATTTGATTTAGATCATACTTTAATTCACTATAAAATTCAAGAACTTGGAAAATTAGTTTTTGATTGTTTAAAACGTTATGTTGTTGAAATTAGAAGTTTTAATAAAGATCTTCTTCAAGTATTTTTAACACACAAAAATTTTGAATCAATTCTAATTTAATTTTTCTTTTGTTTGTTTTTTTTTTAAATTAAATTTTAAAAGGTTGAATATGATCCTGAAATTTGTGTAAAAGGCAATCTTTGTGATATTTCAAAAGGAAATTTAATTAAAATTGATAATGATAATAAAGTTAGGGTAATTTAATCAGATTCGGAATCAATTTCAAAATCAATTTCAAAATCAAATTCAAATTCAAAATCAAAATCAAAATCAAAACCAATTTCAAAATCAAATTCAAAAAATCAATTTCAATTTCAATTTCAAAATCAAATTCAATTTCAAATTCAATTTCAAAATCAAAATCAATTTCAAAATCAAAATCAAAATCAATTTCAATTTCAAAATCAAAATCAAAATCAATTTCAAAATCAAAATCAAATTCAAAATCAAATTCAAATTCAATTTCAAAATTAATAAAAAAATATATTTAGAGAGCTTTTCATGGTGTTAATAAGCAATTATCTCTTACTGAAATTGAACAACAATACAATCAAGATAAAATTATTGAATTTAGTGGTCATCGTACAGAAAATTTTTTACCAGTTTTTTCATATTTTGAACTTGGAATGGGAAGTCTTTTTATTGTTATGGTATTTTTTATAATTTTGATCTTTATATCTAAAAAAGTTATTGATGATGAAAAATACTTATAATTTATTTAAGGTTGATTTTTTTGATGAAAAAAAAGATCAAACATGTAAAAATTATGCAGAAATTGCAAAATTAGTCTTGGATGCAATGGATTATATTTTTAATGATTGGAATAGAGGTTATTATTATCCAACAATTACAAATAATTTAGATAAATATATCAAGAAATCTCCAAAAATTAGAAAACTTTTAGAAAAAATGAAAGAAAATGGAAAAGGATTATTTTTAATAACAAATAGTCTTCCTGAATATTCTAATTATTTACTTTCATGTAAATTCAAAATTAAAATTAAATTAAAATCAAAATTAAATTCAAAATTAAAATTAAATTAAAAATTAAAATTTAAAATCAAATTTCAATTTCAAATCAAAATTCAAATTCAAAATTAAAATTAAAATTAAATTAAAATTAAATTAAATTTTATTTAAAGTCTCAATTGGTTCGGATTGGGAAAAATTATTTCAAATTGTTGTGTTTTTTGCAAGAAAACCTTCTTTTTATGACTCTAAAGCTCAATTTGAAATTATTTCTCGTAAAAATATAAAAACAAAATGATTTAAATTTGAAAATAATTTTTGTTTAAATTAAATTTAAAAAAAAAAATAATAATCAAGAAAATGAAAAATCAATGAAACTTATGTTTGGAAATTATAATGAATTTAAAAAACTTCTATTTAATTCAACTCCAAATAAAAAGGAATTCAAAACTTGTTATTTTGGAGATCATTTAATTGGAGATATTAAAGAATGCAAAGCGTAAATAAATTCTAATTTGGAAAAAATTCTCATCAAAAAAATAATATTATTATTATTATTTTTCTTTTTTAATTAATAGTAAAACTGATTGGAATACAGTTGCAATAATAGAAGAATTAAAACCAAATTCAAATGATTTATTAGAAAGTCCAAAATGGGGATCATTCTCATTTTGTGATAGTTCAAAAGAAACCAAAGAAGAAAAAAAGAAAACATTTTGGCAACAATTTGCAGATACTCATTCAGATTATTATGTTTATTCTTTAGAGGAATTTTATGATCAATATTGCGAATTTCTTTCAAAAAAATAAAAAAATTTTTTTCTTCTTCTTTTTTTAATTAAAAAATAAAACAATTAAAAAGATTTTATTCCTTTATTCTTTTTTGAAAGAGATTTTTTAGTTGTTCTTTTTATTTCTCCATTTTCTGAATTTTTGGATAATTTGGGTTTTTTTTGAATAAACAAAAACAAAAACAAAAGCAATATTAACCAAAATGACCTTAATCATCAAAGCAACAGAAATTGCATTTTTAGTAGTTTTGTATTCACTACGGTTCATTAATTTAAGTAAAATTCCAGCAAGATAAGAAATAAGAAGACTGTAAAAACTCAATAAACAAGTGTGATTATTTGAAGTTTTTGCATAAGGCTTGAAAACATGCTGAAGAAATATGGATGCCTGAAGAACGATATACATAAAAACAGTGATATTATCAGAATAAAAGGGGATCACTGCCTGAATCAAAGTAATTGTTAATTTTCTAACTATATCCATTATAAACCACCAATAGTATTTCTTTGTGAATTGAAGATAAAGAAATCCAATAATGATTTCGCGTTTTTGCTCGTTGCGTTTGAATTTGTAGATAATCAAGGAAAGAAGAATAGGGATCCCAATCAAATAAACAATAAATAGAAAAATAGCTGTGCCAAGTATTCTTTGATATGCTTGATTTCCAGAATCACATCGATAATAAGGAACTGAATTCAAATATTTGTTATTGTTTGAGTTATCTGTGAGTGTGCATCCAAAAACTTGCAAAATCGTACTTGAAACTGTGAAATAAACAACATTCAAAAGAAATAACACAATCGAAATGCTTTTGTATTTGAGCTTTTCTTTTGGACTGAATTTTACTTCGCTTGTTTTTGAGTTCGTTGTGCTCTTATTATCTCCATTGATGTTTTCGTTGTTCGATTCGTTTTGGTTTGCATCTTCATTGGATGAGTTATCTGAATTTTTTTCTGAATTGTTTGTGTTATTACTCTTCTCATTCAAATCGATATTTTCCAAAGATTGATCTTGATTTTTTTTTGGATTGATTTGGATTTCATCTTCGCTGTTGATTTTGGCTTGATTTTCCATTAAAGAAATTTCCAAATTTTTTGGAGGCTCTTCTTTGTCCTTTCCTTTGTATTTCAAAATAGCCAATCCAATATAATAAAAGATGACTCCGATAAGGATTGCCATAAGAGGAAGAGTCATTCGAATAACAAAAAATTGAGGATATCTTAGATCCGAATTGAAGCACCGCAGAAAAGAGAAGCTGAAGTTAAGAAGTTGAGAAAGATACGAGAAGAACAACAAGATGGAGTTTGGGAGCTTAATGCTATCTGTGCACAGAATTTCGGAGATCTGAAAAAATGTGAAAACAATTTGAAGAAGCACAGTGTTTTTCCCATCCATTTTATATAAAACAATGATCAATCCAACAACCAACCCAACAAACACAAATGGTTGAATAATTTTGAACGCAAGAGTGCATTTTTTACACTGCGGTTTGGAGAGATAATAGATTTCATTTCCGTTATTAGCACACTCAGAACATAAACGGTTTGTATAACCCTCTTTGCATTCAAACGAAGTGCTTTGTCCAAGAGCGAGACCAGGAATCAAGAGAGTGCATGGATAGTTCTCTGATGATATTGAGGGGCATATGTTAATGGACAGTGGATTGTCTACATTTGGGCTTGGAAAACATGGTATTTCCGTGTTTTGATAACAATCGCATCCGTAACTGCATTTAACACAAGATCCTTGAGAACCGCGATAGTATCCATTTTCACAAACGCATTCTCTGAAGTTGTCGTAACTGAAGTCAATAATAGCAATCAGGTTTGGATTATTTTTCCCGATAATTTGAGGACAAACCATATTCGAATCTCCTTGTTCTATTTTGCTCCACTTGTCTCCCGATTTCGTCAAGAAGCTTGGAAGCGATGAGCCTGATGCTTTCGTAGCAGATACGTTTAGCAGTTGCAGCGCCTTGTGATTGCTCCATGCTTCTGGTATTGATCCTGTGATTGATGTGTTTGAGAGAATAATTTCCTCCAAAACGCCAGAATATCGAAAATAAGGAAATGTTCCTTCAAGTGATGGATTATCGGCAAGGTTTATATAGGCTAAATTACGCGGTTCTTGTAGTGTAAATGTTTTTAAAATCCCTGAAAGATTTGAGTTTTGAATTTTAAGTGATGTTAGTTTTTCAACTGGAATATGCTTTAAAATATCTTCAAATGTTGATGAAAGTTGATTATGTGACATGTCAACAATTCCAAGAGTTGTAAAAAAGAGAGATTCTGTTATTGAAGTTAAGAAGTTATATTGCATTAATCTAAGAAAAAATCAAACAATAAAATTCCAAATATAAATTTTTTTTTTTGCATTTTGATTTAAATATTTTACAATGATTTCATTATCGATGATGAATTAAAATTAGGTAGTTCTCCTGATATGTTATTAAAACTTATATCAAGTGTTACTAAAGATGGAAGAGAACTAATAATTAAAAGAGAATCCATTTCTAATTGATTGTTTCCAATTTCTCTATTTTAATTCAATCAATTAAATCAATAAATAATTTAATGAGTATTTCTTTTCTTTTCTTTTCTTTTCTTTTCTTTTTATTTCTTTTTTATAATTGATTTATTTACAAATTTTGTAAATTTGTTAAATTTTTAAAAGATTCTGGAAGTTGCTTCAAATTATTAGTTGTTAGATCACTAGAAAAATAATCAAATAAAAATAATTCATTTTCTTGAATTACAAAAAAACAAAACAAATTCCTTTCTTACAAATCAATCAAATTTGTTAAATTTCCAATAGAATCAGGTAAGTATTCTAATCCTGTTATTGCACAAGATCTAAAAAAATTTTGGAAAAAAAAAAAAGTCACTTTTTTTATTTACTTATTTGATCAATTTTTAATTTCTATTTACAAAAGTGATAAATTTGTGAGTTTTCCAATTGTTTCAGGTAAAGTAGTAATATTATTAACAGAAACCCATCTAATTATAAAATATCAATATAATTTTTATTTTTAATTTTTAAATTTTTAATTATAATTTTACAAAAATTGAAGATTTGATAAATTTCCTATTGAATCTGGAAGATGAGTAAATTGATTATAACAAATATCACTATTTTCAAATTAAATCAAATCAAATCAAATCAAATTAAATCAAATTAAATTAAAAGAAAATTGGAAAAATTAATTTGGTTTTTATTTTTACAGTGATCGAAGATTCATTAAATTTCCGATTGAATCAGGAATATGAGTAATTGAATTCCAAGAAGGATCTCTAATTGATTTAAATTTAAAATTTAAAATTGAAAAAATTTTTTTTTTTATTTTATCAAATAAATCTCTTACAAAATTTCTAATGAACTCATATTTCCAATTGAATCTGGAAGTGATTGAAGTTGATTATCATCAATATCACTAATTTTTTTTTTAAAATTGAGGAAAAATGTTTGAATAAAAAAATTTTTTTTTTTTTTGGAATAATTTTTTCTTACAATATTTTTAAATTTGTTAAATTTCCACAACTTTCTGGAATTTCTTGGATATTATTTGAGAATAAATATCTTTTAAAAACAAAAAAACAAAAATAGAAATTAATTAATAAATTTAATCAAATGAATAAATTTCTTACAAATTTTCTAAATTATTTAAATTTCCTATAGAATCTGGTAATACTGTTATCAAATTAGAATATAAAGATCTTTGAATAAAAAGAAGAAAAAGAAGAAAAAAAAATATTTTTTTTTGTGTTAATTAAAGAATTTAGATCAAGAAAAAGAAAAAGAAAAAGAAGAAAAAAAAAAGTGAACTTCTTACAAATTCTTTAAATTTGTTAAATTTTCAATTGAATTTGGAATTGAATAAATTTCATTTTCATCTAAACTTCTAAGAAAAAAGAAAAAAGAAAAAAGAAAATTTTTGATTTTGATTTTTTTTTGAATAATCTTCATCAATCCAAAACTTACAATTCTGTTAAATTTTCTAAATAACCAATATTCTCATGGATATCACCAACTAAATTATTTGCTCTTAAATTTCTTTTTTTTTTTAAATTTTTTTTAATTAATTTTTAAAAAGAAAAAAAGAAAAATTTTTTTTTAATTTTTTAGAATGAATAAATTTTCGAATAATTTTAAATTAAATAAAAAATAATACATACATTTCAATTACACTACAATTATCACAAGTATTTAAATCACAATCGTTACAAGAAATACCAAACCAATTGCAAAAACAAATTGATGAATTTAACCATTTATCATTATGAATCCAATTATTTCCATTTAAATTATTATAAAAATCTGTTAAAATTTGAAAAGAATCATTGGGGGATGATTTTGTCAATAAAAATAAAATGAAAAAAATTATAATTATTTTTCTCATTTTAAAATAAAAAAAAGAAAAAAAGTGAAATAAAAAAAAAAATGTTTTTTTAAAAATAATAATTTTTTTTATTTAAAAAAAGAATTTGTTTTCTTATTCAAAAATAAAAAATAGAAATAAAAATATAAAATAATAATAATAATAATAATAAAAAGGGAAAAAAAGTGGAACAACAAAAAAAAAAGAAGAAAATTATTTTTCCTTTTTTTTTTTAATTTGTTTTTTTTCTTTGATAAACAGTTTTTCCTCTATGAACCTTACTGAGCTTTTTCAAACCAATTCTTTCGAAATATAAATCAACTCCTCGATAAACATTTTTTTTCAGTTTATTTGTTGCACTTGAAATGATTGTAAAAAATTTATCATGAATTACAATTTTTTCAGGAACATTTTTTAATTTTTTTTCATCTTCTGGATTGCAATGAGACCAACCTTCTACAAGATTTGTATTTGTATCAGTGAAGAAATTCAATTTTTTTGGAACTGAAGGTCTTGGTTTTGATTTTAATAAGGATCTTAACTCTTGTTTCCATTCTTTTGAGTTGAATTGAGACTGATTAATTTTGTCGTTTTTTTGCTTTTGTTTTTCTTCTTCAATTTGTATTTTTTTTTCTTCTTCTTCTTCTTTTTCTTCTTCTTCTTCTTTTTCATTTCTTTCTTTTGTTAAATATCCACTTTCTTGAATAGATTGTAACAAATTTTGGATTTTGTGAGCTTGTTGATAATCTGAAAATGCTGAACAAATATCACCTCTTAAATAAAGAGTTGAAAGAAAGTGTGCAATTTCAATCTCTTCTTGCATCATTTTATTTTTAAAAAAAAATTTTTGGAAAAATAAAAATAAAAATAATAAAAATAAAAAAAAATAAGGAAAAGAAAAAAAATTGGAAAGAAAAAAAGTGAAATTTTTAATTGTCCGTTTTTTTTTTTTAAATTTAATTTTTGAAAAAAAAAAAAAATAAAAATAGACAACTTTTTAAAAATAAAAAAAAAAAAAAGGAAAAAAAAAAAAAAATAAAATATGTCCGATTTTTTAATTAATTTTTTAATAATAAAAATATTATCAAAAATTTTCATTTTATTTTAGATTTAATTTAAAATCCAAAATAGAAATAAATTAATTTTAAAAACAAATTAAAAAAATAAATAGGACAAATAATTTGGAATTATTTTAAAATCAAAAATATAAATAAATTATAAATAAATTATTAAATAAATTAATTTAAAATTATTAATAAAAAATTAATTAAAATTTAATTTAATTTTTTAATAATAAAAATAATAATAATAAATTTAATTTTAATTTAGAATTGATTTAAAATCAAAAATATAAATAAATTATAAATAAATTATTTAATAAATTAATTTAAAATTATTAATAAAAATTAATTAAAATTTAATTTAATTTTTAATAATAAAAATAATAATAATAAATTTAATTTTAATTTAGAATTGATTTAAAATCAAAAATATAAATAAATTATTTAAATAAATTATTAAATAAATTAATTTAAAATTATTAATAAAAATTAATTAAAATTTATTCCAATTTTTAATAATAAAAATATTAATAATAAATTTAATTTTAATTTAGAATTGATTTAAAATCAAAAATACAAATAAATTATTTATAAATTATTAAATAAATTAATTTAAAATTATTAATAAAAATTAATTAAAATTTAATTCAATTTTTAATAATAAAAATATTAATAATAAATTTAATTTTAATTTAGAATTGATTTAAAATCAAAAATATAAATAAATTATAAATAAATTATTTAATAAATTAATTTAAAATTATTAATAAAAATTAATTAAAATTTAATTTAATTTTTAATAATAAAAATAATAATAATAAAAATTTAATTTTAATTTAGAATTGATTTAAAAATTAAAAATATAAATAAATTGTAAATAAATTATTTAATAAATTAATTTAAAATTATTAATAAAAATTAATTAAAATTTAATCTAATTTTTAATAATAAAAATAATAATAATAAATTTAATTTTAATTTAAATTTGATTTAAAATAAAAATATAAATAAATTATAAATAAATTATTTAATAAATTAATTTAAAATTATTATAAAAATTAATTAAAATTTAATTTAATTTTTAATAATAAAAATAATAATAATAAATTTAATTTTAATTTAGAATTGATTTAAAATTAAAAAAATATAAATAAATTATAAATAAATTATTAAATAAATTAATTTAAAATTATTAATAAAAAATTATTTAAAATTTATTCAAATTTTTTAATAATAAAAATAATAATAATAAATTTAATTTTAATTTAGAATTGATTTAAAATCAAAAATATAAATAAATTATCAAATAAAGTAATTAAGAAAAAAGAAAAAAGATAATTTGAGAAAGTGAAAGAAATTTCATTCCAAAAATGTCGAAAAGAAAAAAAGATAATTGAAAAAACCAAAAAAATGATCAAGAAGAAGAAGAAAAAGAAAAAGAAAAAGAAAAAGAAAAAGAAAAAGAAAAAGAAAAAGAAATGGAATGAAATGAAAGAAATTAGAAATTAGAAATTAGAAGAAGAAAAGAAGAGAACCAATCAATAATCCAAAAGATAAAATCATTGTAGATTGAGCATTAGTTGAATGGCAATTCCAGTAAGCAGAAGTATAAAAAGTATCTTCATAATTTGTAGACATAGCACATTGAAGATTTTTTACTTCATTCAAACAATGATTTATAGCACAACTTCCTAATTTAAATGGATCATTAAAAAGACATTGATATTCACCAAAACAACTTAATCCATTTTCAATTTCATTCATTGAATTGAAATTTCCAGTTTGTGTGCAAGTTGATGAATTACAATCACAAATTGTTCCAAATGGACAATCATCTCCATTTTCACAATAAATTGTATTTTCTATAAAGTTTTGGCATGTTCCTATTGGTGAAGGATTTTGACAATATAATCCCAATTTACATCCAAAATGAGTTGTACAATATTCTCCAATATCTCTTGAAAATATATCATCACATATAAAATCTGTTGCATTTCCATTAGGCATACACATTCTAAAATCTTTACAAAGATTTTTATACTCATCACCACTTGAAAGAACTTGACTTGCAGATGTACAACTTTCTTCAAATTCAATTGATTCTGTACATTTATATCCTGTTCCAAAATCTCCACAAAAAGCTTCTTGTTCACAACTTGAACGACTTCCATTTAAACATGTTTCTCCTATTGAAATTCCTTGACATATTCCATTAGTGCAATTATTTGTTGTATAACATTGTTCATTTATTTGACATGAATCACCTGGTACTTTCCTTTTGTTTATTTATTTATTTAATTAATTATTTTATTACTATTTTGAAATTTAAAAAAAATATAAAATAATTTACTGAAATCCAAGACATTCATTATTGTAACAAAAATGAGATGAACAACTTTCATTACTTTCACAATAAGCTCCATTATTTTGATAAGAACATTTATAATCTACACATTCCAAAGATTGGTAACATGAAATATTTTCAGATTTATTGCAATATTCTCCAAGATGTGCAAATGTAGTTGGGCATTGATCTGAATAAATAAAATAAATTAAATTTAAAAAAGGATAATTAAAATAAATTAAATTAAAATAAAATAAATTAAATCATTAATAAATTACTATTTGAATGGCAATTCCAATAAGCAGAAGTATAAAAAGTATCTTCATAATTTGTAGACATAGCACATTGAAGATTTTTTACTTCATTCAAACAATGATTTATAGCACAACTTCCTAATTTAAATGGATCATTGAAAAGACATTGATATTCACCAAAACAATTTAATCCATTTTCAATTTCATTCATTGAATTGAAATTTCCAGTTTGTGTGCAAGTTGATGAATTACAATCACAAGTTGTTCCAAATGGACAATCATCTCCATTTTCACAATAAATTGTGTTTTCTATAAAGTTTTGGCATGTTCCTATTGGTGAAGGATTTTGACAATATAATCCCAATTTACATCCAAAATGAGTTGTACAATATTCTCCAATATCTCTTGAAAATATATCATCACATATAAAATCTGTTGCATTTCCATTAGGCATACACATTCTAAAATCTTTACAAAGATTTTTATACTCATCACCACTTGAAAGAACTTGACTTGCAGCTGTACAACTTTCTCCAAATTCAATTGATTCTGTACATTTATATCCTGTTCCAAAATCTCCACAAAAAGCTTCTTGTTTGCAACTTGAACGACTTCCATTTAAACATGTTTCTCCTATTGAAATACCTTGACATATTCCATTATTACAATTATTTGTTGTATAACATTGTTCATTTATTTGACATGAATCACCTGGTACTTTCCTTTTGTTTATTTATTTATTATTATTATTTATTTTATTATTTATTTATAATTATTTTGAAATTTAAAAAAAATATAAAATAATTTACTGAAATCCAAGACATTCATTATTGTAACAAAAATGAGATGAACAACTTTCATTGCTTTCACAATAAGCTCCATTATTTTGATAAGAACATTTATAATCTACACATTCCAAAGATTGGTAACATGAAATATTTTCAGATTTATTGCAATATTCTCCAAGATGTGCAAATGTAGTTGGGCATTGATCTGAATAAAGTGCCAAAGTTAAGATAATAATAAAAAAAGCAATAAATTTCATTTTAGAAAAAATAAATTTTTGAAAGAAGAGCAAAAATGATTTTTTAAATTAAAAAAAAAATAATCTTGCCCAAATAAATAAACTAAAAAATTAATTAAAATTTAATCTAATTTTTTAATAATAAAAATAATAATAATAAATTTAATTTTAATTTAGATTTGATTTTAAAATCAAAAATATAAATAAATTATAAATAAATTGTCAAATAAATTAATTTAAAATTATTAATAAAAAATTAATTAAAATTTAATCCAATTTTTTAATAATAAAAATAATAATAATAAATTTAATTTTAATTTAGATTTGATTTAAAATCAAAAATATAAATAAAATATAAATAAATTATTAAATAAATTAATTTAAAATTATTAATAAAAATTAATTAAAATTTAATTTAATTTTTAATAATAAAAATAATAATAATAAATTTAATTTTAATTTAGAATTATTTTAAAATCAAAAAAATATAAATAAATTATAAATAAATTATCTAATAAATTAATTTAAAATTATTAATAAAAAGTTTAATTAAAATTTAATTCAATTTTTAATAATAAAAATAATAATAATAAATTTAATTTTAATTTAGAATTATTTTAAAATCAAAAATATAAATAAATTATAAATAAATTATTTAATAAATTAATTTAAAATTATTAATAAAAAATTAATTAAAATTTAATTCAATTTTTTAATAATAAAAATAATAATAATAAATTTAATTTTAATTTGAAATTGATTTAAAATTAAAAATATAAATAAATTATAAATAAATTATTTAATAAATTAATTTAAAATTATTAATAAAAGTTTAATTAAAATTTGTTCTTTTTTTTATTATTAAAAAAAAGAACAAATTTTAATTTTAATTTAGAATTATTTTAAAATCAAAAGTATAAATAAATTATAAATAAATTATCAAATAAATTAATTAAGAAAAAAGAAAAAAGATAATTTGAGAAAGTGAAAGAAATTTCATTCCAAAAATGTCGAAAAGAAAAAAAGATAATTGAAAAAATCAAAAAAATGATCAAGAAGAAAAAGAAAAATCAAAAAAATGATCAAGAAAAAGAAAAAGAAAAAGAAATGAAATGAAAGAAATTAGAAATTAGAAATTAGAAGAAGAAAAGAAGAGAACCAATCAATAATCCAAAAGATAAAATCATTGTAGATTGAGCTCCATTTCCTTTACAATCCCAATAATAAGGAGGATAAAAAGTATCTTTATGATCTGTAGACATAGCGCATTCAAGAGCTTTCAATTCATCCAAGCAATTACTCATAGCACAACTTCCTAAATGATAGGGATTATTGAAAACGCAATGATATTGACCAAAACAACTTAATCCATTTTGAATTTCATTCATTGAATTGAAATTTCCAGTTTGTGTACAAGTTGCTGAATTGCAATCACAAGCTGTTCCAAATGGACAATCATCATTTTTAGAACAAGTGACAGTGTTTTCTGCAAAATTTTGGCAAGTTCCTATTGGTGAAGGATTTTGACAATATAATCCCAATTTACATCCAAAAGATTGTGAGCAATATCCACCAACATCTCTTGAAAACAAATCACCACATATAGCACCTGTTTGTGTTTCATCTGGCATACATAATCTGAAATCTTTACAAAGATTCATCATTTCTTCACCACTTGAAGTAACTTGACTTGCAGCTAAACAACTTGCTCCAGGATTAATAGATTCTGTACATACAAATCCTGATCCAAAATCTCCACAAAAAGCACCTTTTTGACAAGTTGATGTGCTACCATTTGTGCAAGGTTCTCCTATTGAAATTCCTTGACATACTCCATTAGTGCAATTATTTGTTGTATAACATTGTTGATTTATTTGACATGAATCACCTGGTATTTGACTTTTTTGTTATTTATTATTTATAAAATAAATTGGAATAAAATAAATTGAAATAAAATAAATCAGAATAAAATAAATTGGAATAAAATAAATTGAAATAAAATAAATCAAAATAAAATAAATTGAAATAAAAAATTGAAATAAAATAAATTGAAATAAAATAAATCAAAATAAAATAAATTGATATAAAATAAATCAGAATAAAATAAATTCGAATAAAATAAATTGAAATAAAATAAATTGGAATAAAATAAATTGAAATAAAATAAATCAATATAAAATAAATTGAAATAAAATAAATTGGAATAAAATAAATTGGAATAAAATAAATTGGAATAAAATAAATTGGAATAAAATAAATCAAAATAAAATAAATCGAAATAAAATAAATTGAAATAAAATAAATTCGAATAAAATAAATTGGAATAAAATAAATTGAAATAATAAATTGAAATAAAATAAATTGGAATAAAATAAATTGGAATAAAATAAATGGAAAAAAAAATTGGAATAAAAAAAAATAAAAATAAAAAATAAATTGGAATAAAATAAATTGGAATAAAATAAATTGGAATAAAATATAAATTGAAATAAATTCAGGAATAAAATAAATTGAAATAAAATAAATTGGAATAAAAATAAATTGGAATAAAATAAAATAAATTGGAATAAAATAAATCAAAATAAATTGAAATAAAATAAATTGAAATAAAATAAATAAAATAAAATAATATAAAATAAATTAAAATAAAATAAAAATAAAATAAATTGAAATAAAATAAATTGGAATAAAATAAATTGGAATAAAATAAATTGAAATAAAATAAATTGAAATAAAATAAATTGGAATAAAATAAATCAGAATAAAATAAATTGAAATAAAATAAATCAAAATAAAATAAATTGGAATAAAATAAATTGGAATAAAATAAATTGGAATAAAATAAATTGGAATAAAATAAATTGAAATAAAATAAATCAAAATAAAATAAATTGGAATAAAATAAATTGAAATAAAAAAAATTGGAATAAAATAAATTGAAATAAAAAGAATACTTACCCAACTGAAAGACATACACTGTTATAACAAACTTGTGATGAGCAATTATCATTACCTTGACAAGAAGCTCCATCATTTTGATAAGAACAAACATTGTTGGTACACTCCAAAAATCATAACATGAAATATCTTGAGAATTGTTACAATATTCTCCAAGATGTGCAAATGTGTTTGGACATTGATAAGAGAAAGTTGTCAAAAATAAGAAAATTAAAAGAAAACCAAAAAAATTCATTTCAAAAAAAAATAAATCCTTTCAAAAATAAGAAAAAGAATGAATTTTTAAATTAAAAAAAAAAATAATTTTTTATTTAAAATTTGATCAAAAACAAAAAATTAAAAAAAAAACCAAAAAAAAAAAACAACAACACTTGCCCAAATAAATAAAACTTTAAAAGAAATTTTGAAGTAATCAAAAATAATTTTGCTTTTTTTTCATTTATTCAATTAATTTTCTTTTAAATTTAATTATTTAATAAATTTCGAAATTTAATTTAATTTTTTAATAATAAAAATAATAATAGTAAATTTAATTTTAATTTATAATTGATTTGAAATCAAAAATATAAATAAATTATAAATAAATTATTTAATAAATTAATTTAAAATTATTAATAAAAAATTAATTAAAATTTAATCTAATTTTTTAATAATAAAAATAATAATAATAAATTTAATTTTAATTTATAATTGATTTGAAATCAAAAATATAAATAAATTATAAATAAATTATTTAATAAATTAATTTAAAATTATTAATAAAAAATTAATTAAAATTTAATCCAATTTTTTAATAATAAAAATAATAATAATAAATTTAATTTTAATTTGAAATTATTTTAAAATCAAAAATATAAATAAAATATAAATAAATTATTTAAATAAATTAATTTAAAATTATTAATAAAAAAATTAATTAAAATTTAGTTCAATTTTTTAATAATAAAAATAATAATAATAAATTTAATTTTAATTTAGAATTATTTTAAAATTAAAAATATAAATAAATTATTTAATAAATTATTTAATAAATTAATTTAAAATTATTAATAAAAATTAATTAAAATTTAATCTAATTTTTAATAATAAAAATAATAATAGTAAATTTAATTTTAATTTAGAATTATTTTAAAATCAAAAGTATAAATAAATTATAAATAAATTATTAAATAAATTAATTTAAAATTATTAATAAAAAAATTAATTAAATTTTAATCCAATTTTTTAATAATAAAAATAATAATAGTAAATTTAATTTTAATTTGGAATTAATTTAAAATCAAAAATATAAATAAAATATTTATAAATTATTAATAAATTAATTTAAAATTATTAATAAAAAATTAATTAAAATTTAATTTAATTTTTTAATAATAAAAATATTAATAATAAATTTAATTTTAATTTAGATTTGATTTAAAATTAAAAATATAAATAATTTATATTTTATAAAATAAATTAATTTAAAATTATTAATAAAAATTAATTAAAATTTAATTTAATTTTTAATAATAAAAATAAAATAATAAATTAAATTTTAATTTATAATTGATTTTTAAAAATAAAAATATAATAAATTTATTTTAATTTGGAATTATTTTAAAATTAAAAATATAAATTAATTTAAAAAAATTTTTAAAAATTTTTCATTTTTTCATTTTTCATTTTTTCATTTTTCATTTTTTCATTTAAATGCTTACAAAATTTGTTATTAAAACATCAGTAGATGTAACTCTTGTTGCTGCAATTACATCAGCAGTTAGAAGAGCAGCAGCAATTACGTAAAAAAAATTTGAAATTTTTTTTTACTTTAAATTTTATTTTGAAATTCTTTTTAAAATTGTTAATAAAAAAAATAAAAAAGAATTGATACATCCTCAATTGAAAACAACACACTAAGAAGCTTAACTAACGGGTTTCTAAGTTTAGGAGATTATGTTGTTGATACTGGAATTGGAGTAAATTAACCAAATTAATTTTTTATTCAAATTCTAAATTTAACGGAAAAAAACTTTTTATTAATTTTTTGATTATTTTTTATTCATTTTTAGTTTTATAACTCTTTGACATCTAAAACACCAAAAAAAAACACAAAAAAACCAAATGATCCATAATTTTCTTTCTTCTTTTTTTTTTCCCTTTTTTTGATCAAAATTTTTCACTTTTTTTTTTTTTCTTTTCAAAAAAAAATGAATTAAAATGGATTGAATTCAAATTGGTTTATTTTTTAATTTTTATTATTTAAATTTGAAAAAAAACTAAAGATTGTTTTTGTTTTTGTTTTTGTTTTTGTTTTTGAAATTAATTCAATAATTTTAAAATTTTTGGTAAAATGATTTGTTTTGATTGACTAAAAAACATAACTTTCCAAGCAGCTCTTGAAGCTCTTAATTTTGCAACAAACCAAGTTTTTTGGATAATTTCTCTCTTTTCAAGTTTCTTTTTGGAAAATAAAGATCGAATAAATAAATCACAAGGATAAGTAATTAAAGTTGATTCAAAGGCTGACAATCCACCTTTAAATAGAGCAATGAAACTGCGATAGAAAATTGGAGGGTTTTTCTGAGGGATATGTTTAGACAACCAATATGTGTTGGCTTGAAATAAACTTTGCATTGTAGAAACATATAAAACTTCACTAAAAGTTTGACTTGAAAAATCAAGCAAAATTTTTTTAAAATCAATTTGCTTTTTTGTATTTTCTAAAATTCTTAAATTGGGAATTTTTTCTAGATTTTGATTGAGTTTTATAGCGTTTTGCTGATTATCTGATTGAGAACTATTAAAATCATCAACACAATCAGATTTTTTGAAGTTAATCTAAAAAAAAGAAAAAAAGAAAAAAATTTTTTTTTAACAGAAAAAAGTGAATTTTTTTTTGGACTCAAGAAATAAGAAAATTAAGATGTACACAGAAAGCATTCACAGCAGCTTTTGAGATTCCCATACAAGCACCAACAAGGATTCCAAGTTTCCATGCATCTTTTTGAGTAACGTGAATTTTATTACGCCAATAATGCTTCCAATTCTCATTAAAAATATCAATTAATCCATATTTAAAAAAAACAAAAGGTATGTTTTCTGTTTTCATTCCTAGTAGTTTGCACGTTATTTTATCAGATAAAACTGAACTTGTTCCACCTGAAATATAATAGAAACTGTTGGAAATGATTTTTTTTATTTTTTCAATGCTTTCTTTTAATTGATTTTGTGACATTTTTTTTTTTAATTCAAATAGTAAGGAAGAAAAACTAAATAAAAATGAAAAGAAAAAATGAAAAATTTTTTTTAGGGAATTTTCAATCTTTTTTTAAATCTTTTTTTATTATTATTTAAAAATGTTCTTTGTTAAAAAGAAAAATATCATCTTTTGTTGATCATTTCTTCTTTTTTGGAATTTCCTTTTGAAATCTCGAAATCTTTTTTTGAACAAGATCTTCTTGAGAAAGTTGAGTTTTGGAAATTGATCCTTCTTTAAGATATTTGAATAAATTTTTAACTGTAACATCATCTTCTTTTGGAATTTCTTGAGGGGATTTTGACTCTTGGGGACTTTTTGCTTTTTTTTGTTTTTCCCTCTGTTTTCTTTTTTCCTTTTTTTCTTTTGCTTTTTCCAAATCGACTCTTTTCTTTTCATTATCTTTTGCGGCTTTTTGGAAAGCAACTAAGAAATCATGGAAAATCAAGAAAAAATCTGTTGAAACCATTTTTGCAGGATCTTCACCAAAAAATTTAACAACGGTATCAAAAGAGTTCTTCATAACCTTTGCATTCTTTTCCAAACTTACGAATTTTTCATTTGACGTTTTGAGGAAAGTGTTAATCTTATTGAAAACAAGTTGTTCGTCCTTGAACAACGGAGCATGTGTTTCAACGGTTTTAAGACTTGCTCGAATTTCCGTGATGTCTTTTTGGATCGTTTCAATGGCAACATAAGTTCCTGAAAAAGTCTTTTTGGATCTCATAAGAAACGTCTATCAAATCGGGGTTATTTTTGTAAACCAAGTTTGCAATATAGTTGATAAATGATAATGAGTTATCAACTACGGATCGTGTTTGTCCGATTTTTGTCAAGAAATCAATTTTGAATCCGACTGCGTTTGATCGTTTTGTTGCTGAGTTTGCGAAGTTGCCGATAAGAAGGATGTATGAGAGAATCTTTTTAAGAAGTGGCGATTCAATCAGAATGGATGAAGCACTGTGGATGTTTTTGATGTAAGTTAAAATTTCACCAATTTTTTCATCAGTATGTAATTGGATTGAAAAAACCTCAATTCGTTGAGGAAGCTTGTCGATCCGCAAGGAATCGTACATAAACTTATCTGCAAACTCGAGTTTTTCAGGTTCTCCTTTATATCCCAATAGCGTTCGACTTTCTTCTTCTCTTGGAAGAATAACTTGGAAAGTTGTCAGTTTTTCGAAATCAAAAACATTTTGATCAAAATTCACAATTGCTTGGAATAGCATTTCAGGCGTCATCTTCCAGTTCTTCAGAACAGTCGATACAATTTCTGTGCGTTTTGCATCGATCATTGTGACTTTCTTCTTGGATTCTTCTTTGTTTGATTTTTTGTCTTCCTTCTCAATTTTCTGGACGCAAAAATGATTTTCGATGAATTGGAAATCGGGAACAAAATCGGATTTTTGGAGATCCGAAACAATGACTTTCCAAATAGTTGATTCGTAGTTTCTGAACGGGATTTTATTCCAATAAAACTGTTTCATTTTAACATTTGGTTCAGGAAGTTCGAAAACTTTAACTTCTTGATATAAACCAGGACCGCCCATTGGTGGAGGCGGACCTCCCATTGGTGGTGGTGGTCCTCCCATTGGTGGTGGTGGTCCTCCCATTGGTGGCGGCGGACCTCCCATTGGTGGTGGTGGTCCTGCTCCTCCTGTTGGTGGTGGAAATACCCCGAATTGAGGAGGAAATACTCCAATTTTTGGTTGTGAATTTTCATTGGATAAAGGTGATTTCATCAAACTATCAAGATTGATCAACTCAAGATCCCGTGAATCGTTTTCCTTTTTTTCTAATGAATCTTCATTTCCATCCATTTCATTACTGTTATTGCTATTATTATTGTCATTATTATCCTTGCTAAATTGTGATCTGAATCCCTTCGCTTGATTTGAAAATCCTCTCACCAAATCTCTTGGTGTATCAGGCTCATCAACTCCATCTTGCAGCTCCGTTCCAAAAAAGCTTTCTTTCAATTTCAATAGTCTGTTTCTCGAGGAAATATCCGAGAAATCATCTTCGTCAAAACCTTTTCGTGCGAGTTTCTTGAGTTCTTCGTAAAGTTTCTCAATTTCCTTTTGGATCGCCATTTTTTCTTCTGTTGATAATTCACTGTTTTTCATCATGTTTTCTTTCTCCTCAATTTGCTTGAGAATCTCAATTTTCTTATGTTGGTCTTCAACGATCGGGTCAACAATCTTGATCAACGATGATTCGAATTGCATTCTTTGAGTAATTGAAGGTAATTGATTGAATATTTGGAGATTTATGAAATCATCGGGTGTTTCAATCAAATAGCTCATAATCAAATCCAAAAATCGCCACATCAAAACATCTGCCGAATGCTTTGCCAACATTGATAATTTGTGGGAGATTGATTGGAAGGTTCCGTATTGAGGAGAGTCTCTGAGCTCGTTGTTTAGTCTTGTGAGCAAGATTAATGGACTAATATATTCTTCTCCCCGAAGTTTCATTTGCTCTTCATCAATCTGCTTTTGGTTCAGGTAGTTTGAGATCTGGAGATCAATTTTCGGCACTCCTAACTCCATTAATTCATGTTCCATTATCACAGAAAGTCCTGCTTGATCGAGTTCATCCCGAATTATCATTCTATTTGTTACTAAATTTGGTCGAGAAATTAAGCAATTCATTAGAAGAAGGAAGTTTTCTTTGTAAACTAAGTCTTTTTCTTTTTTGAGAGTTTTGACGAAAGAATGAAAGCGGAATCTTTCGTATCCAATTTCTTTAGCTTGAGTGAATCCATTTAAGACGAGTCTTTATAAAATATTTCAAATAAATATTTCAAATAAATATTTTAAATAAATATTAAATAAATATTTTATATAAGTATTTTATATAAATATTTTATATAAATATTAAATAAATATTTTATATAAATATTTTAAATAGATATTAAATAAATATTTTAAATAAATTTTTTAAATAGATATTAAATAAATATTTTAAATAAATTTTTTAAATAAATATTAAATAAATTTTTTAAATAAATATTAAATAAATATTAAATATATTTTAAATAAATTATTAATAAATTTTAAGTAAATATTTTAAATAAATATTAAATAAATTTTATATAAATATTTACAAATAAGCCTTTTCGGAATATAATATAAAAACTGCTAAAAGCTTCATGATTTTTTTTTTCGCTTCTAAATTATCTGAATAAAGCATTAAAACTAATTCTTTAATGTAATCTCTTTTTTTTCTAATTGCTGTAATTCCTCCTTGTTTTTCCATAATTTTTTTAATAACACCAATACATAATATTTCAATTAATCTATCAAGTGAATTTCTTTTTGTTTTTTGTCTTTTTTGTGAAACAATTTGAAAAAGTAAATGTAATCCTCCAATTTCAATAAATTTTTGAGTCCAAACAGAATCTTTTAACTTAATATTATATTTCAAATCTTCTAAAGTATAAGGAACAGGATAAACTTCTAATCTCACATAAAAATTTTCAGGAGTTTCAATAGTTCGATTGATTTTTGTTAAAGAAACCTATTTATTTTTTTTTAAAAATTAAAAATTGAAAAATTAAAAAATCGAAAAATTTAAAAAATTAAAAATATTGATTACCATTTCAGGAATATTTTTAAACTTTTTAACACTAGGACTCATCATATAAACTGTTGAAAAATCTTGGAAATAAAAACCTATTCTTGTTCCTTCTGCGTGATCAAGTATTGAAAAATCTGCAATAAGTGAAATTTCATCACCATCTTGAAGTTTTTTTACTTCTTTTCTTCCAATAAGTTTTCCATTTAAATATGTTCCATTTCTACTTAAATCTTGAATATAACAACCAGGTGCATTTTTGTGATATGATGTTACACAAAATATTTTAGTATGGTAACTTGAAATTTCCATTGAAGAAAATCTAACTTCACAATCTCGATGTCTTCCAAGAAGCATAGCTGGTTTTGATAAATCAAATGAATCTTGTTCTGGAAATAAACTATTTTGAATATAAATTAAATATAAATTGAATTGAATATTGAATATTGAATATTGAATATAAATTGAATATTGAATATTGAATTGAATATTGAATATTGAATTGAATATTGAATATTGAATATTGAATATTGAATTGAATATTGAATATTGAATATTGAATTGAATATTGAATATTGAATTGAATATTGAATTGAATATTGAATTGAATTGAATATTGAATATTGAATTGAATTGAATATTGAATATTGAATATTGAATATTGAATATTGAAATTGAATATTGAATATTGAATATTGAATATTGAATATTGAATATTGAATATTGAATTGAATTGAATGAATATGAAATTGAATATTGAATATTGAATGTGAATATTGAAAATTGAATATTTGAATTGAATATTGAATATTGGAATTGAAATTGAATATTGAATATTGAATGAATATTGAATGAATGAATTGAAATCGAATATTGAATATTGAAATTGAATATGAATATTGAATATTGAATTGAATATTGAAATTGAATATTGAATTGAATTGAATATTGAATCGAAAATTGAATATTGAATTGAAAATCGAATATTGAATATTGAATGAATATCGAATTGAATATTGGTGAATATTGAATTGAATGAATATTGAATATTGAATCGAAAATTGAATATGAATATGAAAATGGTGAATATTGAAATTGAATATTGAATGAATTGAATATTGAATGAATGAAAATTGAATATTTGAATATTGAATTGAAATTGAATTGAATAAATATTGAATATTGAATGAATATTGGAATCGAATTGAAATTGGAAATATTGAATATTGAATATTGAATTGAATCGAATGAATATGAATGTGAATAATAATGGCCGAATATTGAATGAATTGTGAATATTGAATATTGAATTGAATATCGAATATTGAATGAATGATTGAATTGAATTGAATATTGAAAATTGAATATTGAAATTGAAATTGAATTGAATATTGAATACGAATACGAATTGAATATCGAATCGAATGAATATTGAAATTGGAATTGAATATTGACGAATATTGAATATTGAATGAATATTGAATGAATATGAAATCGAATATTGAATATTGAATATTGAATTGAATATTGAATGAATATGAATTGAATATTGAATATTGAATATTGAATGAAAATTGAATATTGAATGAATATTGAATGAATTGAATATTGAATATTGAATATTGGAATATTGAATATTGAATTGAATATTGAATTGAATTGAATATTGAATGGAATATTGAATCGAATGGTGAATATTGAATGAATGAATTGGGAATTGAATGGAATGAAAATGTGAAATGGATGGAATTGAAATGAATATGAAATTGAAATCGAATGAATATGGAATATTGAATATTGAATATTGAAATTGAATATTGAATGAATTGGAATCGAATTAAAAATAAATTGAATATTGAATTGAATTGGAATATAAATATGAATAATCGAATGAATATTGAATATTGAAATTGAATATTGAATGAAATGAAATTGAATATTGAAATTGAAACGAATTGAAATAAAATTGAAATGAATATTGGAAATGAATATTGAATATTGAATATTTGAAATTGAAATTAAATGAATATTGAATATTGAATATTGAATCAAATTGAATATTGAAATCGAACTTGCGGAATATTGAATATTGAATATTGAATTGAATATTGAATTGTATACTTGAATTGAATCCGATTGAAAATTGAATATTGAATATTGAATATTGAATATTGAAATGGGAAATGAATATTGAATATTGAATTGAATATTGAATAATGGAATATTGAATGGAATTGAATATCGATTGAATATTGAATATTGAATATTGAATATTGAATATTGAAATTGAATATTGAATGAAATTGAATATTGAATCAAAATGAATATTGAATATTGAATATTGAATGAATTGAAATTGAATATTGAATATTGAATATTGAATATTGAATATTGAATATTGAATGAAAATTGAATGAATTGAATATTGAATATTGAAATTGAATATTGAATATTGAACGAATATTGAATATTGAATATTGAATATTGAATATTGAATTAAATATTGAATTAAATATTAAATTGAATATTGAATATTGAATATTGAATATTGAATTGAATATTGAATTGAATATTAAATATTAAATATTGAATTGAATATTGAATATTAAATTGAATATTGAATATTGAATATTGAATTAAATTGAATATTGAATATTAAATTGAATATTGAATTGAATAGAAATTTAATATAAATTGAATTGAATATAAATTAGATCATTTCCAAAATATTATTTTAATATAAAAGATCTTTAGTTTATGGAATTAAAAAAAAACCCCAAAGAACAAGTTATTTTTACATAATAAAAAAATAATTTGTTTTGGTTTGTTTTGGTTTGTTTTGGTTTGTTTTGGTTTGTTTGGTTTTGTTTGGTTAAATTAATTTATATGTTGGAATTATTAATAAAAAATTTAAAGAGAAAATAAAACAAAGTAATAAAAAAATAATTTAAATAAACAAAACAAAACAAAAAATACCTTATTAATCGACCCCAAACTTTTCCTAACTCACTCATTTAGATAGAGAAAAAGAAAAAGAAAAAAAAAGAAAAAGAAAAAGAGAAAAAAGAAAAAAGAAAGAGAATGAAAAAAATGAAAAAAATTTTTTTCTAATTAATAAACAAAAACAAAAACAAAAACAAATTTTCTCTTTTTAATGAGATTTTAAATTTGTTTTAAAGTAAATTTTCCTTTTCAGAATTTTATTTTCTCTTTCAAAAAAAAAAGAAATAATTTAAGAAAAATTAAAAATTTAAGAAAAATTAAATCTTTAAAGAAATTAAATTAAAATAAAACAAAATAAATTAAAAAAAAGACAAGAATTGAATTAAAAATTATTAAAGAATACAAAAATAATTCCGATCATTATTTATTATTTAAAATTCCAAAAAAAAATTTCCAATAAAATAAAAATCAAAAAATCAAAAAAAAATTTTTTTCATTTTTTTTTTTTCATTTTTTTTCTTTTTTATTATTTTATTTTTTAATGACATCTCCTCAAAAAAAATTTACAAATCCAAATTTATCAACAATTTCTCGACCAAAAAATCCACAAATTGTTCAATTACCACCAAAATTACCACCAAAACCTCAACCAGAATTATTTCGAAATTCTCGTTCAAATATCCATTTTCAGCATTTCAATCAAAAACAATTTCGCAAAAGACCTGAACAAAAATCATTTAAAGTAAAATTTTTTATTATTATGAATATATTTAACGATTTTTAAAATTTTTTTTTAAATATTTTTTCTTCTTTTTTTTTTTAAAAAATTAAAAAGAATTTCAATAAACCAATTAGAAAAGAAATTGTAATGCCAGAAAAACCTCCAGTAGATTATGAGAAAAATCCTCATTTACGTAAATTATTTGACTTTTATAAACAAGAGAAATGAAATTTTCAATTAAATTTTTTAATCAAATTTTTCCTATTTAAATTTTTCAATTAAAAGTTTTAAATAATGACGAACAAGAAGATAGATCATTTTGGTTTGCAAAATTAATGGAAAATAATCCAGAAATTCGTAATTTACATGAAAGAGTTTATCCAATTGAAAGAGCTTTTACGTAATAAAATAACTACTTAATAAATTCAAAAATAAATATTTATATTTATAATATTTATATTTATATTTATATTTATATTTTATAATATTTATATTTATATTTATATTTATATTATTTGTATTTATATTATTTATATTTATATTTTAAATATTTATATTTATATTTATATTTATATTTTAAATATTCATAATTATGATTGTGGATTATTTTTCTTTTTTAGTTTTACTAAAACTTATGATCTTGGATTTAATGATCTTTTTGAAAAAATTACAGATGATGATATTTATCAGATTATTTTACAGCATTTATCTTGTCTTGGCTTTCGAAAAACTAAAGAAACATTAGAAAAAGAAGCAAATATTAAATGTAAAAAAAATTTGAATTAAAAAATTTGAATTAAAAAATTTGAATTAAAAAATTTGAATTAAAAAATTTGAATTTTTCTTTTTTAGTTGAGGATAAACATTTTAAAGAAAGTTATCTTCTTTCTATTCTTCGGAAATCAGTTAAAGAAATTGATAAAGTATTTGATATTGCTTTAGAAGAAAGAGAAGTAGCAATTCCTCGAACATCAAATGTTGAATCAGATTTACAAAATGAACAAGAAAATCAACGAAAAGAAAAAACCAAAATTATTGATGAAAATGCAGATCGTTCACAAGAATTAATTCAATATTTAGTTGATTTAGGGTTTATTATTTTATTATAATTTATTTTACTTAATTTCTTATAGATAAAAAAATTTATAAAAAAAATATAAAAGTTATGAAGATGAAGAAGAAGATATTGAAGATGATATCCCAATTTGGAAAGAACCTCCAAATTCAGATCAAAATATTCTTTTTATGGAAGGACCTAAAAAAGGTTAAAACAAAAAGAAAAAAAGAAAAAAGAAAAAAAGAAAAATTTTTTAATCAAATTTCTTTCAAAATGAATTGTTTTTTTTTTCAAATAGAAATTAAAGCAGCAACACTTAATAAATTAGTTGAAAAACTTACATCAGAACAATCGGATGGAGTTAAAACTGATACATTTTTAATGACATTCCCTTCATTTACAACACCAAAACGTTTATTTTATAAATTAGTTCAAAGGTACTTTTTAAAAATTAAAATTAAAATTCATTTATAAAACAAAATTAAAATTAAAATCAAAATTAAAATTAAAATTAAAATTAAAATTAAAATTAAAATTTATTTATAAAATTAAAATTAAAATTCATTTATAAAATTAAAATTAAAAAAGATTTCATGTTCCAAGAGCAAAATCTTTAAATGAAGAAGAATATCTACAAATGAAGAAAACAATACAATTAAAAGTTGTAAATGTAATTACAAAATGGGTTGAAAAATATTTTTCAAATTTTAACAGTCAATTAGTTCAAGAAATAAAAGATTTTATTGATGAAACTTTGGAAAATGAAGATCGAAAACTAGCAGAAAAACTAAGAGCAGTTATAACAAAGAAAATTGGAGGAATTGGATCAAAAAAAATAGTTTATGAACCACCAAATATTCCTGATCCAATTGTTCCCAAAAATATTTTTTCACCAACATTATCTATTTTTGATGTTGATGAAGAAGAAATTGCGAGACAGATGACTCTTATTGATTTTCAATTATACACAAAAATTGAGGTTAAAATTAAATTTAAAATTCAAAATTATAAAATTTAAAATTAAAATTATAAAATTAAAATTCATTTATAAAAATTATATTTATAAAATTAAAATTAAAATTCATTTATAAAATTCATTTATAAAATTAAAATTCATTTATAAAATTATAAAATTTAAAATTATAAAATTTAAAATTAAAATTAAAATTAAAATTCATTTATAAAAATTATATTTATTAAATTTAAAATTAAAATTAAAATTCAAAATTAAAATTAAAATTAAAATTCATTTATAAAAATTATATTTATAAAATTAAAATTATAATTAAAATTATATTTATAAAATTTAAAATAGCCAACAGAATTACTAAATCAATCATGGAATAAATCAAAATACAAACATAAAGCACCTAATGTATTAGCATTTATACAAAGATTTAATGATGTTTCACTTTGGGTTGCAACAAGTGTTGTTCGACAAGATTCATTAAAATCACGAATGGGAGTGATTGTGAAATTTATTAAAATTGCATATCATTGCAAAACATTACATAATTTTAATACTACAATGGGAATTTATGCAGGATTAAATTCAACACCTATTTATAGATTAAAAACCACATGGGAAAGTATAAAAGAAAGAAGAATAGTTGACATGTATTTAGAAATTGAAGAAGAGATGTCAGCAAAATCATCATATAAAAATTATCGAGATTCTTTGAAAAAAGTGAATCCACCTTGTATTCCTTATTTGGGGATTCATTTAACTGATTTAACTTTTATTGAAGAAGGGAATCCTGATTATATTGGAAAGTTGATTCATTTTGCAAAGAAAAAACTTATTTATGAAGCTATTGTTGAAATTCAACAATATCAACAAAAAGGTTATGATCTTCAACCTGTTTACCAAATACAACAATTGTTATTGAATTTAAAAATGATTAGTGAACAAGAATTATATGCAAAATCTTTGGAAATTGAACCCAGAAATTTTGTAATTCCATCAGGACCATCACAACATAATGATTGATAGTTATTTTTTATTACAAGAAATTTTATAGATTGAATAAATTTAAAATTCAATTCAAAATTCAATTCAAAATTCAATTAAATTCAAAATTCAAAATAAATATTAAATACTATTTCAAATTGAAAAATTTGGAATTATTTTCTCTTCAATTTCAATTCCAAAAAAAAAATGTTTTCTTTTTAAAAAAAGTTTCAATTTTGTTTTATTTTTTTTTTTTAAATAAATTTTTCTTTAATAAAAAAAAAATCATTTTTTTATTTTTACTTTTTATTATAATTTCTTTAAAAAGAAAAGAAGAAAAAAAAATATATTTCAAATGAGTCTTTCACGTTCGACATCAAGAGAAAAAAAAATGAGTAAAGGAAATTCAAAGAAAGAAATAAAAGAAACAAAAGAAACAAATGAAACAGAAGAAAATAATGAAACAGAAGAAATAAATGAAAAAAATAAAATAACAAGAAATTATTATACTTTAAAACGTTCAGAAATTGTGAAAAAAGATTCATTTTCTTCAATGTTAAGAATTCCTCGTGATGATTTAAGTGTTGATATTAGAGATAGGGAATTAAGGGTTTTAACAAATTTAACGGAAGTAAATTTAAAAAATAATTTCAAAAATAATTTAAAAAATAATTCAATATTCAATTTCAAAAATAATTCAATATTTAATTCAATTCAATTCATATTCAATTCAATATTCAATTCAATTCAATTCAATATTCAATTCATATTCAATTTAATTCAATTCAATATTCAATTTAATTCAATTCAATATTCAATTCAATATTTAATTTATATTTAATATTCAATTCAATTTATATTTAATTCAATATTCAATATTCAATTCAATTCAATATTTAATATTCAATTCAATATTTAATTTATATTTAATTTATATTTAATTCAATATTCAACTTTCAATTTAATTCAATTTAATTCAATTTAATTTAATTCAATTTAATTCAATTCAATTCAATATTCAATATTCAATTCAATATTCAATATTCAATTCAATTCAATATTCAATTCAATATTCAATTTATTTTATAAATAATTCAAAAAAATAATAATCTAGAAAGAAGATTTGCAAAAACTTCCATTATTCATTCAAGATCGTTACAAAGCTTTTTTTGATAGTTGGGTTTTTGTCCAAAGAAAATATCGAACATATCAGAAAAAAAAAGAGGTTCCAATAATTGAAAGAAAATTTCCAGAACAAAAATTCGAAGTTGATCACGAACTTTTAAAAGATAAAAAATATAAATCAATACAAGAAGTACGATTTGAAGATGGAGTTCCAATAAACAAAGAGGAAAAACCGATTAAACTAACGGAAGAAGATTTTGAATATGAATTTATAAAATCATCCGATTCTCAAAAATCACATCTTTTAAATGTAGAAAAAAGATCAAAGCATTATGTCAATATATTTGAGTCATTTTCCAATATTGATATTCGACCTGTTGTTGGCGATCCACGTTCACCTTCAATTGCTTTCCGTGATTTATATGTGAATCAATTATTTGTCCATCCGATCTCGCTTGAGTTTGCTATTCCTGAAGAAATTGAACCTTTTTTTTGTACTTTAGCTTTATATGATTTGGCAACTCAATCAAAATTATCAGAAGATTTTCATTTTGAGTTGAATAAACCCAATTTACAGAAAATGACTTATTATGATAAGAATTATGATAAAACAACAATTGTAAAGAATGCGATATTTTCATTTCCTAATCCGTCCAAGGAACTTGTTTTTATATTAAGAATAGATCAAGTTTTGAAAGGAAGTTATGACGATACGATTGATCCTTATTTAAAGGGAGTAAATGAAAATTCATTTATAAAACCAATTTTAAAATCAAAATTAAAATTATTTATAAAATCAATTTTAAAATCAAAATTCATTTATAAAATCAATTTTAAAATCAAAATTCATTTACAAAATTAAAATCAAAATTAAAATTTAAAATCAAAATTAAAATTAAAATTAAAATTCATTTATAAAATTCATTTTAAAAATTAAAAAATTCATTTAAAATTAAATTAAAAATTAAAATTAAAATTAAAAAATTAAAATTAAAATTAAAATTAAAATTAAAAATTCATTTATAAAATTAAATTTTAAAATTAAATTTAAAATTAAAATTAAAATTAAAATTAAAATTCATTTATAAAATCAAAATTAAAATTAAAATTAAAATCAATTTTAAAATTAAAATTCATTTATAAAATTAAAATTCATTTATAAAATTAAAATTAAAATTAAAATTTAAAATTAAAATTAAAATTAAAATTAAAATTAAAATTAAAATTAAAATCAAAATCAAAATTAAAATTAAAATTAAAATTAAAATTAAAATTAAAATTAAAATTAAAATTAAAATTAAAATTAAAATTAAAAATAAAATTCATTTATAAAATTAAAATTCATTTATAAAATTTAAATTTAAAAAGAAATCAATAAGCACAAGAAAACTCCAAACTCTCCAAAAAACATACCCAGAAATATTCGCCAATTTCGGGGAATATAGACAAGCATTTGCATGGTCATTTGCACCACTATTCAAAATGAACGCATTATCCAACCAAATAGTGGATCTTTTTGGGGAAAAAGAAGATTTCCAATTCACATCATTATACAAAACAAAAGAATTAATAACGGACGAAAAAATATTCAATTTCATATTGAACGAAGCAGGGGGATCTGGAAAGAAAAAAACAATACCAGGAAGCATGAAGATGCGAGTGGCGCGATTAGAGAAGAATTCGGAGATGATCAAAGACAAGTTGTGTTTGGATCCATCATTATATCCTGTTGCGCTAAGCGAGGAATTTATGGGGGATATGGACGGGAACGTTTGGGTCGACTCAAAATTATCAACAACATTGAACCGCGACAGCGTGAGTATACTTGAGATCCAGAACTTTGCTGATATGGCGAAGCAGGAACCAAAGCTGTCATATGTCAACAACCTTTATATTTATCCAACACAATTGATGACAACTGTCAAGAAAACATATGTGATTAAAATTCAACTTATGGAAGATGACAGCAATTTAAACGGCTCTGGAATGTCTCATTTCTACGGAGTAATCCGCCAGAAGAAATTTGTCAATTTCCGTTATACAAAAGCGAATTTCCAAAAAAAAGCGCCGAAATTTCACGACGAAATAAAGCTTCTGTTGCCGCAGGATATCACCGAAAAACACCATCTTTTGTTTACCTATTACCACGCGCATTGCAAGGAAAAGAAACCGAAGAAAATTGCGGATGTGATTGGATACTCTGTGCTGCCGTTATTCGATCCGAATTTAGTGATCGAAAGAGAGATCAAAATTCCCATTTTGAAAGAGCTTCCGAATGAGCATTATTTGGAGGCGATCCAGGAAAGCGGCGAGAAAATGAAGCAGTATTTGGACCTGAGATTGCGTGCTGTGAGCTCGTTGTATCCGCAAGATGGGGATATAATGGGTCTTTTGTATTATTTTGGCAAGAAAGGAAACGAGGCGCATCAGAAATTAATGCATGCGCTTGAAAGATTGAGGACAACAAGAGTAGCAAACGAGGAGATGTTCCATTATTTCCCGACAATATTCAGCATTGTTTCGCAGCTGATGTGCGGGTTTGGAGTGTCTGAAAAGGATGAGAAAAAAACGGAAAAAACAGAAAAAACGGAAAAAACGGAAAAAACGGAAAATATAACAACAAAAAAGGATTCCTTCCAGGAACAGTCGCGACCAGCAATGGTGCGTATTGCGGCTTTTCCATGCATTCGCAAGCGTAGCGTTTGCGATCCAAAATGATCAGAAACATGTGGATAATCTGAAGATTTATATCGAGCATCTTTTTAAGAATCCGACAGATTATTCGGATCTTTTTGCGCATGTAGCCGAATTGTGGCGCGCGGAGATCGACAAGCTGAACATGGAGACTACGGTGGAGTCTTCTGGGAGTCCTTTTGTGAATCCGGCGTGGTTTTTCTACGAAGTAGTGATAAAATCCGCGATACTTTTTTTGGAAGAAAAGGATCTGTTGCGACATGATTCGCGGAAAAAATACAAAGCGTTATCGCGGGAGTTTCTGAAAAACATCAGAGGACTTGTTCAGGGAGTGCAGACACAAGTTCTGCGACGGATGTCAACGGGGCTGACAGTTGCCAAGAGACTGAACCGAGCAACTGCGCTGTTTCTGAAGGATCTACTCCACATTTACAACATTGAAGAGGTTTTCGAGCTTATGCAGAAATATATCCGCGGATTTAGCGGAAACGAGGATGCGGGGTCGCGCGCAACGTTCAAGCTGGATTTCCTGCAGATTGTTCTTGAGACTGAGCATTATTTCGCACTCAATATCCCAGTGTGCATCCCCTTTGAAACAAGTACAACCAATATGGCGGTTATTTTGTCCGAAAGACATTTTCTTGTCGGACTTCTTTTGCGCGAGATTTTCACCATCATAGCGAGTTCTCACGGCGAGGATGTTGCGCAGACAAGCGCGATCTCTCTGCTGCGGGATGTTCTCCACAAGCACGAGACGGATCCGCGGCTGCAGGAAAAGAACGCGATGGGGAGAATCGGGGCACTTTATCTTCTTCTTGTTGTGTTTTTTATCGACAACATCGCGGTCTGCAACAACATGTCACAAGACTCCCAACGGAACCTTCTTGTGTCGCTTGTGTTTGTTCTTCGTTATATCGACTCGGGATATTTTCTGGACTGGTGGGGACATGAAAATATGCGGCGCCGACTTGTTTTTTTCGATCTTCTGCGTTTGTGCATCACCGTGTTTGAATATCCCGGTCTGAAGCAACTTCGGACGCTCTCAGAAAAGCGTCTGCAAGAATCACCAACAATGCGTACCGCTGAGCTGGAGGATGTTAAGGAGCGTCTTGAGCAGCGATACGCAAACAGCGCAATAATGTCTTTTCGGGATCGCACTCCGACAGACTCTCCAACTCGCCGTTTTAGCTCGTTCAAGAAAACAACGCCGAAACAGGACGTGTGGTCTGACGACGAGACAAGTCCGCAATCCAAAAACACGCCGCGAAAACTATTCATGACATACACACTCTCCAACCGTCCTGTTGTGGGCGACAACACCCAAATGGAGGCCAACTTATCGGTCCAGGTTTCGCTCACAATCCTCAACATCATCGAGACACTCATGGTCAATCTCCATTCGCGTCTTTCTGCAGACGATGCGGTCCAAGACTCCTCCGTTCTCAAAAACCTTTTTTTAACAATGATCAAGTTGTTCGAAACAAACCAGTCCGACACCGTCGTCCTTGCGCTCTTCGCTTCTGCAAGGCTCTTTGTCCGTCTCTACCGCGATTCCGTCTTCGCGCAGAATAACTCCCTTCTCCAAACCCTGTTTCACAAGACATTTGCGAAGACCATATCGCCGAGTAAGAGCGTCCGTTGTCGCGCGAATGCATTTGCGTTTCTTTTGATCAAAACAAATTTCAAACATTCAAGAAACATTTCCAAAAGCGAAATCAACTCAATCATTGCGCTGTCAAAACTTGTTGGTGATCCCGCAAAATTCCAGGATGATCTCTCAATACGATCCGCGTTTCTTATCATGCAACAATACGCATCAAAAGAGAAACTCGGAAAAGGCCAGTTCAATCTCCTTGTGAAAAAACACTCTGAGGAACTGACAAGCATTCTTCGCGACGGAGCCAAACTCGCAAAATGCCAACACGATCCCGAAATGACAGCCGAACTTTATCTCAAAATTGCCGACGGTTATAAAAAAGCGCCTGACTTACGGTTGACGTGGTTGGAGTCTCTCAAAAACTTCAACACAAAACACGAGAACAACATGGAGGCGTTTGTCAACGGGATTCACATGTGCGCGCTTGTTGGCGAGTATCTTCGCACAACGCGGCCTGAATGTGATTGGATCGCGCAGGGCGCACTTACTTTCGAAAACATCGCCCGATCCTGCGCAGAAGAGCTCTTTCCACGGGACGTAGTCGACATACAACGTCTCGCTCACTCACCGAGCTTCACCACAAGATGGCTCGAACTTCTCCTCGTCTCCATATCCGATCTCGCCAATCGCTCGGGTTTCTATGAGGCAAAATTTAGGACAGATAAGCTCGTCATGCAAATTTATGAACAGCGTCTCGACTGGAATTCTCTCGCTTCTTTGCATTCGGATCTCCAGAAAGTTTTCCAAAACCTCGCTGCCGAGTCCGCAAATAACATCCAAAACCGCGGATTTGGTGCTTTTTATCGAGTTGCTTTTTATGGAGATTTTTTCGCCGATCTTGATCCAAATCAGTTCATTTATCGCGAACCAGATTTTACCCATTTATTCACACTTGCCGAGAAACTAACCAAACAATACGAGCGCAGTTTCGGCACAGGCAACGTTGAGATTATCCAGAAGTCCCAAGATGTGGATCCAAAAAAACTCCAGCCAAACCGCGCGTATCTGCAAATCACCTCAGTTGAGCCTTATTTCTCAGACGAAGAAAACATCCCGCGTGTCTCACGTTTCCAGCGCTCGTTCAATCTTTCCAAGTTCTTCTTCGAGACGCCATTCACAAAGTCAGGCAAGCCACACGGGAACATCAACGAGCAGTATCTGACAAAAACAATCCTTTCATGCAGAGGCACATTTCCTTATCTTATCAAAAGATTGCCCATCATTAACAAGAAGCAATCCACACTTTCTCCCATTCAAACATCAACTGACAACATGAAGAAGAAGAACATCCAGATACAGTCTATTCTAGACTCCTCGCTCAAGAATATAAACGAACTCCAGTCACTTCTTAATGGAACTTGTCTTGCGTCCGTTAATGTCGGTCCAGCTGAAATTGCTAAGGTTTTTCTTACTAATCCTCGTGATTTTCCCTCAGATGATGTCAAAATGTTGATCTCGGAATTCCGTCTTTTTTTCCTTAATCTTAATCTTCTTCTTAAGGAACATGAAAGGCTTGCTAATGATGATGCTCGCCCTTTTCATGAAGCTGTTGTTAATGGTTTTGATAAGCTCAAAGCACAAGTTGAACCCTTTTTGGATTTCTTTTAATTCTCTTGTTTTCCTACTTGTTTTTCTTTAATCAACTTCTTTTCTTTTTCTTTAATCAACTTCTTTCTTTTTCTTTCTTTTTTTTTTAAATGTTTTCTTTTCAATCAATTTAAAATTAAAATCAAAATTAAAATTAAAATTAAAATCAAAATCAAAATTAAAATCAAAATTAAAATTAAAATCAAAATCAAAATTAAAATCAAAATCAAAATTAAAATCAAAATCAAAATCAAAATCAAAATCAAAATCAAAATTAAAATCAAAATTAAAATTAAAATTAAAATTAAAATTAAAATCAAAATTAAAATTAAAATTAAAATTAAAATCAAAATCAAAATTAAAATTAAAATTTAAAATTAAAATTAAAATTAAAATTAAAATTAAAATCAAAATCAAAATCAAAAATTTAAAAAAAATTAAAATCAATTAAAATTAAAATTAAAATTTAAAAAATCAAAATTAAAATCAAAATTATAAAATTAAAATCAAAATTAAAATTAAAATCAAAATTAAAATTAAAATTAAAATCTAAATTAAAATCAAAATTAAAATTAAAATCAAAATCAAAATTAAAATTAAAATCAAAATCAAAATTAAAATTAAAATCAAAATTAAAATTAAAATTAAAATTAAAATCAAAATTATAAAGTGGAATGAAAATTTTTTAAATTTTTTAATTTTTCATTTTTTCATTTTTTCATTTTTTCATTTTTCATTTTTCATTTTTATTTGTTTATTTGTTTATTTTTTCTGTATTTATTGTTTTTAAATGCAAAAAAAAATAGATTCACAAAAAAATTCTTTTTCACAAATAAAACCAAAACCAAAACCAAAACCAAAACCAAAACCAAAACCAAAATCAAAATCAAAATCAAAATCAAAAAAACCAAAAAGAAAACAATCAAAATTTCAACAAAAAAATGAATCAAAATCAAGAAATAAATTCATTTCAAATCAAGAAAATCAAGAAAATCAAGAAAATAAAGAAATACAAGAAAATAAAGAAAATAAAGAAATACAAGAAAATAAAGAAATACAAGAAATTAAAGAAATTAAAGAAAATAAAGAAATTAAAGAAATTAAAGAAATACAAGAAAATAAAGAAAAACAAGAAATTAAAGAAATTAAAGAAAAACAAGAAATACAAGAAAATAAAGAAATTAAAGAAATTAAAGAAATTAAATCAAAAAATAAACTCCAAAGGAAATGGACTTTATGGGTTCATGTTCCTAAACCTCAATTAGGTGAAACAAAAGATGAATGGGATCAAAGTATTGTGGAAGTTTTTGAATTTGAAACTGTAATTTTCATTTATAATTCAATTTATATTTATATTTATATTTAGATTTAGATTTAGATTTAGATTTAGATTTATATTTATATTTATATTTATAATTATATTTATATTTATATTTATATTTATAATTATATTTATATTTATAATTATATTTATATTTATAATTATAATTATTTTTAGATTTATATTTATATTTATATTTATATTTATATTTAGATTTATATTTATATTTATATTTATATTTATATTTATATTTATATTTATATTTATATTTATATTTATATTTATATTTATATTTATATTTTATATTTATATTGATATTTATATTGATATTTATATTTATATTTATATTTATATTTATATTTATAATTTATTTATTTATTTATTTATATTTATATTTATATTTATATTATAATTATATTTATAATTATATTTATATTTATATTTATATTTATAGATTTATATTTAGATTTATATTTATTTTATATATTTATATTTATTATATTTATATTTATAATTATATTTATATTTATATTTATATTTTTTATATTTATATTTATATTTATATTTATATTTATATTTTATATTTATATTTATATTTAAATTTATATTTTTTTATATTTAAATTTATATTTATATTTATAATTATATTTATATTTATATTTATAATTATATTTATATTTATATTATTTATATTTATATTTATATTTATATTTATATTTATATTTATATTTATATTTATATTTATATTTATATTTATATTTATATTTATATTTATATTTATATTTATATTTTTATATTTATATTTATATTTATAATTATATTTATATTTATATTTATATTTATATTTATATTTATATTTATATTTATATTTATATTTATATTTATATTTATATTTATATATATATTTATATTTATATTTATTTAAATATTTATATTTGTATTTATTTTTATATTTATTTTATTTTAGGTTGAACATTTTTGGAGAATGCTTAATCTTATTCAAATCCCAAGTCAATTAGCTCTTAATTATGATTATTTTCTTTTTAAATCTGGTATTCAACCAAAATGGGAAGATCCTCAAAATTTAACAGGAGGAAAATGGTCTTTTTTTTTACGAAGAAAAGAATTAAGTTTAGATAATCTTTGGTTAAATACTGTAATTAATTCAATTTATTTTAATATAAAAATTTGAATTAAAATTTAATATGAAAATTAGATGCTTTCTTTAATTGGAGAACAATATGATGATCATGAGTTTATTTGTGGAGCTGCTGTAAGTAGAAGAACAACTGATAGAATTTCTCTTTGGACTAAAGATGCTGAAAAGAAAGATAATCAAATTAGAATTGGGTTTGTTTAAATTTTTAATTAAATTTTTTAATTTCTTAATTAAATTTTAATTTAAAATATTTAGTGAAAAATTTAAGGAAAAATTAGAAATTCCAGAAAATACTAAAATTACTTTTAGTTCACATAAAACACTTCCAAATCAAGAAAAACCAATTAAATATAATGTTTAAAAAACAAAACAAAAGAAATTATTTTAATTCAATTCAATTCAATTCAATTCAATTCAATAAACAATTTAGAATTCTTTTTTTTTAAAATTTTAAAATTTAAAAAAATATTCAAATTGAATTCATTTTCCAAAAAAAAAACAAAACAAAACAAATTAAAGAAAAAGGAAAAAAAAAATATTGAAATTAAATAAAAATTAATTTTAAATTAATCTAAATCTGAAGATTCAGTAAAATGAGGATCAGATAAATCATCATCAAAAATAGAATTATTACAAAATTCAAGTTCATTTCCCAAAAAAGAAGCAACTATTTTGTTTTGTTTTGTTTTTTAAAAATATAAATATAAATTAAAATATTTTGATTTAAAAATAAAAATATAAATATAAATATAAATACTTATGTTGAATTGACATAATTTTTTAAACTTATAATATTCTAAAGATTGAATATAATGAAAAGAATCAGGAGAAGTAATATCAAAACAATCCTCAAAAAAGAATTCAGGTCCATCATCAGTTTCTTTTGGAGATAAATTTTCTGGATTAAATAATCTTGAAAAGCGTTTTCTATAATGAGAATAAGTGTTCTCATTTTTCCTGTAATTTTTAATAGTTTTACGAAGTTTTTGAATATGTTCTTTTGCTCTTTTAACTTTTTTCTTTTTTCCTTGAAGAAATTTTTTGACATCTTCTTTTGGCCAATCTAAATAATAGAAATTTGGATTATTTTGTAATGCATAAACAAATTCTTGCAAGCTCATAATAGTATTATCATTATTATCCACTTTTAAAATTTGTATTTTGCAATTTACATTTGATATTTTTTGAGATAATTGTTTTAAAAGTATTTCTCCAAGTTTATTTTGTGAAATGTCTAATTTTTTGAGTCGAGTTTTTTCAATTGATCCAAAAATTTGAATTTGAGAGGGAAATGATTGATTTAAACTGCCTCGAATTCTCAAGCATTCCAATCCATTTTGAAGAAACAATTTTGAAAATGAATATTCAATCATGTGTTTTTCCTTTTTTTTAGTAACAGGTAAAAATGATCGAGAAATTGATATTCTTTTTAAAGATTGATTGAATACTAAATCTTTGGTATCAATTTCTGGTTGAATATATTCATCATTTTGTTGGAATGCTAATGAACTAAGTGAATAAAGAGAAAATTTTGAGTTATCAATTTCGATATCCATTTCATTTTCAAATTCAGTTTCCATATCATCATCATTTTCATCATCATTTTCATAATCATCATCATTTTCATTTTCATTTGAATTTTCATTTTCATTTGAATTTTGATTAATTTCAACAGGTTTTGTTGGTTCTTTTTCTTTATTTTCTTTATTTTCTTGATTTTCTTGATTTTCTTGATTTGTTTGAATTTTCTTGATTTTCTTGATTGTTTGAATTTTCTTCTTCAATAACTCCTTTTAATCTTGGTTGTGTTACTTTTCTTTTTTGATTCCCTAATATCTTTTGATCTGAACGAACTAAAATTGCTAATCCAAATGGTTTCAAAAAACAATCATCAATTACTAACTCCTCAAGCGAATTTGATTCTTTACTTGATTCAAAAATTTTGGAAATTGATTCTGCTCCTGTTGATCCTAATCGATTTCCACTTAAATTAAGACAAATTCCTGAAAGATTTGAATTGGATAAAATTGCACTTAAAACTTGTGCTGCTGAATTTCTTATCAGATTTAATTTGGATAAATTAAGAAACTTGATAGTAGTTAATTTTTTAATCATATTTAAAATTGAAGATAATGAGTTTTTTTGAATACGATTTTGAGATAAATCCAGAAAAAGAAGATGATCTGTGGATAAATAATCTGCAATTGCTTGAGAAACAATGTTCCATTTCAAAGAACAATTCGATAAATTCAAATACTCCAAAAATTTATGTTTTGAAGAAATACTTTCATTTGAATTTTCATTTTGATATAATTGATGAGTATTTTTCAACCAATTTGCAAAAGCAGAAGAGCCAGATTCACCAAAGTTATTATGAGATAAATTAAGATAAGTTATGATTTTATGTCTTGGATTTGCTGATAAGGCTGAAAATAATTTGGATATTGATGATGAGTTCATTTGACAAAAAGATAAATCCAAATGGGTTAGTGAACTTTTCATTTGAGAAATTCCATCATAAAAACCAGAACTCATAGCACTTTCTGGGAAATTATTAAGAGAAAGATCTAAATAGTTGATATTTATGCTGGAGTTATTTGCAAGAGCTTTTCCTAATTCAGCAAATCCAATATCATTTTGAGCACCAGAAATTATTACTTTGCTAATTTTTGAATTTGTTTTAAAAATTGAAGTAAATGATTTAAGTGTATCTTTTTTCAGAATATTATCAACAATAAATCCTTCAAAATATTTATTGTATTTTAAAGTTTTGATTAAAGAACTAAGCATTTTTGTGTCTTGAATCAAATCATTTACTCCTTGGAAATTTGATAAATTAAAAATAGTTCTTTGTGATTCGAGTTCATGATTAAGAATTTCATTTAAAATATATTTGATAAATTCTTCATTTGGAGAAACTTGATAATAATTACACCAAGATCTATATAAATTAACAAAACCGGAAGCAACAAAAGGTTCTTTTATTTTATTTTTTAAATTGAAATTTTTAATTTGAATTTTTTAAAAGAAATTTTTTAAAAGAAATTTTTTTAATTTGAAATTTTTTTAATTTGAAATTTTTTAATTTGAAATTTTTTAATTTGAAATTTTTTAAAAGAAATAATCAAACCAGGATTAAAACAAGCAGATCTAAAAAAAGAATAAGAAAAAAGCAAAAATTTTTTTAATTTAATTTAATTTGAATTTAATTTTAATTTAATCTAATTTAATTTAATTTAATTTAATTTGAATTTAATTTAATTTGAATTTAATTTGAATTTAATTTAATCTAATTTAATTTAATTTAATTTGAATTTAATTAGATTAAATTAAATTTACATTTCAGGTATTTTTGTTGTAAATTTAAATGTTCTATTTTTTGATAATTGAGTTCCAAATTTTGAAAAATTTAAAAAAATTGTTTGAAGAATTTGTGGAATTTTATCAGAAAAACAAAGAAGAATAAACTTTTCAAAAATGAATTGAATCTAAAAAATGAAAGAGAATTTAAAAGTAATAATAAAAATAACAATAAAATTTTTTTTTTAAATGAATTTAATTTAATTTTTTACTTTTTTTTCTTCTAAAACATTAATTTCTTTTAAAGAAAAGAAATGGATATTTCGACAAATCTAAAAATTAGATTAATTTATAATTTTGAAATGAATTTTAATTTTAATTTTGATTTTAATTTTGAAATTAATTTTAATTTTAATTTTAATTTTAATTTTAATTTTAATTTTAATTTTGAAATGAATTTTAATTTTAAAATGAATTTTAATTTTGAAATTAATTTTGAAATGAATTTTAATTTTAATTTTGAAATGAATTTTAATTTTAAAATGAATTTTAATTTTGAAATGAATTTTAATTTTAATTTTAATTTTAATTTTGAAATGAATTTTAATTTTAATTTTAATTATAATTTTGAAATGAATTTTAATTTTGAAATGAATTTTAATTTTAATTTTGAAATGAATTTTAATTTTAATTATAATTTTAATTTTAATTTTAATTTTAATTTTAATTTTAAATTTAATTTTAAATTTTAATTTTAATTTTGATTTTGAAATGAATTTTATATTACTTGATATTTAAAATGTGCTTTTCTCTTCCCAATTGTTATTAAACGATAATTTGTAATAACAAGTATTCGATCCTCAAATTTCTTTTTTGATTTTTGTTTTCTAACCCAAGTTGAAAAAGAAATTTTTTCATTTAAATTTTCAATAAAATTATTAACAAGAGAATTATCTTCAGGAATAAAAGATTTAAACTCTTGAATTGACATTGTTTTATTTTGTTTTGTTTTGTTTTGTTTTGTTTTGTTTTGTTTTATTTTGTTTTATTTTGTTGTTTTGTTTTGTTTTTTTTTTTGTTTTGTTTTATTTTGTTTTTGAAATGAAAAAAAAAAAATGAAAAAAATTTTTTCATTTTTTTCTTTTTTAAAATAAATGAATCAAATTAATAATCATCAAGATATCGAAGAATTAATTTACTCTTGGTTAAATATTGAATACTGTTATTGTTATACACTTGATTGGAGTCCAATTTTCTTAATAACAAGAGCATTGCAGTCATATTTCATTAAAAAAATACATCAAAGAATGAATGCATTTAATTCAGGATTAATAATAACACTTTTTAATCTTCCTTTCTTTGTTTTCCATCTTGTTCAACCACCTATTCAAACACCAGCAAATGAACAGAAAACTTTCTTAATAATCAATTTCTTTGACTCAAATAGTTATAAACCTAGTTCGTTGCATTTGTTCATTTTGGATCTTGTTATTTTGTTAATGCAATATCTTCTTGTTTATTTTAGATACAAACAAAATGTTGCTACCGTTTCTTCTCCTGAAGAAGATATGAATGATTTGATGCAATTATTTATTTAGGAATACTCACTTTGGAAATGATTATTAAATTTTCTCTTTTTTTTTTCTTGATTAAAAAATGTTCTTTTTGAATTTTGAATTTTGATTTTTCAATTTTGAATTTTTTGGAAATTTGTTTTAAATTTTCAAATAAAAATTGCATTAAAAAAAATTTTTTGATTCTTTTTCCATTTTTCATTTTTCCCATTTTTAAAAAATTAAATGGAATCAAATCAAATATTTTCCAAAAAGCTTGATTTTAATTTTGATTTTATTCAATTTTGTCTTTCTTTAAATCAAAATGATCTTCAAAAAACACTTCTTTTCATTTCTAATCAAGAAAAATCTCAAAAATTAAAAGAATTAGTTAATTCGTTTCAAATTAAAGAAAATGAAAATGAAAATGAAATAATTGTTCAAAATATTGAAGAAAGTATTGAAAATAAAAATGTTATTCAAGTTTCAAAATATATGGAAATTTTGGAAAATTTAAACAAGTTTCAATTATTTGTGGATGAATTTGAATTGAATTCATTGCTTCATTTTGCTTGTTTAAAAAATTCTGGATTGGAAATTATTAAATTGCTGATTGAAAATGGAGCAAATATTAATTTTACTAATTTTCACAAACAAAATACTCTCCATATTGCTTGTCAAAATGGAAATTCTCCGGATGTTATTCAATTCATACTAGAAAATAAACCTAGAATCAATAAAGATGCATTTAATTGCACTCCTCTTATTTATGCACTTTCTAAAAATCCAAACCATCAAGTTATTGAATTGTTGTTGAAATTTGGAGAAAATTTGAAAATCAAAGTAGAATAACCAAAAAATAAATTTATAAAGAATAATCTATAATCAAAAATTAAAATTATATCTTTAGTTTCAAAAAATGTCTCTTTTATTTTATGCTATTAAAAATAGAGCTGACTCAAAAACATTGCAAGTTTTGGTTAATTATGGTGCTGATTTAAAAGAAATTTTTAGCGACAAAACAGCAATTGATTTCGCCATTTTGAATCAAAACTCTTTGGAAGTTATTCAATTTCTTCACAAAAATGGGGTTGATATTAAAAGGAAATCAAAAGCAAATTATAATTGTCTACATTTTTTCATTTTGAAAAAATTAGAATCAAAAGAAATTTGTCAATTTCTCATTTCTCAAGGAATAGATGTTTTGGATCCAATAAATCCCCCACTCGAAACAGCTTTGGAAAAAGGAGTTGATGAAAATATTCTGGGAATAATGCTCTCAAAAGTTACTAAAGAGAAAATGAACGAATTCACTGAAAAGAAAAAACCAAATATTTTCTTGAATCTCGCACTTTCCTTTTCAACAAAATACGAAATTATTCAATTATTAATTCAACTTGGATGTCCAATTAATGGAGTGGATAAAAAGTGGAAAACACCTCTTCATTTAGCTCTTGAAAATGGAGCAGATTTCCAAAAAATCCAATTACTAATTAATTCGGGAGCATCAATCAACTTTCAATCCAAATCGAGAAATCATCTTTGTAATTCAATATTATCAACTGCAATTACATCTTTCAGGGATTTAGATATTATCAATTTAGTTATTGATTCAGGAGCGGAAATTCTTGATCAAGATATGGTTATTGCTTTCCAGAAAAATTATCCAGTATTTTTATATCTTTCCAAAATCAATCCAAATTTTAGTTTTGAAAAGAATTTGTGGGATTTGATTAATCGCAACTCAAATCTAAATGATGAAAAAATCAAATTTGTTGTGGATCACATGAAAGATGTCAATCACAAAACAACAAATCAAGAAAACATTTTGCATTTGTTATGCCAATTACCTCCTGTTTCACCTCAAATATTTGAATATGTGATTTTAAAGGGAGTTGATTTGAATTCCCTGAATTTGTATTCAAGAGCACCCTTTTATAATTTATTTACTTATTACAATTCAGATCAAATCATTGAAATTCTACCAATTTTCCTTCATTTTGGGATGGATTTAAATTATTATATTCGTAATATGAACTCCTTTCTGTCTGATTTGACTCAAAGCTGTTTAGATTATAAGTGTTGGAAATTGATTTTACCAAAATTGGGTTTGATTATTAATTGATTTAAATTCAAATTCAAATTCAAATTCAAATTCAAATTCAAATTCAAATTTTTGATTTTTATTTAGATGTTGTTGATCCTCTGGATGAAATTTTGATTTCTCCATTTGATCATGAAGTGTTTTATTTAAAAACTCTATCTTCTGTTTGTTATTCAAGTGTTGATTTGGATAAAACACTCAAAATTGTTGATGTTTTTCAAGCATACACAAGTTTTTGTGATGATTTTATGAAATTATTCAAATTGCAATTTCTTACAGATTTGGAAATTACATTTTTGGATGGAGATTTTGTTAAAATTCATAAGTTGATTTTATCAGCAAGAATTGGAGAAGATCGAATTGAGAGATTTATTGAATTTTGTGCAAAAAAAACACAAAGAGATTTGAAGTTTTTGTTTCAATGGATTTATTCAGGATCTTTTTTTGATCTTGAATATGAAAAATTATTATTTGATGATTTTGAAAAATTTTGTGAAGAAAAAAAGCAATTTGTGTATGAAATTAATGAAAAACACGATGAAGTAATGCAAAGTATTTCAGATGAAAGGAAAAATAACTTCAACTCGGTTTTGAATAGTTTAATTGAAATGGGAATAATCAAAAATCAAGAAGAATTATTTGGTAAATCAAAAGTGGATGGATTAAGAAAAGATATCCAAAAATTATTTTATCAAGATGAATCAAAAGATTTCTCAATCATTTCAGAAAAAGAAGAAGTTAAGGCTCACAAAATAATTTTAGCTGCTCGTTCATATTTGTTTTATGGGATGTTTTTAAATGTGGATGATGATTCAAATCGAGTGAATGATTACAGTGGGAAAAGTAAAAAATCAATTGAACAAATTGTGAAATTTTTATATTTTGACAGAATTGATCAAAATATCCAGGAAAAAAATATCGAAGAGTTGGAAGATGCAGATAAATATTATCAATTTAATGAGAAATCTATTTTCCCATTACTTTTAGAAGGATTCAAGATGGTACAACAAAAAAAAATTTTGTGAATTGAAAAAAATTTTTTTCCGATTTTTGATTTTCATTTTCTCTTTTTCTTTTCATTTTGTTTTTTTTTTTGTCAAAATGGAAACTGAAAAAACTGAATTACTTTTCAAAGTGATTGTTGTTGGAGATCCAGGAGTAGGAAAAACAAGTTATATCAAGAAATTAGTTGAACAAAAATTTAATCCAAATGAAAAAACAACAATAGGAGTTGATTTCCAAGTGAAAACATTAAAAGAAGAAAATAAATTACTTCAACTCCAAATGTGGGGTAGTTATTTCTTAATAAAAAACATTACAAATAAATAAAATAACTCAAATGCGTTTTGTTTCTTTTAGATATTGCAGGAAATCCCAATTTTATATCAGTTACACATAATTTTTATAAAGGCGCAAGTGGCGCTTTCTTAGTTTTTGATGTTAGTGATATCAAAACTTTCAATAGAATATCTAATTGGAAGGATGATATTGATGAGAAAATTCAAATCAATGGTGAAAAAATTCCTGTTTTTCTTTTGGGTAATAAATGTGATCTTGAAAGCAAAGTTCGTGTTGATCTCCAACAATTCGCTCGATTGAATGGTTTTGTCGGTTTTGATTTTGTTTCTGCTAAAAAAGGAAATAATGTTGATGAAACAGCTGAAAAAATGGCTAAAATTCTTTGTGAAAATGCAAACACTCCAATTCATGAAATTAAAATTCATGATGAGAATTTTGTTGATTTTGAGAATCCTAAAAAGAAAAAAGAAAAATGTTGTTAATTTTAATTAAAAATTAAATAAACAAAATTAAATAAACAAAAATTTTTTTTTTTTTTCTTAATTTTTTGCTTTTTTATTTTTTTCTTTTCTTTAAAAACAAAACAAAAACAAAACAAAAAACAAAAAAGGTTTTTTTCTTTTAATTTTATTTTTAAAATTATTTCCATAAGAAAAACCATAAAGAAAATGAAAGAAAATTAATTAATAAATTAATTCCTAATAGTTCAATTAAGAGATTGTTATTCATTTTCTCTTATATACATGAAATTAGGGAATATTTTGAAGTCTATTTACAAAACCAAAACACAAAACAAAACAAAAACAAAATAAAACAAAACAAAACAAAACAAAACAAAACACAAAAACAAAACAAAACAAAAACAAATTACAAATTAAAAAGTGGAATAAAAGAAAAATATTATTTAATATTTAAATTAATATTTAATATTTAAATTAATATTTAAATTAATATTTAATATTTAAATTAATATTTAATATTTAATATTTAATATTTAAATTAATATTTAAATTAATATTTAATATTTAATATTTAAATTAATATTTAATATCTAATATTTAATATTTAATATTTAATATTTAATATTTAAATTAATATTTAAATTAATATTTAAATTAATATTTAAATTAATATTTAAATTAATATTTAAATTAATATTTAAATTAATATTTAATATTTAATATCTAAAAATTTGGAATAAAAGACATTGATTTTCCTTGTTTTTTCATTTTTTTCTTTTTAAACGGTTTTTGATTTTAATTAAATTTTCTTCTATCCAAAAAATTTAATTAAAATCATTATCAATTCTTTTATTGATAAAAAAAACCAAGAAGAAAATAAAATAAAGATAAATTATTCCTTTGGTTCAAGTAAGGGAAATTAAACTACTTTCTCTTATATAGGCTTTAGGAAACATTTTCATAAATTAAATTAAATTAAATTAAGTTAAAAAAAGTGGAATTTGATTTTAATTTTGATTTTAATTTTGATTTTAATTTTGATTTTGATTTTGATTTTGATTTTGATTTTGATTTTGATTTTAATTTTGATTTTAATTTTAATTTTGATTTTGATTTTGATTTTGATTTTGATTTTGAATTTGATTTTTGAATTTGATTTTAATTTTTCATTTTTCATTTTAATTTTAATTTTAATTTTAATTTTAAATTTGATTTTGATTTTAATTTTAATTTTAATTTTAATTTTAATTTTTCATTTTTCATTTTTCATTTTTTCATTTTTCATTTTTCATTTTTTCATTTTTTCATTTGTTTTTAAAATAAAATATTTATAAAATAATGACAGATAGTTGCGATAGTGAATACGATAATCCAGGAAGTATCAAAGACTTCGGGTCATTTTTTGTTAAAATGTCAGGAGTACAAATAGCATTAGGAATCTGTGTAGCATTAGGTTCAGTTGGGTCATACATTCCTCAATGGATCAAAATATTTCGAAAAAACTCAGTTGTAGGAATCAGTGTATTCACGATATTTTTAACGACAATCAACCAATTCTTGTCAACAGTCAACGTTTCCATTTTTCGTTTTCCAGTTCTTTTAGGATGTTCTCAATATGGATTCCATCAATGCGGTTCTGCATTGCTGGGTTTTATTCAGATTGTTGGATTGTGGCTTATTTATTTCCCAATTTTTCAGTTATTTTTATTATATCATGGATTGGATTCAAATCAAAATCCGTTAACGGATAAAAAACTCAAAAAAGAATATCTTTTGGCTTGGATTTTATATATAATTGTGATTGTTTTGGATCTTGTTTTAGTATTTGTTTCCGTTTATACAATTGCCAAACTAGGCGCTTGTAATAGCAAAACAAGAATGTTTGCAAAATTTATTGGATATATTGGTTCATTCAACAATTTTTTCCAATATTTGCCTCAAATTTATAAAACTTACAAAATGAAAACTGCCGGGTCTTATTCAATTCCTACTCTTCTTATTCAAGCTCCTGGCGGTTTGGTCAATGTTTATTTTCTTGCTTTTGTTGCAAAAGAGAATATCTCAACTTGGCTGACTTATTTTTGTGCTGATATCCAACAATGGGTTCTTTTGATTTTGTTGCTCTATTATTTTTTTAAGGAAAAAAAACAACTCAAGATCAAAAAAAATCTTGAAAATCAAAGTGAAAATAAAGTTGATTTTGAAGAAGATGAAGATCAAATTGAAAATCAAAATAAAATTCAAAATAAAATCCAAAATGAAATTGAAATTGAAACTGAAACTGAAAACGAAACTCAAAAATTATTGAATCGTAAAGATGATGGAATTGATTTTTCTTTAGAAAAAGGAAAGATTAATTAATTAATTTCTTTTGTTTCTCTTCTTTATTATTATTATAATTTTTAATTAATAACTAATTAACTTTTAAAAATAAATTTTCTTTTAAATTTTATTCCAAATTTCATTTGATTCTGGAAATTTATTTTATTGTGTTTTCTTCTTTAAAAAACAAAGCAAAAACAAAGCAAAAACAAAACTAAGTCAAAAAAAAATATTAATATAATATAATTAATATTAATATTAAAATTATAATTATAATTATAATATTTTTTTTTTTTTGGGAATTAATGGAAATTATTTTTGATTTGTAAATTTAGGTTTGAAATTCTCAATTGTTTCAAAATTTGAATAATAATCTTGATTTTCAATAAATAGTAATTGATTCAATAATTTTATAATTTCAAGAATATTTTTGGTAAATTCTTTTAAATTTGATATTGATTGATTTTGTAATTTTTCTAAATCTTCAATCAACTGTTTTGAATTATCTTTTTCTTGAAAATATTGTTTAATTACATTTTCATTTTCATTTTCATTTTCATTTTGATTTTCATTTTGATTTTCATTTTGATTTTCATTTTGATTTTCATTTTGATTTTTATTTTCATTTTCATTTTCATTTTCATTTTGATTTTCATTTTCATTTTCATTTTCATTTTCATTTTCATTTTGATTTTCATTTTCATTTTGATTTTGATTTTCATTTTTATTGTGAATATATGTATGTAAAATATTGAAAACTATTTGAAAAATTTTGGGAATTTGATAATTAGTTTCATGAAATATCTTATCAATCCAAGGTATAGAAACTTCATTTTGAGAATATTTTAAACAAACTTCAGAAATAATTGTAATTTTGTGAATAAAATCTTCTGTATTAATTTTTTGATAATTTTCGTATTGATCTAAAATTGTGTTGATATTATAAAAATATAAATAAAAAAATAATAAAATAGCTTTCTCTCTGTATTGAGGAAATGAAGCTTGAATTATCAAATCGAAAAAATTATCATTTGTGGTTTTAAATGATTCAATATCAAAATTTTCTCTTTCTTTGATCAAAAAACTTAATATTAATAAATTCCAATTCCCAAAATTTATACAATGTTGATTATCAAAGTCTAAATCTTGAATTGTTTCAATATTTGCCTTGATTTGTGTTGAATTTGCTAAAATTTGAGAGGAAAATATTTCAAATATCAAATAAAGAAGCTTTTTTGAAGTAATTTTTGTCATACTATTCTTCATAAATTCAGCAATAAAAACGAAATTATTCATTCTTTGGAAAAACAATCTCATTAAAATTTCACGTATTCTTGTCCTAGAAATATTCAATAAATCAATGACATTACTCAGCGAATTTTCTGTGAAATTGATATCTGATATTGTGACTACAATTTCTGAAAAGAAAAAGATGATCAAATTTTCTGAAATTGTTTTGAAATTCAAATTGATTTCTTGTTCTTGAAAACTCAGAAATTTTTTCAAATCATCCTGAGCACAAAACATCAAGAAAGCTTTGATAAATCGATGAATACGGTCTGTATTCTGATAATCTTGGCTATATTTTCCTGATTCCAAATTTTCTTGTGAAATGATAGCAGCTCTCAACATATTGTATAGAAAATTGGTATAAATCTCACTTTTTTTCAAATCTTTTGTTTTGTCAAAATTTCCGACCATTTTTATGAATAAAACTATTAGAATAATTTTAAACTCTGAGGATTTCATCGCTTTAATTGATTCCATAATATCGTTAATTGGGATAATTTCATGGATTTTGCTATTTTTCCTAGATATATTAACAATAATTTTATTCTCTTTTTTTTCTGTTCTGATTGGATTTACAGTAGATATCAAATTTTTTGCAAAATCAATTATTGAATTGTAGGTACTTTCTTCCACTTCTTTTTCAGCAGAAATATTTTTGCAAAAGAAATTGATAATTTCCATTCTTTCTTCTTCAGATTGATAGTAAAAAATATTCCACAAAATGGATATAATCAACTTCAACCGATTCTCACTTAATTGCTGTGATTTTGATGACAAATACACTTCCCAATCAAATTTGTAAAAAGAGGAAATGGTAATTAATGCATTATTTGGTTTTATCGATTCAACAAATTCTTGGATAAGTTCTTCATCAACTACAATTTTCGACCAATTGATGTATTTTGTCAGAGCTTGTGAGAATGATTGTGAAATTGATCCCTTTGGAAATTTTTCAAAATCCAAAAGAAATTGTTTGTAGTCATGAACGAAATTTGTGGAATCAACACATTCTTGAAATTGTTCACAAATATTCTTCATAATTTCATTTGTGATTTTAATATGATCCAAAAAATGAAAAATTTCTAAAAATTGGAGATAAAGAGTCTTGAATATAAAATAACGGAAAGAAACTTTTGAATTCATTTCCATTTTAGATTGGTATTCGAAATTTGTTTCATTGGAAGATTTCATTTGCGAAATGCAATCGCAACTTGAAAGTAAATTGAAAAATTTGATTAAATATTTCAATATCGTTTCTGGGAAAACACTGAATAACTGGAAAATATCGAATTGCTTTTTTTCTACATTGGCAAAATCGTTTTCTATAAACAATATATGTGTAAACGATGCCATTTGCTCGTTTAAGAATGTTATTGTATAGATAAATTGATCAAAAGACAATTTTGATTTAATTGGAAGTGAAAGTAAAAATTCCCAAAGATTTGAAATTTCAACTCCATCCTCTAAGAATTTTTTCAGCGAGAATTCGAGGATATTGGTGTAAAATTTTGGGAATTGCGCTTGTAAATAGTTTTTCAATTGATTTTGTAGATTGGCTAATTCTGCTAATTTTTTTGGATAAGCTTGATTTTTAAATCTTGAGAAAATGAGCTTGAAAATCAAATGCAGTGTAAAATCCATTTCTTGATCCTTAGTTTCATTTTGGTTCATTTCAGAATATAAATTGAGGAAAATTAGAACGATGCTTTCAAAATTTTTGTTTGCGAAATTATAAATTGGGGGAAAGAGTATTGAATAATTATTGCACATTTGAACTAGAATTTGATTTGTCCATTTGATGTGAATAAATTGCATTTTTCTTTTTTGCTCTTCTTGATGACAATTTTCCATAAATTTACCCAGAATTTCAAATGCTTTTTCAAGAAAGAAAATTGCAAAAGAAACTTTTTTTGATATCAATGGATATTGCGAAAGATATTTGGAAGCTAATAATCTGTTTCTATTTAAGGAATCAATCATTGAAGCCTTTTTCTTAAATGCTGGGAACATAAATAACAAAGATTCTTCTCGAATTTCCAAGATATCAGGAAAAGTAAATGTGAAAATGTGTTTTTCTTGTTCGTTTTTGAAAATTTTGGAAATGAAATTGAAGAAGAAAACATCCATTTTTTTATGATATTTCAATTTGTTTTGGAAAGATGTTGCTTCGGAAACAAGCAGATCAATGTATTTCCTGAAATCTTTATTTATATCGTCAATAGCATCTATATCATGTTCAAACTTGATAATTTTGTCAAAGCTCATTTTGAACCATGACAAAATATATCTTCGATCGTAAATTGGGATTTTGTTTCCATTAATTGATATTTCATTTTTGATTTGATTTTCATCACCATAATCATCATCATCATCTTCTATATTATTTTCGTTATTTTTGGCTAATGAATCCAAACCATTTCTATGATGGTTTTGCAAAGAATGAGGAGCGTGTTGATCAGCATTTGAAACTGTTGTTTTTTCCAAATCATTCTCATTGGTAAAAAAGGAAGCGAAAATTTTTTGGTATTCTAATTGCAAAGAAGATTGGTAAATTGTGCTTGGTTTATGGAAAAGATCAAACCACAAAAAATTCGATTTCTTGTCAAAAAGATAATTTGTAACGAGAGACATTAATTTCGAGAAAAAATACTCATCATGGAATTGTCTTTTTTTGCTGTATGCTTGTGAGAAAAGATTTTGGATATCTTTCTGAATCCAGTATTTCATTGAAGAAAAAAGCAATCCAAAATCTGATTGTAGATTTGTTGATTCCAAAACAGAATTTTTTGAAATATCCTCAAGTCTTAAAATAAGTTCGTCAAATAAATGATGTTTTGAGTCTGGATAAAGCATTAATAATTCCGATCCAAACCATCCAATTTTATATGAAAATTTTTTCCTTTTCGTGGGAGATTGTTTGAAATGTTGGATTGGTTCACTATCGGGATTAATATCGATATTTTTTGAGTTTTCAGCCATAAGACGGAAGGATTGAGTATCTAAACTTTCGAAATACAAGGCAAAAAAAGTTTGCCAAATTAAGGGCGAAAGAGGATGGTCAGATTGATGGAAACGCACAAAATCAACCCACCAAAATAAATGATTTAAATGAACCGAAATTACTTTTGATTTTATAAATTTGGCAATTTCTTTTGGTTGCTTTTCAAGAATCTGTTTCCCAATAATTTTTCTATTTGGAACTTCTTGTTTTGTTTCTGCCATTAACAAAACAAATAGAATATACGACAAATTGTGAATAAGATTAAGACGTTCTTTGTGGCTCAAATTCTTGCGAAAAATAAACGAAGAGCAATGAATAATTCCAAAGGGATTTTGAGAGACTTGGTTGGATGACTGGTCTTGGAATCTGTGGATAAAGAACATTTCAACTAATTGATAGAAATCAAATACAAAGGATAATCTTGTTAAATTATTTAAACAGTAAATTATAGTTGAATTTCGATTCCAATCTTGGAAGGAGGTCAATAAAGAGAGCCAAAATAAAACGATGTTATTAAATTCATTTGAGCAGTCAATTTCATCCAAATTTTTCTGTTTTATGGATTTGTTTGGATTTGTCCCAATAGATGAAATTAGCATTGTGTAAATAAAATCGCTGATAAACATTTCTGTTTTGCATGAAGGAGATTGCATATATTCTGTTGGAATTGATTCTAGGCTTATTATTTTTTGGAAATAATCTCTGTAAAGAAATTGGACATTATTCATCAATTTTAGGCAATATTCAAGCGAATTTTCTTCCTGGTTTGTTTCTTGGTTTTCGTTATTTTTTCGCACAGAAATATTGTGGAAAGTTTCTTTAATCAGGAGATATAACACCTTTGCAAAATAATGAATGGTTTTTTCTTTGATAAACGGTTGAAAAAGTTTATTGCATAGTGTGTCGAGATCCCTTTTTTGATCTTTCAAATAATTTTGGAGAATTTTATTGAAATTTGTTGATATGAGAATTGCATAAGAAGATATTGATGTGAGATTTTTGTTGATCTTTTTTTCAAATTGAGAGAAATCCAAAGGCTCTAAATATCTTTCTCCGTTATTCTTAACAATTTTCAACTGGAGAAATATTTTCCAGCACCATTTATAAAAATGAGCCTGATTTTGTAACGACTGCTTTTTCATTTCTAAAGATCTTTGTTCAATTGCTAATAAAATCATTTGGTGAAAATTTGGATGGATATGCAGAGAATCAGAGGAATATTCCCAGTTCAGTTTCTCAATTATTTGTGTTGCAGAAGCGAAATGGGGTGTTCCAAAAGGATAATTGATCCATTCTTTGATTATTTGAAAGTGCTTTTTGGAAGGAGACCATAATGCAATGGGAATTACTAAAATAAAGGAATACATGACTTCCGGTGCTACTGTATTAGGAAGACTATTGTTGATTTGCTCTAAAAGAAACCCTGAATGCTGGTGTTGGTCTTGCAAAATCTCTTTTGTTGTTTGCAAAAGGGTTTTGAGATAAATTTGGTTGTTGTTGTGGTTCGAACTCGAGATTTTCCAGAAAAATAAAATCAAAGAAGTGGATAATTTTTCGTTGTTTTGGAACTTTGCCATCTTGCCAAAGATGTAAATAATTGGCACTCCAATATCATAAGGACAGTTGAGCACAAAATTCCCATCTTGATTAATTTTGTCTATTTTTTCGCTTGGATTCTCAAAATTTGCTTTTTCAATACGTATTTTTTGATCAGGCTCTTTTTCTAATATTTGAAACATAAAATTGATAACTTCCCATGATGTATTTAACGAGATGATTTCGTATGGGATTGTTGTTAAGAAATACATCAAGTGAGGAACTTGTGAAATATTATGGATAGCTTCAAGAAAAATGCTATCAACAAATTCGTGTTTGCGGGAAATATCGAAAATATTTGATTTAAAAACAGGAGTTGCAATTTCTCTTGAAAAATCAATAATTTTTTGAGTGATGATTTTGATTTCGTAAATTGTTGGATCTAATTTTTGGAGAATATCGCCAAAATTTCTGCAAATTTCAAGAACATAATTCTGGAATTGAGTAAAATCTTTGAATGGATTTGAATTCAAAAAATCAATAAGTTTAGTAAATGGGATATTATTAATAAATTCAATCAAATTAATTTGCATATCATATCCCAATGGCTTGTTATTTTTATCTCCATTTTCAAGAATTCTATAAGCCATTGTCAAAGTATCATTGAAAAGACCCAAATTTTCTAAGTTTAAATCATTTGGAAATCGAACTAATTGCTTTGCCCATTGGATTGAACCAGATGAAAGAAGTATTTCTTGAAACATATATAGTAAATGGCTTGTATTTCCGAAGTAAACCAAGCATAATCCCAAGGATACAATTCGATCTCTGATGAATTGGAGAAGTAATTCGAATGAAGAATTTACTAAATTAAAATTTTGATTTTGATTTTGATTTTGATTTTGATTTCTTTTGCAATTCAATTTGAAAACCATGATTATCGACATTATCAATGTTAATGCCGATATCATAATTGAAAATTTCCAGATTAATCACAGATTCTTCTTTTTCCAAATTCTGTGAGGTTGAATTTGTGATTGATTTTGAAGTGATGCCTTCTTTTCTCGATATTTTATTGGAAACAATGCATTCCCAATGAAATAGAAGTTGGATAATTTCTTGGATTTGGAAAAGAACTTGATTTTGGGATTCTTGGTTGAATTGAGCCATTTGAGAAGATGTATTGATTGAATTGGATTGGCTTTGTTGAACCAATTGGTTGAAGGAATTGATATTCAGTAAAACTGAGTAAATTAAATAGTCAAATTGAATTTGGAATTTTTGGAAATTGCAAGATTCTTTTGCCATATAATCTGACATTAAAATAGTCAAAAGATTAAATTTGGTTTCAAGATCTTTTGCATGAGCATTGTCGAAAAAGGCTGTTTGATAATTGATTTGCTTGATATCCCCTTGTATTGCTATTCTTGCAGGAGTTGTGCTAATTTTCCAAAGTTTTGAATTAAATTCTTCAATTTGAGCTTTAAATTCTTGAGAAATTGATTTGTATTTATCGATTTGAATTGAAGTTTTAAATATGTTTTGAATTGTCTCTTTGAATTTTGCAATTTTTTCCTTTATCTTTTTATTTTTATTTTTTATAAAAAATTTAGAAAAAAAAAAACAATTTTTCATTTTAAAATGAGTTTGTTTTTATTTTTATAATTTTTTATTATTTTTAATAAGTTTTTGTTTAAAAAAGAATTGAGATTGAAAACGAAATTAAAAAAATTTTTTTTTAAAATTTTAAATAATATTATTTAATTACGTTTTGATCAAAAGCATTTTGATTCATTGAAAAAATTTAAAAATGAAAAGAAAAAAAATGAAAAATCAAAAAATGGAAATTCAAAATTTTTTTCCCTTTTTATCATTTTCATTTTTTTCTTTTCATTTTTTTTTTTAAATTAATTTTAAAAAAATAAAAATAAAATAAAAAATAAAATAAAATGATTTATCAACCTCGTTTTCAACCTTCACAATTTGAAATAAATAATCAAACCAATCCTCATCATCCGAATATCAATCAATTCAGAGCAATGAATCCACCACAAACATTGCAAAATTTACGAAACAATCCAACTTTCCCAACACAACAACCCGGACTAAATCCAATGCAAATGATGCCAAATGCAATGCAATTAAACCAAATAAATCAGCGAAATCAATTGAACCAATTAATGAATCCGCAAGAACCTCCGGGATTAGGAGCAACACCAGCGATAATTCAACTTCCGATTATTAATTTGGATGAAGATGAAGATTTTAGTGATGATAGTGATGAAAATATAAACCAAAATATGAAAATTGAAAATATTCACGAGGAAATTACAAACAAACAAAATGAGACAGATATAAATCAAGAACAGACAGAGAACAACGGAATTATAATGCCGCATCAAGAAGATCAAAACGAGAAAAATCAAGCAAGAATGAATGAAGAAAATTACGGGTATAATCTGAATCAAAAAGAGCTCAGAAGCGAAAAAATGATCAAGAAAATCATTAACCCGGATGATGTGGACAGGGTTGTAAGGCAGACGTTTAAAGGAAATGTGGCGCCTACTCCAGCATTGCATACTGTCGCTTCTGTTTTATCACCTCAATTGAGAGATTTGTTTCTTCCAAGACCTCCTTTATTAGTGATTCAAGACGACGAGAATAAAAAACCCAAAATATTTACCCCCATCTCGTCTTTATTTAATAAGATCAACCCAAATCAAAGCGAGAATTCTCCCGATGGAAGACAGTTCTTGACAACTGAGGAAAAAAAGCAAATCAAAAAGCAACAAAAACAAGAAAAAAATAAAAAAAGAATTGATGATGAAAAAAAGAAGTGGAATCCTAAAAAGGATCCAAATGCGAAATCCAATCCGCGAAAAACGGTGTTTGTTGGAAGAATAAACAAAACAACCAGCGAGCATAGATTGAAGAAATACTTTGAAATTTATGGGAAAGTTCGAAGTGTAAGAATTGTTTATGATAAAGTGACTGGAAAATCAAGAGGATATGGATTTGTTGAATATGAACATGAACGAGATGCCGAATACGCCCGAAAAGACGCAGACGGGATGAAAATTGATGAGAAAAGAATAGTTGTTGACAAAGGAAAAAGGGAGAGTGAGTCCCGATTGGGTTCCACAAAGATTAGACAGTGGAAGAATAAACAAAAAAGAGCAAAAAAATGATGATAATAAAAATCAAGATAAAACTGATGAAAATCGGAATTCCCACAAGGATTCCCGATACGAAAGAGATTACTATCAAAGCCCCTATCGTGATGAGTCTCCAAAAAGAAGATCTAGTCATTCTTTTCTTAGAAGTAGGGATGGCGACCATTATGAAGCTCCTAAAACTGATTCAAATAAAAGATATCATAAAGATGATGAAAATTATTATGAAAATCATTATGAAAATGATAAATCAAGAACTGAACATAAAAAAAGGCATTCTGATAGGAATAGAAGCAAAGAACACTCAAGAAGAAGTGATAGGCATAGAAGTTCTCATCATAACGACCAATATTTTGATATTGATAAACCTTCTGACCAACAAAATTTATTTCCTAATTATGGATCAATTAGGGATGATAAATATTAAAAAAATATCAAAAAAAAAAACAATAAGAATTTATTTTCAAATTTAATAAAAAATTTAAAACAATTTTAATAAAAAAAAAGCATTTATTAATGAATTTGTTTTGAAATTTAATAATAATAATAATAATAATAAAAAATTTGGAAAAGAATTTTGAATTTATTTTGGATTGTTTTTAAATTTGGAAAGAAAAAAAAAATAACAAGAATAATTAATCAATCAATCAATCAATCAATTATTTTTTTTCTTTTTCATCATCTGAATTTTCTTTTTGATTGTTATTGTTATTGTTATTAAAATTTGTTGATGTTCCATAATCAATTTTAAAAAATTTGGTTTTTTCTGTAACTAAAGATTGAATATAATCATGAACATTTCTTTGAAGATCTGAAACCAAATCATAATTATCAAGGGTTATAGGGAAATTCTTTTTGAAATCATTCAAATCAAAACGAGATTGTTCATTTTTCTTGCTAATTTTCTTTTGTAATTGCTGAAGAGGAACAGTCATATTTTGAACCTTACGGAATTTTTGAATAAGACTATTCGCATCATTTTGAGGCCATTCAATATAAGGAATTTTCAATTTGGGAAGATTATGCAAAAAACTTTCATTGACTGTATTATCATCAAAATTAAAATATTGCAAAGTGTAATCCTCAGTTTGGAGTTTTTTGATTAAATCAACAATTGGATCTTCTTGGGAACGGATATTCATTGAAGTTAAATAACTCATCCAAGAATTTCCTTGAATATCCAATCCAATTAATTTTGATTCAGGAAGTTTTTTAAGAAGTTCGACAAGTGATAATCCAAGATAGTTTCTTTGATCTCCTCTTATTCGCAAGTGTTTTACTGGCGAAGTTGGAAGGAAGAGATGAGACAAATGCTTCACGCATTGTTTTGATTCAGAAGGTTGAAAATTCGCGGAAATTGATAATCGAGTGATCGAATTATTTCCGCATAAAGGTCCTTTATCTGCAAAAAGTATTTGTGCTCCTTTTGCGCCAAGCAATGTCGAATCTAATAACAGTTCTTTCAGTGTGCTGGAGCGATCTTTTTCAAGACTATTCGCGATTCCTTTTGCTCCAGTTTCCTTAAGTTTATTATGGCTTAGATTCAGAATAAAATCATGGAATTCTGCATGAGTTACAATTGATTCGATCAAACTTTGGCATTTATCAGGTGGGAAGTTCGTTGATGAAAGATCCAATTCTGAAAGCGCTCTTGACTCCGCAAGAAAGTTTGAAAGTGATTTGTAATCGTTTTTTTGGAACTTGTTTTTGGATATGTTCAGATAGGCAAGCTCTTTTTTGCAATATTCTTGAATATGTCCAAAAAAGCTTTGCAGTTTTAAATCGCATGAAGAAAAAAATATCATTTTCAAATGGCTTGATTTCAGTGATTTCAGAAATTCTCCAAAAGCTTCTGTTCCTTTTGTTGAAAATGAATTGTTGGATAAGTTCAAAACTTGTATTCCATGATGGTTTGGATTTTTGGATAAAGTTTGGAATAAATTTTGAATCACTTTGGGTTTCATCCAGCAAAAAGATAAATCAAGATGTATTAACCCAGAATGGAGCAATTCTATTCCTTTGAAGATATTCGATTTCAAATCAAGTAGGTTGAATGAAAGATTCAAATAGTTGATTTGTATTCTTTCATTTTTTTCAAGTTGATTTGCAAATTTTTGGGAAGTAATTTTATTATTTGTTCCTGAAACAATCAATATTTTAAGTGATTTGCTCTTCAGTATCAATTCTGTTTCCTCAATTTTGGTAAATATTTGATCGTGGAATCCTGAGATCTTGATTCCATTGAAAAAGGAATTGAAATTAAATGCAGTTAGTATTGGGTAAATACTTGTTGATTCCATTGTTAATGTTTCTAAAAAATTAAATTGTGTTAAATCAAGAAGTTTTTGTTCATATAAATTTGGATTTTCTGCCATTTTTTGAACAAATTGAATCACTTGTTCATTTGGTTTTGAATCATAATAACAACAAAATCCTTTATAAATTTTGATAAAATGTTCTCCACTATCAGATTCTATATTGATATCAACATTAATATTTGTAATATTTATAATATTTATAATATTTTTTTTACCTAAATTAACTGAAGGAATTCTAATTAATTTCCATTAAAAAATTAAATAAAACAAACAATTAATTTTAATTGAAAGAAAATGAATAATTAAAATTAATTTATTTACTGTATTTCTCCTTTTATTATGTCATTACTAATTTGTGTTCTTGTTAAATCTTGATAATTTGTTAAAATTGTAGTTGCAATTTCTTCACATTTTGGATGAAAAAATTTGAAAACAAAAGAAGGATTAGTAAATTTCAATTCAATCTAAATTAAAAGAAAAAAAATTTTTAATTAAAAAAAAATTTTCATTTAATTTAATTTCTATTTACATGTTCTTTATCAATAAGATTTAAACTTGAAATATAAGGAAGAAAACCTTCACGACAAATCTAATAAAAGAAGGATTTAAAAGAATTTTTTTTTCTTAAAATTAAATTTAAAATTTAAATTTTTTTTTAATACATGAAAAGTTGGATTTTTCTTATTTTTTCCTAAAGTAATAAATAAAAATTCAGTTAAAATTATAATTCTTTGTTCTGTTCTTCCATATTTTTCTTTATCTTTTAAAACCCAATCAATAAATTGTTCAGTTCCTTTTCCTTGAATAAGTTTTCTTGCTTTTTTTTTATGAGAATCTTTTAAAACTCTTATTTTCTCACTCATTTTTACTTTTTTGCTTTTTTTTTTTGTTTAATTTTCTCACAAATTAAAAAAATAAGAAAATGAGAAAAAAATGAAAAAAAAATTTTGTTTTTTAATTTTTTTCATTTTTTAATTTAAAAAAAAAAAAACGAAAATGAATTTTGAAAATGAAAGATTTAATGAATTAATTAATTCATATAAAGAATTAACTGAAAGAGGACTTTATACAAGTGCAAAATGGTAATTTTTATATTTACAACTTTACAACTTTATTTACAAATTTACAAATGAATTTATTTACAAATTTATTTACAACTTTATTTACAACTTTATTTACAAATTTATTTATAAATTTATTTACAAATTTATTTATAAATTTATTTACAACTTTATTTACAAATTTAAAATTTATTTACAAATTTATTTACAACTTTATTTACAAATTTATTTATAAAAATTTTAATTTTTTTACAAATTTTATTTACAAATTTATTTAAATTTTATTTACAAATTTATTTACAAATTTGTAAATTTATTTACAAATTTATTTTACAAATTTATTTAAAATTTATTTTTACAAATTTATTTATAAATTTATTACAAATTTATTTTAGGTATAAATTTATTTTACAAATGTGAATTTATTTACAAATTTATTTACAAATGAATTTTATTTACAAATTTATTTACAAATTTATTTTTACAACTTTATTTTACAAATTTATTTACAAATTTATTTATAAATTTATTTTTACAAATTTATTTTACAAACTAAATTTATTTACAAATTTATTTATAAATTTATTTACAAATTTATTTTATAAATTTATTTACAAAATTTATTTACAAATTTATTTACAAATTTATTTAAATTTATTTACAATTTTATTTACAAAATTTTAATTTATTTACAAATTTATTTACAAATTTATTTACAATTTTATTTTACAAATTTATTTACAAATTTATTTACAACTTTATTTATAAATTTATTTTAAAAATTTTATTTTACAAATTTATTTATTAATTTTATTTTACAAATTTTATTTTTTTAAATTTTTTTTAAATTTTTTATTTATAAATTTATTTACAAATTTATTTCTTACAAATTTATTTACAAATTTATTTACAATTTATTTACAAATTTATTTACAAAATTTATAAATTTATTTTACAAATTTATTTACAAATTTATTTATAAATTTATTTACAAATTTATTTACAAATTTATTTATAAATTTATTTTACAAATTTATTTTAATAAATTTATTTATAAATTTATTTTATGAATTTATTTACAAATTTATTTACAAATTTATTTTACAAATTTATTTTACAAATTTATTTACAAAGTTTTTACAAATGAATTTTATTTTACAAATTTATTTACAAATTTATTTTAAATTTATTTACAAATTTATTTACAAATTTTATTTACAAATTTATTTATAACTTACTAAATTTATTTACAAATTTATTTATAAATTTATTTACAAATTTATTTATAAATTTATTTTACAAATTTATTTATAAATTTTTACAAATTTTTTTTTAAATTTATTTACAAATTTATTTACAAATTTATTTACAAATTTATTTTATAAATTTATTTACAAATTTATTTTATAAATTTTATTTTACAAATTTTTACAAGTTGTTTTACAAATTTGTTTTTTTTTTATTTTTACAAGGTTTTATTTTATAAATTTATTTAAATTTATTTACAAATTTATTTACAAATTTATTTTAAATTTATTTATAAATTTATTTATTTAAAATTTATTTACAAATTTATTTTACAAATTTATTTACAAATTTATTTACAACTTTATTTACAAATTTACAAATGAATTTATTTACAAATTTATTTTATGAATTTATTTTATTTTAAAAATTTTTTAAATTTATAAATTTATTTTTACAAATTTACAAATGAATTTATTTTTTAAAATTTATTTACAAAATTTATTTACAAATTTTTGAATTTATTTACAAAAATTTATTTACAAATTTATTTTTACAAAAAATTTATTTTTATTTTAAAGGTTTTTACAAATTTGAATTTATTTACAAATTTTATTTACAAATTTATTTACAAACAAATTTATTTACATTTAAATTTATTTTTAAATTTATTTATTTATTTAAATTTATTTAAATTTACAAAATTTATAAATTTATTTACAAATTTATTTTACAAATTTATTTACAAATTTATTTTTACAAATTTATTTACAAATTTATTTACAAATTTATTTACAAATTTATTTACAAATTTATTTACAAATTTATTTACAAATTTATTTACAAATTTATTTATAAATTTATTTACAAATTTATTTAAATTTATTTACAAATTTATTTACAAATTTATTTACAAATTTATTTATAAATTTATTTACAAATTTATTTACAAATTTATTTACAAATTTATTTACAAATTTATTTACAAATTTATTTATAAATTTATTTACAAATTTATTTACAAATTTTATTTACAAATTTATTTACAAATTTATTTACAAATTTATTTACAAATTTATTTACAAATTTATTTACAAAAAAAAATAATTTTATTAAATCAATAAGGGTCGCGGAACAATTATCAAATATCCCACAAAATCAAATTCACACAGAATCACTTACTCTTAATAATAAACAAGAAATAAATCCAGAAAACATTAACCCCAATTATTTATTAGCAAGAAGTCTTTTTGACTTGAAAGAATATAGAAGAGCATCATTTTTATTAAAAAATCAAACAGGAAACAAATCAAGATTTCTTCAACTTTATTCATTATTTCTTGTATAAATTGCAAATAAATAAATACCAACATATCATCAAACAAAATAATAATCATCATTCATTAATAGGCGGGTGAAAAAAGAAAAGAAGAAGAGATTTATGAAACTGGGAAAATGATGTCTCAACATGATGTTGTTAATCGAGAACTTGCGGAAATTAAAAATATATTAGATCCGTTGTTTAATGAGGATAAACTCGATGGATTTGAATTGTTTTTATTTGGAGTTGTATTGAAAAATCTCAAACTAAAAAAACAAGCTCTCAAATCATTAATTCGAAGTGTGTCTTACTTCCCTTTGAATTGGAGCTGTTGGTTGGAAATTTGTGATTTATGTGATGATATTGAAACTGTTAATTCCTTAGAATTTAGTAAGGATATTAAACAGCATTGGATATTCCCTTTTTTTAATTCCCACATTCACATGGAATTGAATAAATATGATAAAGCATTCCAGATTTGCAAGGAGCTAGAAACTAAATATGGAGAAAATGAACATTTAAAAATTGAAATTGCTAAAGGAAGATATTTATCAGGAGATTTTGAAGAATCACAAAAAATACTTGAAGAAATCAGACAAAAAGATCCTTTTCGGATTGATAATATGGATATTTTAAGCAACATACTTTTTGTCAATCAAGAAAAAGCAGAGCTTTCACATTTAGCTCATTCTGTTATGGAAATTGATAAATTTAGACCAGAAACTTGTATTATTATTGGCAATTATTATGGATTAAGGTGTGAACATGAAAAAGCAATTATTTATTTCAAAAGAGCTTTGGAATTGGATGTTAATTATACTTCTGGTTGGATTTTAATGGGTCATGAATTCATTGAATTGAAAAATTTCCCAAATGCTATTCAAGCTTATCGCATGGCAATTGATCTCAACCCAAAAGATTATAGAGCTTGGTATGGCTTGGGTCATGTTTATGAAATACTTCAATTACCTATGTATGCATTATATTATTTTAATCAAACTGTGAAACTTCGTCCTTTTGACTCAAGAATGTGGTGCGCAATGGGTATTATTTCAATTCAAACTGAAATTATTTTGGAAGAATATATTTAACTGAAAATCAAATTCAAAATCAAAAATTCTTTTCAAATATTATCCTTTTCTCTGATTGTAAATTTAGGTAACTGCCATGAAATGATGAATGAAACACAAAATGCAATTAAATGCTATCAAAGAGCTGAAAGAAATACAGATCCACAAAATATAATTTCATTAAGACATTTAGCAAAATTATTTGAAAATTTAACACAACTTGAAAATGCAGCTTATTATCATAAAAAAACATTAATTAGATTAGATGAATTAAATGTAAAAAAATTCTTATAAAAAAATTCTTATAAAAAAATTCTGATAAAAAAATTTAAAATAGTTAAATGATCCTGATAAAATTGATTCTATGTCTTTTCTTGCAAATTATTATAAAGAAAGGCATGAACTTGAAAAAGCTGAAGAAATGTGTAATAAAATACTTGAAGATTCAAATCTTGAACAAAAAGGAAAAGAAGAAGCTCAAGCTTTATTAAGAGAAATTATGTCAATTAGAGCTCAAACTCCAATAAATTTTTCAAATGAAAGAATGACAATTTCTCCTTCACCAAGCACTAAATTTGATCCATAATTTCTTTTTTTTTTCTTTCTAAAAAAAAACAACTCAAAAATAAAATTAAAGAAAGAAAAAAAAATTTTTTATTTTTAGGGAAAGTTTTTTCTTTTGAATTTAATTATTTAGATTCCTTTTTTAAAAAAAATGGTAGTAATAGTAATAATAGATTCTCTTCTTATTTTTCTTTGATTAAAATTTTTTGTTCATATTCTTGGAGTTGTTGATGAAAACCAGGTCTAATTGCTGGTCTATTTTGATAAACAAAAACTCGAGCATCTTCAAAATTCAAAGAATTTTTCTTCATTATATAAGAAATCACAACAGAACTAGATCTACTAATCCCCATTTGGCAATGAACAAGAACACGTTCATTCAAATTTCTAGCCTCTTCAATCCAATCATAAGCCTTCTCAAAAAATTGATTCAATGGTTCAGACGGTTTATCATCAACAGGAATTTTAAAATATTTGATTCCAATTTTTGGATCATTTTCATAAACATTTTCACATTCATCACAACAATTTAAAATTCTTGATATTTTAAGTGTTTGAAGAACAAATAAATTAGAAGCTCCTCTGTAATCACCAAGATATAAAAAATCTTTAATAATTTCTGATGGAAAATTGTGTATTGGAAGATGAATTGTTGGTGGATCAATATTTTTGACATGCCAAGTACCAAAAATGACAGGATATTCTTCATAAGTTTTTTCTATTCCACCTTCCAAAGTTAGAATATTTGTTAATTCATGGTTTTCAAATGCTTTTTTTAATTTGGAAATTGATTCTTGATTTTCCTTTTCATTTTCAATTGAATCAATAAAAATAATTGAACGAATAGCTTTTCTTTTTAAATTTGATTTGAAGAAATTGTTAGAAATTTTTGAGAGAACAAGATCAAACAAATCTCCTTGATAAGATTGAATTTCTTTTGCAGGCAAGTTTACTGAAAGTTTAATTGCCATTTTTTGGAAAAGTTCTGAATCTCTAAAATCAAGAACTAAACTTTGTTGAATAGAAGCAGTAACAGTATAATTATAAATTTGTTGAGGAGAAATCATTTCAAAAAAAAAAAAAGAAATAAATGAGAAAAAATGAAAACTAAAAAAAATTAAAAAAAACTCAAAAAAAATGAAAAAATAATTTTTCTTTTGAATTTTAATTATTTAGATTCCTTTTTTAAAAAAAAATAATAGTAATAGTAGTAATAATAAATTCTCTTCTTATTTTTCTTTGATTAAAATTTTTTCTTCATATTCTTCAAGTTGTCTTTTGAAACCAGGTCTAATTGTTGATCTATTTTGTTGAACAAAAAATTTAGCATCTTCAAAATTCAAAGAATTTTTCTTCATTATATAAGAAATCACAACAGAACTAGATCTACTAATTCCTATTTGGCAATGAACAAGAACACGTTCATTCAAATTTCTAGCCTCTTCAATCCAATCATAAGCCTTCTCAAAAAATTGATTCAATGGTTCAGACGGTTTATCATCAACAGGAATTTTAAAATATTTGATTCCAATTTTTGGATCATTTTCATAAACATTTTCACATTCATCACAACAATTTAAAATTCTTGATATTTTAAGTGTTTGAAGAATAAATAAACTTGAAGCTGCTTTGAAACTTCCAAGATATAAAAAATCTTTAATAATTTCTGATGGAAAATTTCGAATAGGAACTTTTTTTTTTGGTTTTTCAACATTTTTGAACATGTTTATTTCCAAAAAGAGCTGGATATTCTTCATAAGTTTTTTCTATTCCACCTTCCAAAGTTAGAATATTTGTTAATTTATGGTTTTCAAATGCTTTTTTTAATTTGGAAATTGATTCTTGATTTTCCTTTTCATTTTCAATTGAATCAATAAAAATAATTGAATGAATAGCTTTTCTTATAACTTTTGATTTAAGAAAATTATTAGAAATTTTTGAGAGAACAAGATCAAACAAATCTCCTTGATAAGATTGAATTTCTTTTGCAGGCAAATTTATTTCAAGTTGAAATTTTTTTTTTTGGAAAATTTCTGAATCTCTAAAATCAAGAATTAAATTTTGTTGAATAACTGAAGTAACAATATAATTATAAATTTGTTGAGAAGAAATCATTCCAAAAAAAAAGAAATAAATGAGAAAAAATGAAAACTAAAAAAAATTTTTTTAATCTTAAATTTTTTAAAAAAAAGAAATTAAGAAAATTGATTTGATTTGATTTGATTTGATTATTTTTTTATTCTAAAACCAAGTTCAGGATCAACTTCTGGAATATCAAATTTTTTCATAAATCCTAAACCGCATAATCCAAAATAAGTATGTAAAGGATCTTGAACAATATCTGGCCATTTTGCAAATCCACCATAATCACCTTGAGTTGAAAGTGTAAAATTTGAGCATTGTTCAAAATCTATTAAATCAAATACATTAAATAGTTTTAATGATGCACCAATCCAAAATGAATAACAAGTATCAACCATTTTGTTTGTTCTTCCTTCAAATCCTGTTAATTGTCTTCTAATTAACCATTCAATAACTCTAAATTATTAAAATATTAAATTATTAAATAAATTATTAAATAAATATTAAATAAATATTAAAATATTAATAAATATTAAAATATTAAAATATTAAATAAATATTAAATAAATATTAAATTATTAAAATATTAAAATATTAAAATATTAATAAATATTAAATATTAAATTATATACTTGTCTTTTGAACTTATTTGATTAAGTGTTCCCATCATTGATAAAGAAGCTAAAGCACAATAAGTTGAACCACCATGTGATTCTCTTCCAGGAAGAAGTCCAAATCCATTTTCATAAGATTGAGCAGAAAGAATATATTTTGTAGCTTTTTCAATATTAACACCAGACCAATCATTCAACATTTTTGAAATACAACATGCACAATATAAATATCTCATATCAGATTCATAAATACCATTAATTGCAAGAAAACTAAACAAAACAATTTTAATTTTGATTTTGAATTTGATTTTTGATTTGGTTTTAATTTTAATTTTAATTTTGAATTTGAATTGAATTTTGAATTTGAATTTTAATTTGAATTTGAATTTGATTTGAATTTTGATTTTAATTTGAATTTGAATTTTAGTTTTAATTTTGAATTTTGAATTTTGAATTTGAATTTTAATTTTGAATTTTAATTTGAATTTTAATTTGAATTTGAATTTTAAATTAATTTTGATTTTAATTTTGAATTTTATTTGAATTTTAATTTGAATTTGAATTTGAATTTGGATTTGAATTTGAATTTGAATTTTAAATTAATTTTGATTAACCTTCCATCATCTAATTGCAAACTTTTTAAAGCAGTTAAAATAGCATTTTTATTCAATCTTGAGTAATCATCACCAAGAATAGTTAAAATAGCAATAGCAACATAGGTCATTGCAATATGAGAATGGTCATATAAATGAGAATTTGTTGGTTGGCATTGTGGGTTTTCATCTCTTCCAAAAAATTGACCTCCTCTAAATCCACAATTTTCAATATATTTTTCTGGGTTATCTTTATCAGGAAGAATTTGTTGTGAATATACAAAATCAATAATTGATTTCTTATCAAGATTATCAACTTCACCAAGAAGATCCAAAGAAGAAACAACAAAATAAAGCATAGTCATTCGATTTGAATCATAATCTGTAAATTTTCAATTCAAATTTTTATTTTGATTTTAATTTTGATTTTAAATTTGTTGTTTAATTTTATTTTGATTTTGATTTTAATTTTGTTGTTTAATTTTGATTTTAATTTTGATTTTGATTTTGATTTTGATTTTGATTTATATTTTGATTTTAATTTTGATTTTAATTTTGATTTTAATTTTGATTTTATTTTGAATTTTGATTTTAATTTTAATTTTGATTTTGATTTTGATTTTGATTTATATTTTGATTTTAATTTTGATTTTAATTTTGATTTTATTTTTAAATTTGTTGTTAAATTTGTTGTTAAATTTGTTGTTAAATTTGTTGTTAAATTTGTTGTTAAATTTTAATTTTGATTTTAATTTTAAATTTGTTGTTAAATTTGTTGTTAAATTTGTTTTTAAATTTGTTGTTAAATTTGTTGTTAAATTTGTTGTTATGTTTTATAATTTGTTAAATTTGCTTTTAAATTTGTTGTTAAATTTGTTGTTAAATTTGTTTTTAAATTTGTTGTTAAATTTGTTGTTAAATTTGTTGTTAAATTTGTTGTTAAATTTGTTGTTAAATTTGTTGTTAAATTTGTTGTTAAATTTGTTGTTAAATTTGTTTTTAAATTTGTTGTTAAATTTGTTTTTAAATTTGTTGTTAAATTTGTTTTTAAATTTGTTGTTAAATTTGTTTTTAAATTTGTTTTTAAATTTGTTTTTAAATTTGTTTTTAAATTTGTTGTTAAATTTGTTGTTAAATTTGTTGTTAAATTTGTTGTTTAATTTGTTTTTAAATTTGTTTTTAAATTTGTTGTTAAATTTGTTGTTAAATTTGTTGTTAAATTTGTTGTTAAATTTGTTGTTAAATTTAAAATAAACCTTGTGTTTCTGTTGGCATTAATTTTAAAAATCTTTTAATCCATTCAATATGTTGTTTTTTTTTAAAAATTAATTCTTTTTTCTTTTTTTCTTCTTTTTGTTCCATTTGTTTGTTTTTAATTAATTAAAATAATTTTTTTTTTAAAAAGAAAATGAAAAGTAAAAAAATGAAAAAAAATTTTTTTGAATTTATTAAATTTCTTTTTGAAAATTTTTTGGAATGAAAAAAATGAGAAAAAAAGTTAAATTTTTCCATTAATTTTTGTTCTTGAATTAATTTTAAATTTTTTTTTCTTTTTCTTTGTTTTAATTTCTGGTAATTTTAATAGGGAAATTTTTAGAAAGAATGTGACCATCAATAAAATAAAAAACAACATTTATTTCAAAATCAATAACAAAATTTGAAGTTGATAAAGAAGGACATGTAAAAAGTCTTGGAAATTTCATATATATAGGAATTTTCATTTGAGGACAAACATTTCCATCAGCAATTTCAATATTTTGGATTTGAGTATCTTTTTTAAAATTAAAATCGGATAAAAAATTAAAATTAAAATTAAAATTAAAATTAAAATTAAAATTAAAATTAAAATTAAAATTAAAATCGGATAAAAATTAAATTAAAATTAAAATTAAAATTAAAATTAAAATTAAAATTAAAATTAAAATTAAAATTAAAATCGGATAAAAAATCAAAATTAAAATCAAAATTAGAATTAAAATTCAAATTCATTTATAAAATCAAAATTAAAATTAAAATTAAAAATTAAAATTCAAATTAATAATTAAAATTTAAATTAATAATTAAAATTAAAATTAAAATTAAAAATTAAAATCAAAAATTAAAATTAAAATTCAAATTAAAATTAAAATTAAAATTAAAATCAAAATTAAAAATTAAAATTAAAATTAAAATTAAAATTAAAATTAAAAATCAAAATTAAAATTAAAATTCAAATTAAAATTAAAATTATAATTAAAATTAAAATTAAAATCGGATAAAAATTAAAATTAAAATTAAAATTAAAATTAAAATTAAAATTAAAATTAAAATTAAAATTAAAATTTAAAATTAAAATTAAAATTAAAATTAAAATTAAAATTAAAATTAAAATTAAAATTAAAATTAAAATTAAAATTAAAATTAAAATTAAAATTAAAATTAAAATTAAAATTAAAATTAAAATTTAAATTAAAATTAAAATTAAAATTAAAATTAAAATCGGATAAAAAATTAAAATTAAAAACTACCTTCTTTCATAAAACCATCTTCTTTTGTTCCACAAGTTTCACTCCGAATTAATTGAACTTCAATTGAACGAAGTGGAAATTCAGTTGATTGAACAACTAAAAAACCAGTAAGTGGAGAATTAATATCACAAATTAAATTATCAATTTGTCCCGAAATTGTAAATTTAGGAATTTTATCAATTGAAGACTTTTAAAGAAATAAAATAATTTTAAAAAAATAATTGAAAAATAATTTAATATAATTAAATATACCTTCTTCACATTTTCAATTGCTTGAGGTGATATTGTAAATGAAGCTATAGTTGGTTTATATTTCTTAAGTGTCTAAATAAAAATTTTGCAAAATAAATAAAATTTTGAAATAAAAGAAATAAAAAGAAATAAAAAGAAATAAAAAGATCAAAAAATCAAAAAGGAAAAAAAAAAGGAATTAAAGAATGAAGATAAATCAAAAGAAAGTAATAAAATATTGTACTGGAACTTCTGCAATATATTCAAGTTTTCCTTGAATTTTTTTGCCAAATCGACCTCGAGATAAAGTTGCTGTTATTGTATAAACTGAATTAATAAAGACACCATGATATGTTTCCACTAATTCCTCTCCCTTTTTTGGAGCAAGTACAAATTCAAATGGAAGTTCTGTTTCTCCAGAAGGACTTTTCAAAATGAAAAAAAACAAATCAAAAAAAATTTCAACTTAAAAAATATCCAAAAAATTTTTTTTACATTTTTCCAGGTTGTAATAAAGTTAAAGAACAATAAGAAACATTAAAAGGTTTAATTCTAAAGTCGTTAAGAAAGAATTACGGAGTTAAGTTTAAAAATATAAATATTGATTTTGAAAAAAAAAACAAGAAAAAAAAAGTTGATTAGAAAATTTGTTTTGTTTTTATGGATCAAAATTTTGAAGATGAAAATATAAAACTCACGAATGAGAAATTGCTTCAAATAATCCAGAGGTTCTTGTTGTTGTCTGCAAACCGACATCACCTGATGCAATAAGGATTAAACCTTGATGTGATAATTCTTTCTTTGTTCTAACATATACAACTCCAACTATTTTTTCCTTTTTAAGTTTTGATTTGAGAAAATTGTTTGAAATGAGTTTTTGAATAAATTTTATTTTTGTTTGATTATATTTTTATTTTACTCCAATTGTATATGTTCTATTCATTTTTTTTAATTTAATTTCGATTGACATTTTTTGAATAAAAGAAAAATAAAAGAAAGAAGAAAAAAATGAAAATTAAAAAAAAAAAAAGAAAAATTTTTTTTCTTTTTTTTTTTATTCCATTTTTTGCTCTTTCCATTTAAAATTATCTAAATAATAATTTCTTATTTTGTCTTTTATAAAAAATGTCAAGTCAACAAAATAATAACGAAAATGAAGAAAACAATGAAAAAAAAGAAAAAGAAAAAAAAGAAAAAAAAGAAGAAAACATTCAAAGTGGAAAAAAAGATGATGAAAAAGAACGACATACAGAGGACAGAACAAATCATCACCACAGAGATTCAAGAGATTCACATTATCACAAACATAATTCACGTCATCATTCAAGAGAATCTCATAAACATTCCCGAGAAATTCATCATTCACATTCACATTCAAATAGACATCATAAACAAAAATCTTCAAAAGAATATAATGACCATTATCATTATGAATCGAAAAGGCATCGCCATTCTTCTCATAGATCTAAATCTCCTAAAAAAAATAAGAGTCCTTCTTTTAAAGAACGTTCTGATTCGTTAAATTCAATTGACCAAATGCAAAAAGTAAACTTTATCTTTTTATTTTTTTTTTGTTTTTTTTTTCTTCTTTCTTTTTTATTTTTTCTTTTCCTCAATTATTATATATATATATATATTTATTTTGAATAGTTTTTATTTCTATTTCTATTTCTATTTCTATTTTGTTTCTATATCTATTTTCATTTCTATTTCTATTTATATTTTCTATTTATATTTTCTATTTATATTTTCATTTCCATTTATATTTTTATTTCTGAGTTATTTTTCATTTTATCTTCTATTTTAAAAACAATATAAATCTAAATCTAAATCTAAATCTAAATCTAAAATCTAAATCTAAATATAAATATAAATCTAAATCTAAATATAAATATAAATATAAATATAAATATAAATATAAATATAAATATAAATATAAATATAAATATAAATATAAATATAAATATAATTATAAATATAAATATAATTATAAATATAAATATAAATATAAATATAAATATAAATATAAATATAAATATAAATATAAATATAAATATAAATATAAATATAAATATAAATATAAATATAAATATAAATATAAATATAAATATAAATATATTTATAAAATAAATAAAAAATATAAAATTAAATATAAATATAAATATAAATATAAATATAAATTTAAATATAATTTCTTATTTCTTCTTTTTATTCTTTATTTATAAATCTAAATATTTAAATATAAATATCTTTATAAATCTAAATCTAAATCTTTTCTTCTTCTCTTCTAAATATTAAATGTTTCTAAATATAAATATAAATATAAATATAAATATAAATATAAATATAAATATAAATATAAATATAAATATAAATATAAATCTAAATATAAATATAAATATAAATATAAATATAAATATAAATATAAATATAAATATAAATATAAATCTAAATCTAAATCTAAATTTAAATATAAATCTAAATATAAATATAAATATAAATTCCATTTTAATTTCGATTTAAAAACAAAAACAAAAAAAAACACTTTAATTAACTTCTTTATTGATTTGACGTTATAATTATTTTGATTATTTTCTTCTTTCTTCTTTTTTTCTTCTTTCTTTCTTTCTTCTTCTTTCTTCTTTTTTTCTTCTTTCTTCTTTCTTCTTTATTCTTCTTTTTATTCTTTCTCTTGTTTTTTATTTGTTTTGAAACATTTTGGATTATTTTATTTTCTTTATGAAACAAATACTTTAAAAATTATGAATTAAATTATTGCATAAAAAACAATGGAAGAGAAAAAATAAAAAAAACAAAAAAAATAAAAGTCGGAAGATAAAAAATTCTGGACTAATTCCTTGACAGACAACAACCTCATCATCAACAAACTCAAAATCAACGAATGAACTTGTGAATTCCAAGACATCTTGGGATACAAAACCACAAGATCTTATATTTAATCCACAAAATAGTCAAAATTTTAATAATTTGGGTCAACAAACGTTGATTGATCCTGGAAACGCTTTCAATTCTCTCCAGACCCAAAACCAATTCCAGTTCATTAACCAGCAATTCCAAAGAAATGACCCATCTTTGTTGAATAGAATATATGTCGGTAGTATTGATTTCTCTTGTAATGAAGAAAATATTAAATCAATTTTTGAACCTTTTGGAAAAATTCAAAAAATTATGATGCCTATTGTAAGTTATTTCAATATTTAAAATATTAAAATATTAAAATTTAAATAAAAATTAAAATTAAAAATAAAAATTAATATTAAAATTAAAATTAAAAATTAAAATTAAATTTAAATTAAAATTGAAATTAAAATTTATATTGAAATTAAAATTAAAAATTAAAATTAAAATTAAAATTAAAATTAAAATTAAAATTAAAAATTAAAATTAAAATTAAAATCAAAATCAAAATTAAAATTAAATAGGATACTTCAACAGGAAGACATAAAGGATTTTGTTTTATTGATTTTGCATCACCAAATTCAGCTCAAGCAGCAATGAGCAAGATGAATGGTTTTTTTCTTGCAGGAAGGTATATATTTACAAAAAATAAATAAGCAATAATTTATAAAAAAAATCTTTTTCAATTTAATTTAATTTAATTTAATTTAATTTAATTTAGACCTCTTAAATTAGGATCTCCTCGAAAGCCTCAAACTCCACAACCTCCAGTTATATTCCCTCAAATGAATCCAATAACTCCACAAATTAATCCTTCTCAATTTATTCCAGAACAAAAACAAAATGCAAATCAAATTTATGTTGGATCAGTAAATTGGAATATTACTTCAGAAGATATTTCAAAAGTTTTTTCTGTATTTGGTCCTATTGTTTCTTGTAAATTAGTTGTAAGTAATAAAAGAAAGAAAAAATTACAAAATTCAATATTTAATTCAATATTCAATTTAATATTTAATTTTTAATATTTAATATTTAATATTTAATTTAATATTTAATTTAATATTCAATTCAATATTTAATTTTTAATATTTAATATTTAATTTTTATTAATTTAATATTTAATTTAATTTTTAATATTTAATATTTAATTCAATATTTAATTTTTAATATTTAATTTAATATTTAATATTTAATATTCAATATTTAATAATTAATATTTAATAATTAAGAGCAATCCCTTAACTAATGGTCATAAAGGTTATGGATTTATCACATTCCAAACTGAAGAAGCTGCTAAAAGAGCATTAAAACAAATGGATGGTTTTGAAATTGGAGGTCGTCCTTTAAAAGTTGGTAAAACTTTCTACAAAGTTCAACAATTACAAAATCAAGATTTAGGAAATTGGGATATGTCACCAATGGGTATGCCTCCATTTCCTCAAAATCCATTTGGTCCAATTCCACCCTTTCCTTCTAATTTCCCAGCAATGAAAAATTTAATGAATCAAGGTTTTTTATCCTTTTAATATTAATATTCAATTTAATTTAATTTAATTTAATTCAATTCAATTTAATAAAATTCAAAAGTAAATTTCCCAGTTTCTTCTTTATCGCAAAATCAAACAGAAAAATATAATGAAAATGAAAATGAAAATGAAAATGAAAATGAAAGTGAAAATGAAAATGAAAAATATAATGAAAATGAAAAATATAATGAAAGTGAAAAATATAATGAAAATGATAGTGAAAATTCTAATAATAGTTATAGTGATATTGATATTGATATTCCTATTGATAATGATAAAGATAATGATAAAGAGAAAGAAAATGATAATGATAATGATAATGATAATGATAATGATAAAGAAAATGATACTAATAGTAATATTAATAGTGATAGTGATAGTAATATTAATAGTGATAAAGATGATAATGATAATGATAATGATAATTATAAAGAACAAACTTTAGAAGATGCTGAAATTGGTGCTCAAGAAAGAAATAACTTAATGAAAACTCTTGCAAGAAACACTCAAATTACTCGGTGTGTTTTATTGGAAAATATGTGTGATCCAGATGAAATTGAAGGACTTGAACAAGAAGTCCAAGAAGAATGCTCAAAATTTGGGAAAGTTGAAAAAGTTTATATTCATAAAAAAAAAATTTTAACAAATTCAAAAGAAGAAATTCAAGTTTTTGTTTTGTTTGCAAACAAAACAGCTGCTGATCAGGCTCAATTACAATTAAATGAAAGATATTTCGCTGGTCATGTTATTTCAGCTAGTTTTTATGACGAAGATAAATTTGCTCAACATTTGTTTACAAATTAAAAAAAAAATGAAAAAGGAAAATTTTTTTTTTTGATTTTTTTCTTTCAAAAATTAATAATTTGAATGAATTTGATTTTTTTTTTCTTTTCAAAATTTTATTTATTTATTTAAATGAGAAAGAAATTTTTTGGAATTTGGGACAATTTTGAACTAACCAATTTTTATCAATAACTTCAAGAATCATTTCAATAACCAAATTTTTAAAAGAAGAATTTCTTTCAAGAAAATCAATTAAAAGAGTTTCAATTAAATTTGATGATATTAAATTTTTCAATTTTTGATAAAGAGAACTTTGATTAAGTTCAGAATCACGAATGATATTTGAAGCAAGACATAAATTTCTTATTGATTTTGGAAGCATTTTGTAATTAGATTGATTGAATTCAATTTGATTGATTGATTGAATAAATGAAGAAACTTTTGAGATTATTGCTTGATTCAATTGATTTCCAATATGAGAATCATCAATATGAAGATAAATATTGAATTCGCAATAAATAGAAAAGAAATTAAGAGTGTTTTTCTTTGAGAGAATGGACCATATATCGGTACAATAATCAATGAAAAGAGGAATAAAAACCTTTTCGATTAAGTTTGGAATTAAATTCTGTTCATTTTCATCTGGATTTAATTCATCCTTCATCATGAAATTGAAAAGTGAAATATACCAATCTGTATTTGAAAATGTGAAATTTGAAAGTTTCCAGTCAACAAACAGCATTGAAAATCTCACAAAGGGATTAAAAATATCAACAAGTAGCAAACTAACATAAGTTTGTGAATACGAATCTGGATATTTCAATTTCCAATCCTCAAGACGATGCCGAATAGCATTGCAATCGCAATAATCTTGCTTAACATCCTCGAATATTGAGTTTGCTTTTTTCAAAAGATTTTCTCTTTGTGAATCCAATTGGGATTTGGAAAGCGTATCCAAATTATATGTTGGGAAATATTTCGAATTTTTGAGTTGAGTATAAAAAGAGAATAAATGATGCAATTCTTCATAGCATTGCATAATCAATGGGATTTTATATCGCAAACAATCTGTTAATTCAATAAAATAAATCCGATTTTCTTGGAAATATTGATATTTTTGAGAGAATTCCTTCATTTCTTGAGATAGATCATTTAGTGTTTGATCCAAATTTTTTTCTCTTTCTTGGAATTGATTGGTTTGGTTTTCAAAAGTGCTTTTGGATAGAAATAGTTGCTCCAAATTTTGTTTGAGTTTCGTTTCAATTTCGTCAATTGAAACTGTTGTGTTGAAGATTTTGTTCTTGATTTTGTTCTGGTTTTGCTGCTTTTGAATGCGAGATTTTTTCATTTCTTCTTTTTGTTCTTTTCGATGAATTTGTCTTCCTTCAAATCCGCCATGTTTCATTTGATTCATTTCCCATCTTAATACTTCATCATCTTCATCATCTTCATCATCTTCGTCATCTCCAAAAATTTCCTCATTTTTTTGGAAATCCATTTGATTTTGTTTCATTTTATATGATTGAGTGGCAACACTTTTTCTAAATGGATAATCATTTGAAAATTTTGAATTATTTTCTTTTGGCATTCCAAATGATATTCTATTTCCTTTTTGATCATCAAAAATATCCTCAATATCATCATCCTCTTCTTGAACAAGACGAATTGTTTCATCATCTCCAATAATTTCGTCTTGATTTGTTTCTGTTTGTCCGTTTTGATTTGGTAACGGAATCCACTCACTTTTTTTCTGTCTAATTGATCTAAGTTTTTTTATCATATCAATTTCTGTAATATCAGGAATCTTTGTTTCTTCTTTTTCTTGATCGAAATTTTGGAAATCATAATTATTTTCCTCTATATTTTCCATATCAAAATTATTTTCTTTTACATTTTCAATTGGAAAATTTGCAGATTTTGTTTGTGATTTTAAATTTGAAATTTCTTTTTTTGAATAACCTCCAATTCTTGTGAATGATATTGGAATTTGAATTGATGAAGGAGATTTTCTTTTATGAAAATTTGAATTTTTTCTATTTTTAAATGATTTTTGATTTTGATTTTCAAATGATTTTTGATTTTGATTTTCAAATGATTTTTGATTTTGATTTTCAAATGATTTTTGATTTTGATTTTCAAATGATTTTTGATTTTGATTTTCAAATGATTTTTGATTTTGATTTTGATTTTCATCTTCATCTTCTTCAAAACTAAGAAGAGTTGTATTTATTTTTGAATTGAATTTTTGTGTATTTTGTTGATTATTTTGTTGATTATTTTGTGTTTTTTTTCTGATATTTCTTCCAAACATTATAATAACAATAACAATAATTATAAAAATTTAAATCTAAAAATGAAAAAAAATGAAAAAAAATGAAAAAATTTATTTTAAAATGAAAAAAATTTTTGAAAAGAAAGAAATTAAAAAGGAATTAAAAAAAAAGAAAGAAAAATAACGTTTGTTTTGTTTTGATTTTTTTTTTTTCTGTATTTTTTTTAATGAATTAATTATTTTTGAAGTAATTCTAACAATTGAGATGATTTCTTGTTAGTTGTATTTTCTCCACAAAAAGATTTTAATTCTGTTATAATTTGTTGATTAATTTGTTGATTAAAATCTGAATTTTTTAAAAGAATAATTGAAAATCCAAAAAAAGGATCTATAAATGATTTATTTTGAGAATTATCTTTTGTTGTTTTAATTTTCTCTAAAAATTTCAAAAGAATTTTCATAAAGAATTGAGAAGGTATTTTTTTGAATAATTTTGTTGTAATTTCTTGAAAGAATTCTATAATTTTTGGTGATATATTGATTGCTTCTAAATAATTTAAACATCTTTTAAATTTTATTTAAAATTAAAATTAAATTTTTTTTTATTCATTTTTTGATTTAGTTTTTTTTTTTTACTCATTTTTTTTTGGTGATTGAATTAATTTTTGAATAATTTCAAATGCAGAATTTTTATTTTTTTGGATAATCTCTGTTAAAATTGTAGGAGATAATTCAAATCCCAAAAGTGAATTTTCGTCTTGATTAATCAAAGATTTTAATTGCTTAAAAATTTAAATTTTGAAAAAGAATTAAATTATAATTAAATTATAATTAAATTATAATTAAATTAAAATTAAATTCAAATAGAATACATTTTCTTCTTTTGTTGTTAATTCTTTTTGTCTTAATTTATCTAATAATTTTTTAAAGACTCCTGATGGTTTTTCAAATGGTGATATAAATTCAATGAGAGAATTTGGATTTTCATTTTCAAAATCAAGCCATTGAATCTAAATTTTAATTTTAATTTTATAAATGAATTTTAATTTTATTTTAATTTTATAAATGAATTTTAATTTTATAAATGAATTTTAATTTATTTTAATTTTATAAATGAATTTTAATTTATTTTAATTTTATAAATGAATTTTAATTTTATAAATGAATTTTAATTTTATAAAAGCTTCTACTTCATTATCAGAAAAATTAAGAAGAGGAGGAGCTGGTTGAATAAAAGGAGGTTGTAAATCTTCAGGAATTAATTGAAATTTTAAAAGTTCTTCAAGATTTTCTTCAACACTAATTATTAATAATATTAAAATTATAAATAAATAATTAGAATAAAAATCAAAAGAAAAAAAAAATAATTTTTTTTTTGATAAATTTAGAGATTAAATTTTAATTATGAATTAAAATATATTCTGGTTTACAAATCGTTATTTTCTGGAAATGGAAGTGAAGGAGAAATAGAAACTGAAGTTAAATGTTTCATTTCAAGTGGTTCAAGTGATTTAAGATCTATTTCTGTAATTTTTTGTTGATTTTTAGAAATTATTTCTTCAATTTGATTGATTTCAAGATCAAGAATTTCTTGAGGAGTTTTTTTTATAAATTCGATTTTTGATTCATTAAGAAAAATCAAAATTAAAAAGTGTTCTTTTTGATTTTCAGAATTTTTAAAAATTTCTGCAATTGAAAAAAAAAATGGAGATGTTTTAATTAAAAGTGGATCGTTTGCTTGTTGTTGTTGTTCGAACCAAAGCAAATAACTTAGCAAATATATTCCTGTTATTCTTTCTTTTGGTTCAAGTAAGTTTTCTTTTAACATTATTGTTAATGAACTTCCAACTGAAAAATGTGATGTTTTTGTAAATGAACTATTAAATGAGTTTTGAATTAATTCAAGTCGGTTTTCTTCTTTAAGAATATTTTTTAATTGTGTAAGTTGATTAATTGTTAAAAAAGACATTTAAAAAGAATGAAAAATGAAAAATGAAAAATGAAAATTGAAAAAAAATTTTTTTTCCTTTTTTTTTAATAAGAAAAAAATTAATAAAAAAGTGGAATTAATTTTTTAAAAAGTTTTAGAATATAATTTAATTTATATTTAATTATAATTTATTTTTAATTTAATATTTAAATATAAAATATAAATAAATTATAAATTAAAATTATTTTATTTTTAGATAAAAAATTAATAAAAAAATGGAATTAATTTTTTATTAGTTTTAGAATATAATTTAATTTATATTTAATTATAATTTATTTTTAATTTAATATTTAAATATAAAATATAAACAAATTATAATTTAAAATTAATTTATTTTTTGATAAAAAAATTAATAAAAAAAGTGGAATTAATTTTTAAAAGTTTTAGAATATAATTTAATTTTATATTTAATTATAATTTATTTTTAATTTAATATTTAAATATAAACTATAATTAAATTATAATTTAAAATTATTTTATTTTTAGATAAAAAATTAATAAAAAAATGGAATTAATTTTTAAAAGTTTTAGAATATAATTTAATTTATATTTAATTATAATTTATTTTTTAATTTAATATTTAAATATAAAATATAAATAAATTATAATTTAAAAATTATTTTATTTTTTGATAAAAAAATTAATAAAAAAATGGAATTAATTTTTAAAAAGTTTTTAGAATATAATTTAATTTATATTTAATTATAATTTATTTTTAATTTAATATTTAAATATAAAATATAAATAAATTATAATTTAAAATTAATTTATTTTTGATAAAAATTAATAAAAATGGAATTAATTTTTAAAAAGTTTTAGAATATAATCTAATTTATATTTAATTATAATTTATATTTAATTTTATATTTAAATATAAACTATAATTAAATTATAATTTAAAATTATTTTATTTTTGATAAAAATTAATAAAAATGGAATTAATTTTTAAAAAGTTTTAGAATATAATTTAATTTATATTTAATTATAATTTATATTTAATTTAATATTTAAATATAAAATATAAACAAATTATAAATTAAAATTATTTTATTTTTAGATAAAAATTAATAAAAAGTGGAATTAATTTTTAAAAAGTTTTAGAATATAATTTAATTTATATTTAATTATAATTTATTTTTAATTTTATATTTAAATATAAACTATAAACAAAAATATAATTTAAAATTATTTTATTTTTAGATAAAAATTAATAAAAAGTTGAATTAATTTTTAAAAGTTTTTAGAATATAATTTAATTTATATTTAATTATAATTTATTTTTAATTTAATATTTAAATATAAACTATAAACAAATTATAATTTAAAATTATTTTATTTTTGATAAAAATTAATAAAAAGTGGAATTAATTTTTAAAAATTTTAGAATATAATTTAATTTATATTTAGTTATAATTTATTTTTAATTTAATATTTAAATATAAACTATAAACAAATTATAATTTAAAATTATTTTATTTTTAGATAAAAATTAATAAAAAGTTGAATTAATTTTTTAATAAGTTTTAGAATATAATTTAATTTATATTTAATTATAATTTATTTTTAATTTAATATTTAAATATATAAACTATAAACAAAATTATAAATTAAAATTAATTTATTTTTAGATAAAAATTAATAAAAAGTGGAATTAATTTTTAAAAATTTTAGAATATAATTTAATTTATATTTAATTATAATTTTATATTTAATTTAATATTTAAATATAAACTATAAACAAATTATAATTTAAAATTATTTTATTTTTAGATAAAAATTAATAAAAAGTGTAATTAATTTTTTAATAAGTTTTAGAATATAATTTAATTTATATTTAATTATAATTTATATTTAATTTAATATTTAAATATAAACTATAAATAAATTATAATTTAAAATTAATTTATTTTTAGATAAAAAATTAATAAAAAAGTGGAATTAATTTTTTAAAAAGTTTTAGAATATAATTTAATTTATATTTAATTATAATTTATATTTAATTTTATATTTAAATATAAAATATAAACAAATTATAATTTAAAATTAATTTATTTTTAGATAAAAAATTAATAAAAAAATTAAAAAAAATTGAACAGACAGTATAAAAGGAAAATTAAAAAAAAATTTTTTTCATTTTTATTTTTTATTTTTTAAATTAAAAAAAATGTCAAAAGAAAAAATTAATCAAAAAATTAAAGATTTATTTGAAAAACAACCAGAAAAATGTGAAAATTATGAAACTGTTTGTGAAATGCTTATTGAAAATGGATTAGATAAAGAAGAAACAAAATCAAAAGAAACAAAAAAATTAATAAATTCTAAATTAAAAGAAATTAAGAAAAAAAAGAGAAAAAGTAATGAAATGGAACAAAATTCAAAAAAAAGAAAATCAACAAAAAAACATTCAAAACATAATAAAAAAGATGAAAAGAAAGATGAAAAGAAAGATGATAAAAAAGATAACAAAAAACATGATAAAAAAGATGAAAAGAAAGATGAAAAGAAAGATGAAAAGAAAGATGAAAAGAAAGATGATAAGAAAGATAATAAGAAAGATAATAAAAAACATAATAAGAAAGATGAAAAGAAAGATGAAAAGAAAGATGAAAAGAAAGATGAAAAGAAAGATGAAAAGAAAAGACATCATAGAAAATCAAAATCTGGATCTATTAAAGGATTAGAAACAACAAATAGAAATAAAAAAACAAAACATAAAAAGAAAGAAGATAAAAAGAAAGAAGATGAAAAAAAAGAAAGAAAAAAAAGAAGAAAAAAAAAGATGAAAAAAAGATGAAGATGAAAAGAAAAAAGATGAAAAGAAAAAAGATGATAATAAAGAAGATGATGAAAAAAATGAAAAAGAAAGATGAAAGAAGATGAAAAGAAAGATGATGAAAAGAAAGATGATGAAAAGAAAGATGATGAAAAGAAAGATGATGAAAAGAAAGAAGATGATAATAAAGAAGATCAAAAAATGGAAGTTGAAAAAGAAGAAAAGAAACAAAAATCAAAGAAAAAAAAAACAAGAATAAAAAAAAAAAAAAGAAAACAAAAAAAACTAAACAACCAATTAAATTAGATCCAGTATTAACTAAAAAAATTAAAAATTATACCACTTTTCTTGAAAAAGCAGGATTAATACACAAAATTAAAAAATCTAAAAAAATGAAAATTCAAGAAAAAAAAATTGAATATCTTGAAGCAGCAATTAAAAAATGTGGAGGAGATTTAAATAATCTTTCAGGAAAATTAGCGAAAAAAATTTCTTTTCGAGAAGAAAAAAAATCTGATTTAAAAACATTAAAATCAAATGAAGTCTTAGAAAGAAGAACAAGATTTAATCCATCAACAGTTGATTATTCAATTTTATTTTCACCATCATTAGGAACATTTCAAATTCCAAGAATTCAAAAAATTGAAAGTGAAAGTGACAGTGATGATGAAAGTGAAAGTAATGATGAAAGTGAAAGTGAAGATGAAAAAGATAAATCAAAAAATAAATCAAAAGATAAATCAAAAGATAAATCAAAAGATAAATCAAAAGATAAATCAAAAGATAAATCAAAAGATAAATCAAAAATAAATCAAAAGATAAATCAAAAGATAAATCAAAAGATGAAACAAAAGAAGAAATAAAAAAGAAGATCAAAAGAAAAAAAGATGAAAATCAAAAGATGAAAAAAAAAGAAGAAAAAGAAGAAACAAAGAAAAAAAAAAGAAGAAACAAAAGAAAATCAAAAAGATAATCAAAAAATAAATCAAAAAACAAAAAAAGAAACAAAAGAAGAATCAAAAGAAGAAACAAAAGAAGAAATAAAAGATGAAACAAAAGAAGAATTAAAAGAAGAATTAAAAGAAGAAACAAAAGAAATGGAAATTGAACAAAATCAAGAAAATAAACAAAATTCAAGTCAAGAAGAAGAAAAAAAAGAATATTCAGAAATGGAAACAGAAGGAGAAAAACAAAAAAAGAAATTGAACAAAATCAAGAAAAAACGGAAAGTCCAAAATCAAGAAGAAGAAAAAGAATCAATTTCTGAAAGAAACAGAAGGAGAAAAACAAGTTCAATTTAAAATTGATTTTAAAAAAAAATTTTAATTTTAATTTTGATTTTGAATTTATTTCTTTTCAAAAGAAAGAAAGAAATAAATAAAAACAACAAAATATCATTTTTCATTTTTCATTTTTCATTTTTCTTTTTTCAAAATTAAAAATAAAATAAAAATGGAATTATTTCAAAATAAAGTTGTTCTTGCTCCAATGGTTAGAATTTCAACTCTTCCAACTAGAATTATTGCAAGAGAATATGGAGCAAATCTTTGTTTTTCACCTGAAACTGTTTCATATTCAATAATAAATTCTAATCTTCAACACAATTCTGAATTAGATTGTTGGGATTTAATTCAAAATAAAGATAAAAAATCAAATTTACTTTTTAGAACTTGTAAAGAAGATCCTGATGTTATTTTTCAAATAGCTGCACCTGATGCAGAAAAAGCATTAAAAGCAGCAGAAGTTATTTCTCCAGTTGTAGCTGCAATTGATTTGAATTGTGGTTGTCCTAAAAAATTTTCAACTAAAGGAGAAATGGGAGCAGCTTTATTAAAGTTTAAAATCTTTACAAAATCAATTTGAAAATCAAAATCAAAATCATAATCAATTTGAAAATCAAAATTAAAATTAAAATCAAAATCTAAAATCAAAATCAAAATCAAAATCAAAATTAAAATTAAAATTAAAATTAAAATCAAAATTAAAATCAAAATCAAAATCAAAATCAAAATCAAAATCAAAATCAAAATTAAAATTAAAATTAAAATTAAAATTAAAATCAAAATAATAATTAATATTAAAATTAAAATTAAAATCAAAATCAAAATCAATTTCAAAATCAATATCAAAATCAATATCAAAATCAATATTAAAATCAAAAATTAAATCAATATTAAAATTAAAATTAAAATCATAATCAATATTTAAATCAGAATCAATATTAATATCAAAATTAAAATCAAAATTAAAATTAAAATTAAAATCAAATTAAAAATCAAAATCAAAATCAAAATTAAAATTAAAATTAAAATCAAAATCAAAATCATAATCATAATCAAAATCAAAATTAAAATTAAAATTAAAATCAAAATTAAAATTAAAATCAAAATTAAAATTAAAATCAAAATCATAATCAAAATTAAAATTAAAATTAAAATCAAAATTAAAATTAAAATCAAAATCAAAATCAAAATCAAAATCACAAAAGAAAACCTGAAGTAATTGCAGATATCATTTCTACATTAAAAAGAAACATTAACAAACCAATAACATGCAAAATAAGGATATTAAACACAGATAAAGAAACAGTCGAATTAGTACAAATGATAGAGAAAGCAGGAGCAAATGCATTAACAGTACATGGACGAATGGTTCACGAGAGACCAAGAGAAAAAGCACATTGGGATAGAATTAAAACAGTTGTTGAAAATGTTCAAATTCCTGTTATTGCAAATGGAAGTGTTTCAAGTTTTGATGATATTGAACTAATCAAAAATCAAACAAAAGCTTCTTCCGTTATGATTGGAAAAGCTGCTCAAGATAATGTCTCAGTTTTTCGAAAAGAGGGTTTATTGAATTCTTATTCTGTTGCTAAACGTTATGTTCAAATTGCAAAAAAGTGGAATTATCCCCCAAAAAATGTCAATTTTTTTCTTGTTAAATTGTTTACTAATCATTCAGATTCTTTGAAAGTTAACAAAATTATTTCTCAATCCAAAAATTTAAATGATCTTTTTGATTATTTTAATTCTCAAAATGATATTATTGATAATCAAGAAAAAATAATTAGAAAAAGAGAAAAAAATGAGGAAAATGAAAATAATAATGAAAATATAAATATAGATGAAAATTTAGAAGAAAAAAAAAGATTTAAAAATGATTAAATAAAATGATTAAAAAGAAAATGGAAAATATTTTTTCATATTTTTCATTTTCATTTTTTTCATTATTTTTAGAATGGAAAAAGAGAAGTTAAATAAAAATCAATTTGAAAATCAAAATCAATTTGAAAATCAAAATCAATTTGAAAATCAAAATCAATTTGAAAATCAATTTGAAAATCAATTTGAAAATCAAAATCAAAATAAATTCCAAAATAAAAATAAATTCCAAAATCAAAATCAATTTCAAAATCAAAATAAATTCCAAAATCAAAATCAATTTCAAAATCAAAATCAATTCCAAAATAAAAATCAATTCCAAAATCAAAATCAATTTGAAAATCAAAATCAATTTGAAAATCAATTTGAAAATCAAAATCAATTTGAAAATCAATTTGAAAATCAAAATCAATTTGAAAATCAAAATCAATTTGAAAATCAAAATCAATTTGAAAATCAAAATAAAAATCAATTTGAAAATCAATTTGAAAATCAAAATCAATTCCAAAATCAATTCCAAAATCAAAATCAATTTGAAAATCAAAATCAAAATCAAAATCAATTTGAAAATCAAAATCAATTTCAAAATCAATTCCAAAATCAAAATAAAAATAAAAATAAAAATCAATTTGAAAATCAATTTGAAAATCAATTTCAAAATAAATTCAAAAAAAAAAAGAAAATGTTTCAACAATTCAATCAATATTGCAAAAAATGAAATTTAAAGATAAAAATATTTTCAAAATAATTTGTTCAATTGAAGTAATCTTCTTTTCTTTTTATCTTAATCGATATGGATTAAGATTTAATTGTAAAATAGAGGCAAATGATGGAACAAACACAATTCAATTAACATTTTCAACTCCAAGAGAATTAGAATCACTTACAGGATTAAATAAAAAAGATCTTGAAGAAATTGAACAATTTATGAAAAGAATTGGAACAGTTCATTTATTTTATAAATGTAAATCTTCCAAAAATTCAATAATTAATGAAGAAACTAAAATCATTTTAAATTGGAAGAAAAAAAAAGTGGAACGTTTTATAGTTTTTTGTCAAGTTGATTATTTAGAAAACCAAAAAAAGAAACAAAATGAAACTTCAAATGAATTTCTTTTCAAAACAAAAAAAAATCTAAACACTTTAATTCTTGTTCAAAAATATCCAGTTATTGCTTTGGAAATTATTCCAGTTGAAGATTATTTAATTGAAATTGAAAGATATATTAAAAAATAAATAAATTTAAATTTGTTTTTATTTTTTTGGAAATAAAATTGTTTTAATTAATAAAAAAAATGGATCTTTTTTCTGTTTCTTTAAAAGAATAAAAATAAAGGTAATTTTTGTTTGAAATGAATCAAAATTGAGAATAAAAAGGGGAAAACGAATATACAAGAAATAATCATTATTTTCCTGAATCTATTTTTTAAGAAATAAAATGAATTAAAGAAATTGAAAATAATTTAAATCAAAACGATTCAAATTAAATTCAATTAAATTTACAAAATCCGAAAATCTTAAAATCCATCTTTAGAATCAGAATTAGAACTAAAATCAGATTCAGATTTTGGATCAGATTCAGATTCTGAATCAGATACAGAACTTGAAAAAGAATTTGGTATTCCCATTCCTATATATATATAAAAAATAGAGAAATATTTATATTTAGAATTGAAAGTTTAAAAAAAAATTCTGAATTTGTTTCAGAAATATTTTCAACTCAATTCACCTTGTTCTCTTAAACTAATAGGTTTTAAATTTGGTTTTACAGCTTGATGAATAGGAGTATTTTGGGGTGAATTTTCATTTGAATTGATAAGAGGTTTACTTTCTATTATATTTATATAATTTGCTTTTTCATTTTGATTTTGATTTTGATTTTGATTTTGATTTTGATTTTGATTTCCATTTTCATTTTCATTTTCATTTTCATTTTCATTTTCATTTTCATTTTCACCTGGTGTATAAAGTGTAATAAAAAATTCACCATTTTCTCCATTATCTTCTTCATAATCTTCTTGATTATTTTTTTGATTCGAATTACTAGTCGATAAATTTTTGGAATCAAAATCTGAATTTGTTGAATCAAAAGGTGAATTTTTTTCATAATTAACTTGGTTTGGTTGAGGAAATAAATAATCATTATTTTTATTGCTGTTGAGAATATGATTCTGATTTTGAATTTTTTTATCATGACCATTTTGATTTTCTGTTTGACTTGATTTTTTGTGACTTTTTTTTTTCACTTTTCCTTTTTTTCCTTTTTTTGAGTTTTTTGAATTTTTTTGTAATTTGCTTTTTGTTTTAGATTTAGGGTCTTTACGACTATGTTTTCTTTTGTTTGTATTATCATTGATATTTATTGTTTGAGTGTGCGAAGTTAGTGTTGTTATATGGCGAAGATTAGTAACATGTGCGCCCATTTTTTCTAGTCTAAATGTATTTGTTTCTGGATCAAAAATTAAAAGACAATCTCTTTCATTTGGATCAGAAAATGTTCCTTCAAATTTTTCATGTGTATTTTTTTTAGAGGAAAGTGTTAAATTTGCTTTTCTTTGGTTTATAATTTCTAGATTTCCCGGCTTATCTTTGTTAATTGATTGAGGTTTAAAATCATCTTTATTGAAACATTTAAACAAACAAGAAGCAATAAAAATAAACATTTAAATAAATATAAATATTCATTTATTATTATTATTATTATTATTATTATTATTATTATTATTATTATTATTATTATTTATTATTATTATTATTATTATTATTATTATTATTATTATTATTATTATTATTATTATTATTATTATTATTATTATTATTATTATTATTATTATTATTTATTATTATTATTATTATTATTATTTATTATTATTATTATTATTATTATTATTATTATTATTATTATTATTATTATTTATTATTATTATTATTATTATTATTATTATTATTATTATTATTATTATTTATTATTATATTATATTTTATTATTATTATTATTATTATTATTATTATTATTATTATTATTATTATTATTATTATTATTTATTTATTATTATTATTATTATTATTATTATTATTATTATTATTATTATTATTATTATTATTATTATTATTATTATTATTATTATTATTATTATTTATTATTATTATTATTATTATTATTATTATTATTATTATTATTATTATTATTATTATTATTATTATTATTATTATTATTATTATTATTTATTATTTTATTATTATTATTATTATTATTATTATTATTATTATTATTATTATCATTATTATTATTATTATTATTATTTATTATTATTATTATTATTATTATTATTATTATTATTATTATTATTATTTATTATTATTATTATTATTATTATTATTATTATTATTATTATTATTATTATTATTATTATTATTATTATTATTATTATTATTATTATTATTATTATTATTATTATTATTATTATTATTATTATTATTATTTATTATTATTATTATTATTATTATTATTATTATTATTATTATTATTATTATTATTATTATTATTATTATTATTATTATTATTATTATTATTATTATTATTATTATTATTATTATTATTATTATTATTATTATTATTATTATTATTATTATTATTATTATTATTATTCAATTTAAAAAATTTCAAAAAAATTTAAAAATAAATTAAAAAAATTGAATGCTTTTTGATATGTTTATATGCATATTTAATAATAATATTTACAACGAAAACTCAGAAAAAAATTGTTTTCATCTTTTGTAAAAAAAGTTTCTCCAAGATTTAATGAATATTCAATATCTTTACGTATTTGTGGATCAATATCCATTTTTATAAAAAAAATAAAAAAATAAAAAAATGAAAAAATGAAAAAAAAATGATTTGGCTTTGATTTTAATAAAAAAAATTTTTTTTTAAAACAAGTTTGGAATTACAAATGACTTTAAAAAATGGGAAACATAAAAAATAATTATTTATTCTTTATTATTTCTTATTCATTTCCTTTTTTTTTTTTTTTAATTTTTAGAGAAAGAAGAAAAATTTTTTTTTTTTCAATATTTTTTTTTTCATTTTTTTACTTTTCTCAAATGTTTTCTTTTTTTCAATCAAAATATAAAAATCCACAAATTGAAAAAATTTACAAAATTTCACCAAAAGAAATTGATAATTTCTATAAACAAATGAGTGAAATCACAACATTTTGTTTTAAACAATGTTCTTATCCAAAAAAAAAATCAGGACAATTAAATGACAAAGAAAAAGAATGTATATCTAATTGTATGGCTTGTTATTTAGAATCACTCAAAGAAGTTGAAAATCAATTTCTTCAAATAATTCAATCTCTTATTTCTGAACAATTAAAAAAAAAATGAGAAAAAAAAATCGGAAAAAAATTTTTTTTTAATTTTTTTAATTTTTCATTTTTTTATTTTTTTTTTCAAAATGAAAAAAAGATTAAAAAGAAAAAAAGTTATTAATAAAAATAATGCAAATCAACAAGTAAAACAATTACCTGGATATTATTTTGATTTAAAAGAACAAAAATACTATAAAATTAATGATCAAATTCGACTTAAAATTCAAAAAGAAAAAGATAAAAAAAAAGAAAAAGAAAAATTAGTTGAAAAAGAAAATAGAAAAATGAAAACAAAAAATTACAAAAATTTTGCAGTTGTTGAATCAAAAAGTGTATTTTATTCACAAATTACAAACAATTCCAAAGTATTTAAATATCCAGAACAAGAAATATTCTACTCTCTATATTCCAACTTGGAATTATCAAACAGTAAATTATTGGATTATAATTCAGTCAATGAAGAACATGTTTTTGGAATTGAAACATTTTTCTCATTTGGATCTTGTGGTGTCAAAATGGAAAGCAATCCAATAAAACCTGAATTTATTGTAATTGGAAATGAAAATTCAAAATTAAGTTTGATTGATTTTGAAATTAAACAAAATGATTTGGAAATCATCCCAAAAATTGAATTTATTAAAATTGAAAATTCCCAAATTAGCTTATTAAATTGGATTGAAGGAAATGAAATTATTTATAGTTTGTTGGGGAATTCAAACCAAGGAGGCCAATTAAGAATGATGAATATTGGCACTTATAATATTGAGACTTGGTTGGATTTTCCAATGAAAAGTGTATGGAGTTTTTGCTATAGAAACGATTTCTGGAATCGATTTAACAATGGATCAAAGAATTTCAATAAAAATTCTATTCATTTAATTGGAGTTGGAATTTCAAAAGGAGGTTTTGCAATGGATTTCCAAACACATCAATTGATTAGAAGTATTTTCACTGCTAAAAGCGATGTTCTTTCTCAACAAATATCGACTGGAGAATCTGTTATTCTTAATGGCTGCCGTTCTGGTCGAATTTATATTCAAGATTTAAGACAAAAAAAGAGCAGTTTAGTTTTGAATAAATTCAATCGTAATTTATCTCCTGTTTCAAATATGATTTTCTTAAGTGATGAATTTAGACTTCTTTGCAGTGGAATGGATGGTAGAGTTGTTATGAGCGATCTTCGTTTTGTCAAGGATCAATTTATGTTGAGAAAATCTGAGAATTCTTTTAGTTTTAATTCCTTGAAAGTTGATCCACAAGAATCTCTCGTTTTTTTTGCAGGAAAAAATGGGAAAATTGAAGGTTTACCGTTGAATTTGAACAAAAATTTGAAATTTGAGTATGAGAATGAGAAGAATGATCCAATTGTTTCTTTTGTTGTGAATGAAGAATGGAGAAATTATGAAGATCATAAATTAATCTCAAAAAATGGGATTTTAAGTTTTACAAAAAATTATGAATTAAATTATTTTTCCAAAAGAAACAAGATTTTAAATAAAATTTGAATAGAATTTTAAATAAATTTATATTAATATTAAATTTAGATTATTTTTAAAATAATATTTTAAATAAATTTATAATAAAATTATTAATAAATTTTTATTTAATTTTTGATTAAAATATTAATAAATTATTTTGATTAATTTTATATTATTATTAAATTAATAAATTATTAATAATTAAATTTAGATTATTTTTAAAATAATATTTTAAATAAATTTATAATAAAAATATTAATAAATTTTTATTTAATTTTTGATTAAAATATTAATAAAATATTTTAATTAATTTTATATTAATTTTAAATTAATAAATTATTAATAATTAAATTTAAATTATTTTAAATAAAATATTTTAAATAAATTTATAATAAAAATTATTAATAAATTTTTATTTAATTTTTGATTAAAATATTAATAAATATATTTTGATTAATTTTTATTATTATTAAATTAATAAATTATTAATAATTAAATTTAGATTATTTTTAATTAAAATATTTTAAATAAATTTATAATAAAATTATTAATAAATTTTATTTAATTTTTGATTAAAATATTAATAAATTATTTTAATTAATTTTATATTATTATTAAATTAATAAATTATTAATAATTAAATTTAGATTATTTTTAAAAAAAATATTTTAAATAAATTTATAATAAAATTATTAATAAAATTTTTATTTAATTTTTGATTAAAATATTAATAAAATATTTTGATTAATTTTATATTATTTTTAAATTAATAAATTATTAATAATTAAATTTAAATTATTTTTAATAAAATATTTTAAATAAATTTATAATAAAATTATTAATAAATTTTTATTTAATTTTTGATTAAAAATATTAATAAATTATTTTAATTAATTTTATATTATTTTTAAATTAATAAATTATTAATAATTAAATTTAGATTATTTTTAATTAATATTTTAAATAAATTTATAATAAAATATTAATAAATTTTTATTTAATTTTTGATTAAAATATTAATAAATTATTTTAATTAATTTTATATTATTATTAAATTAATAAATTATTAATAATTAAATTTAGATTATTTTTAAATTAATATTTTAAATAAAATTATAATAAAATTATTAATAAATTTTTATTTAATTTTTGATTAAAATATTAATAAAATTATTTTTAATTAATTTTTATATTATTTTAAATTAATAAATTATTAATAATTAAATTTAGATTATTTTTAAATTAATATTTTTAAATAAATTTATAATAAAATTATTAATAAATTTTTATTTAATTTTTGATTAAAAATATTAATAAATTATTTTAATTAATTTTATATTATTATTAAATTAATAAATTATTAATAATTAAATTTAGATTATTTTTAAATTAATATTTTAAATAAAATTATAATAAAATATTAATAAATTTTTATTTAATTTTTGATTAAAATATTAATAAATTATTTTAATTAATTTTATATTATTATTAAATTAATAAATTATTAATAATTAAATTTAGATTATTTTTAAATTAATATTTTAAATAAATTTATAATAAAATTATTAATAAATTTTTATTTAATTTTTGATTAAAATATTAATAAAATATTTTTATTAATTTTATATTATTATTAAATTAATAAATTATTAATAATTAAATTTAGATTATTTTTAATAAAATATTTTAAATAAATTTATAATAAAATTATTAATAAATTTTTATTTAATTTTTGATTAAAATATTAATAAAATATTTTGATAAATTTTATATTATTATTAAATTAATAAATTATTAATAATTAAATTTAGATTATTTTTAAATTAATATTTTAAATAAAATTATAATAAAAATTATTAATAAATTTTTATTTAATTTTTGATTAAAATATTAATAAAAAATATTTTAATTAATTTTATATTATTATTAAATTAATAAATTATTAATAATTAAATTTAGATTATTTTTAAATTAATATTTTTAAATAAAATTATATATTAAAATTATTAATAAATTTTTTTTTTTATTTTTGATTAAAAATATTAATAAAATTATTTTAATTAATTTTATATTATTATTTTAAATTAATAAATTATTAATAATTAAATTTAGATTATTTTTAAATTAATATTTTAAATAAATTTATAATAAAATTATTAATAAATTTTTATTTAATTTTTGATTAAAATATTAATAAAATATTTTAATTAATTTTATATTATTATTAGATTAATAAATTATTAATAATTAAATTTAGATTATTTTTAATATAATATTTTAAATAAAATTTTAAATTTGGATTTTTGTTTTTTTAAAGTAGGATCCAAAATAAATTTAGATCAAAATCTTAATTAAAAAAAAATAAATTAAGAAAATCAAATAATTTTTATATTAAATTAGTAATTAATTTATTTTTTTATTATTTAACAAAAAAAAAAGTTTTTATTTTTCATTTTTTTTTTACAAAATTTTATTTTTAAAACAATTTTAGATGACTGAGATTACAATAAACGTAAAATTATCAACTGGTTCATTGATTTCAATAGAAGTTAATAAAGCATGGACTATAACCGAATTAAAAGAAAAACTAGCTGGAGTAACACAAATACCAGCAGAACAACAAAATTTAGTATTTGCAGGACAAGTTTTAAAAGATCAACGAGAAATAGAAAGTTATGGTAAATTTTATTTTAATTTTAATTTTGATTTTAATTTTAATTTTAATTTTAATTTTAATTTTAATTTTTTAATTTTATTTTAATTTTAATTTTTAAAAATTTTAATTTTAATTTTAATTTTAATTTTATTTTAATTTAATAATAATTTTATAATTTTAATTTTTAATTTTAATTTTAATTTTAATTTTAATTTTAATTTTAATAAAATTTTAAATGAATTTTTTATAATTTTAATTTTAATTTTAAATTAAAATTATTTTTTTAATTTTAAATTTAAAATTATTTTTAATAAAATATTTTAAATTTTAAAATTTTAATTTTTGGATTTTTGTTTTTAATTTTAGGATAATTTTAATTTTAATTTTTTAAATTTTAATCAAAATTTTATTTTAAAAATAATTTTTAAGAAAATCAAATAATTTTTATATTAAATTAGTAATTAATTTTATTTTTATTATTTAACAAAAGTTTTTTTATTTTTCATTTTTACAAAATTTTTATTTTAAAACAATTTTAGATGACTGAGATTACAATAAACGTAAAATTTTCAACTGGTTAATCGTGCATGGACTATAATTTTAATTTTAATTTTAATTTTAATTTTAAAATTTTAAAAACTTTTTAATTTTAATTTTAACACAAATACCTTGAATTTTAATTCAAAATTTAGTAATTTTGCAGGACAAGTTTTAAAAGATCAACGAGAAATTTTAGAATTTTAATTTTAATTTTAATTTTAATTTTAATTTTAATTTTAATTTTAATTTTAATTTTATTTAATTTTAATTTTATTTAATTTTATAAATTAATTTTAATTTTAATTTTAATTTTAATTTTAATTTTAATTTTAATTTTAATTTTAATTTCTAATTTTAATTTTAATTTATTTTTTTACATGATTTGAATTTTAATTTATTTTTTTTTATTTGAATTTTTTTTTTATTTTTTTCCGAATTTAGGAATAAAGGAAAAAAACACAATATATCTTGTTAAAAGAGCCGCAAACAAAATATCACAAGGATTAGGAGCAAAGCCAAAGAGCACAACAACGAACACAACGAACCCAACAAACACAACACAAACACAACAACCACAACAACAACCACGACAACAACCAAATAATCCATTTGGGGGATTAGGTGGTTTAGGGGGATTAGGTGGAATGGGCGGATTTGGAATGCCAAACATGGACATGAATCAAATGATGGAAATGATGAACAACCCGTTGATCCAGCAAATGATGGACTCAATGATGCAAAATCCACAAGTTCTACAAATGATGATCCAAAGCAATCCAATGATCCAACAAATGATAAATGCAAATCCTGAACTCCAGCATGTTTTCAACAACCCCGAAGTCATGCGTCAGGTAATGGACATGATACGCAATCCAGAGCTCATGCAGCAAATGCAGCGCGGTCTAGACTTGCAAATGGGCCAGCTCTCAAACCTTCCAAACGGATTTAGTCAACTAAGAAGTTTGTACGATGAATTCCAACAGCCAATGATGGATGCTATGTCACAAAGAAACACAGACCAAGAAAGCGAGGATGTTCAACAAACAGAACAACAACAATCCACTGGCATCCCTAATACTCAACCAATGCCAAATCCTTGGTCTAGTCAACAACAATCTCATCAATCAACTCAAACTCAATCCCAAAATCCTCAAAATCAAACTCGAAATCAATCCCAAAATCAATCACAAAATTCTAACCCTTTTAATTTCCAAGGAATGTTCGATTCTTTCTTGAATAATCCTGATTTAATGCAGCAAATGATGCAAAATAATCCCTTTTTATCTGGTTTTCAACAACCTCAAAATCAATCTCAAAATCAAACCCAAAATCAAACCCAAAATCAAACCCAAAATCGAAATCCTTTTAGTTTAGATTTTTTGTCAATGTTTAATCAACCGTATGATTTCAAATCAAATTAAAACAAAATATTTAAAAAATTTAAAAAATTGAAAAAATTTAAAAAAATTGAAAAAATATTTCCTTTCATGTTAAATCAAATTTTTATTTAAATTTTATTTCTTTTCTTTCAGTCAAAATCAAACGAGAAACACAACAACACAACCAACAAACACAGAAACTGATCCAAACAAACAACAAACTCAACCAAAAGGTTAGTTCTTTCTTTTTTTTTTTTAATTTCTAATATCTAGAAATAATAAAATCATTAAATAAATTTTCTTTTCTTTCTAAATAATTAAAAAAGATCAAGAAAGACCAGAAATAAGATATGCTTCTCAACTTTCTCAATTAAATGAAATGGGATTTACAGATCCAAAAGATAATATTGAAGCTTTAATTTCAACTGGTGGAAACATACAAGCAGCAATTTCTCTTTTATTGAGCAAAGAAAAATAAATTTCAAAATAAATTTAATAATAATAATAACACAAGTAATAAACAATTTTCAAGAATGAAGTTTGTTACTGCGTTTTTAAAACAATTTTATCATTTTCAGAGAGTATTTTAATTGGTTTAGAACCAACGAAAAATTTCCATTTTTTTGTTTTCTTTTCATTTTCTTTTCATTTTCTTTTTCTTTTCTTTTCTTTTGATTTTCTTTTTCATTTTCTTTTTTGATTTTTTGATTTTCTTTTCTTTTTCTTTTTTGATTTTTTGATAAAAAAATTAGTGAAAAAAAAAACAATTTTAATTTTTGATTTATTTCAAAAATAAAATAAAGATTATTAAATAATTAAATTTAAAATTAATTCTAATTTATATATTTTATTAATATTCCTTTATTTAAAAATAAAATTAAAAAATATTCAAATAAAATTAATAAAATATTTATTTAAATTAAATAATTAAATTTAAAATTAATTCTAATTTATATATTTTATTAATATTCCTTTATTTAAAATAATATAAAATTAATTAAAATATTTAAATAAAATTAATAAAATATTTTGATTAATTTATTTCAAAAATAAAATAAGGAATATTAAATAATTAAATTTAAATTTAATTCTAATTTATATATTTTATTAATATTCCTTTATTTAAAATAATATAAAATTAATTAAAATATTTAAATAAAATTAATAAAATATTTTGATTAATTTATTTTAAAAATGAGATAAAGATTATTAAATTAAATTTAAATTTAATTCTAATTTATATATTTTATTAATTTAAAATTTAAAAAATGTAAAATTAATTAAATATTTAAATAAAATTAATAAAATATTTTAATTAATTTATTTCAAAAATAAAATAAAAATTATTAAATATTTAAATTTAAAATTAATTTAATTTATATTTTTATTAATTTATTTTAAAAAATAATATAAAATTAATCAAAATAATTAAAATTTAAAATATTTTGATTAATTTATTTTAAAAATGAGATAAAGATTATTAAATAATTAAATTTAAAAATTAATTTATTTATATATTTTATTAATAATTCTTTATTTAAAATAATGTAAAATTAATTAAAATATTTAAATAAAATTAATAAAATATTTTAATTAATTTATTTCAAAAATAAAATAAAGATTATTAAATAATTAAATTTAAATTTAATTCTAATTTATATATTTTATTAATATTTCTTTTATTTAAAATAATATAAAATTAATTAAAATATTTAAATAAAATTAATAAAATATTTTAATTAATTTATTTTAAAAATAAAATAAAGATTATTAAATAATTAAATTTAAAATTAATTCTAATTTATATATTTTATTAATATTTCTTTTATTTAAAAATAATTAAAATTAATTAAAATATTTTAAATAAAATTAATTTTAAAATTTATTTAAAATAAAATTAAATATTTAAATTTAAAATTAATTTAATTTAATTAATAATTCTTTATTTAAAATAATATAAAATTAATCAAAATATTTAAATTAATAAAATATTTTAAATTAATTTATTTCAAAAAATAAAATAAAGATTATTAAATAATTAAATTTAAAATTAATTCTAATTTATATATTTTATTAATATTCCTTTATTTAAAATAATATAAAATTATTCAAAATATTTAAATAAAATTAATAAAATATTTTAATTAATTTATTTCAAAAATAAAATAAAGATTATAAAATAATTAAATTTAAATTTAATTCTAATTTATATATTTTATTAATAATTCTTTATTTAAAATAATATAAAATTAATTAAAATATTTAAATAAAATTAATAAAATATTTTAATAAAGATGAAAATTGAATTTTAATAATTTTTGATAATAAATTTTAATTGTTTTTTTCTTAAATTATCTAATAGAAATAAATTTAAGTTTAATTATTATTAATTTCTATTTTCAATTCTTATTTTTATTTATTAGCTTGAAATTAAATTTTTATTAAAATTTTTAAATTAAAATTAAATTGTTTAAAATTAGATTTGTTTCCTATTTATTGATTCGAAGAATTTAATTTGATTAAAAGTAAATTAAAATAAAATCCAATCTCTCAAAAAAATAAGAAAAAAGTTTTTAAATGAAATAAGTCTCAAGTTCATCAACAACCCATTTATTAGAAGAACCAGCTAAATAATTCAAAGCTTCATTTGTTCCTCGTGTAATTCCATTAGGCAAATTGTAGTGGTTACCAAAATATGTATAACCAGGTTGTAGATTTGAATATAAAGCAATATCATCTAAACATATTTTTAATAAAGATAAATAAATAATTAATAATAATAAATTTTATGATTAAATAAAAATCATTTACAATCTATTTTAATAAAGATAAATAATTAATAATTCAATTTAAAATTTAATTCATTTTAAATAAAAATCATTTACAATCTATTTTAATAATAATTAATAATAATCCAATTTAAAATTGATATTATTTATTAAATGGAAAATCATTTACAATCTATTTTAAAAAAGATAATTAATAATATTGATAATTTGGATTACTTATTAAATAGTAAATTATTTACCCACTATTTTAATAAAGATAAATAATTAATTTTAATAATAATTAATAATAATCCAATTTAAAATTGATATTATTTATTGAATGGAAAATCATTTACAATCTATTTTAAAAAAGATAATTAATAATATTAATATTTTGGATTACTTATTGAATGGAAAATCATTTACAATCTATTTTAAAAAAGATAATTAATAATATTAATAATTTGGATTACTTATTAAATAATAAATTATTTACCCCCTATTTTAATAAAGATAAATAATTAATTTTAATAATAATTAATAATAATCCAATTTAAAATTGATATTATTTATTAATGAAAAATATTATATTTACTTCCAAAAGTTGGACCGAAATTCGGATGATAATAAATCGCAAATTTTTCTTGACCTTTTTTAATTGTAAATTTATCTGGATTTCTATTTCCTTCTCCATTTCTTAATGAGAAAATAAAAGCATTTGAATCTTTTATGTAACCATAACCTCCATTATCAATACTCCACTTTGATCTATCATTTGTAAATCCAACTTGAGTGAAACCTCCAAAAATAAAATTATCTTTTGTTTTGATAATAACTAATGTTTTTCCTTTATCATCAACTGCTTTATGCCAGTTTTGAGAATTAAATCCATCTTTTTTTGCTGAAAATCCTTTTTTCATTTTAGAAAAAAAATTATTATCATTTATCCATTCATTTAATTTCAAAGGAAATTCTTTTTCGTTAATAATTTCTGAATCTGAGAATTGAGGAAAATTCATTCGCAATTCTGTCATTTTCTTTTGATATTCAAAAAAAATTGGTTTCATCTGGTAATTTTCAAATTTCAAATAGTTAAGCTCGTTGTTTTTCTGTTCAATTTCCCTATCTTTCTCTTCAACTTCTTTTTTCCATTTCTCTTCAATTTCTTTTTTTTTATCCCGAATTTCTTTTCTTTTGGAGCTGATTTTCTTATCTTTTTTCTTATTTTCTTGAAATAATTTTCTTTCGCGATTTATTAAAAAAGATTTGGGAAAAAAATCCAAATCTTTTAATTTAGCCAAAACTCTTTTTGAAATTGAATCTTTATCAAATAATGAAAAAAAAGAATGAAATAATCTTTTCTTTTCAAAATATTTCACTTTCTTTTGTGCTAATCTTTGATTTCTTTTCTTGATCCATTTATTTAAAAAATGAAAAAAATCAAATTGAAAAATTTCTTTTTTTTCTTGTTTAAATTGAATAAATTTGATAATTTCTTTTTCAGTTAAATTGAATAAATTCTCATTATTCTGAACTTGGGAAAAATTTTGATTTATTAATTCAAAACATTTTATTTCAATTTCATTTGAATTTAAATTTCGATTTTGGAATAAAAATTGGAAAAAATTTGAATAATTAATTGAATTTGAAATTTTTTTTTGAATAATTTCTTTCAATAAATTTAATTTAAAATAAATTGAAATTTCCAATAATTGAAAAAGATTTTCTTGATTCTCAAAAGAAATATTTCCATAATAAATATAACTTAAAATTGATTCCATTTCTCTTTTATTAAATTGATCTAAAAAAATTTTATCAATATCATTTTGTTCTCTTAAAAACTTATTAAAAAAAGGAGATCTTGAAGATAAAATTGATTTATGAACTTTAATTTCAAAAGGATTTGATTTATTCTCAACAAAAATTGAAAAATCTTTAAATGAATTTCCATTTAAAAGGTTTGAATAATCTTTAATTAAATTTTTTGTTACTTTTTTTTCTAAATTTTTCATTTCATTTTGATTTGCATTTTGATTTGCATTTTCAAATTTGGTTATTATTATTATTATTCATTTTGTTTTTGTTTTTGTTTTTGTTTTTTAAATAAAATTTGAAAAGAAAAAAATGAAAAAAAATTTTATTTTTAATTTTTATTTTTATTAATTTATTTCAAAAATAAAATAAAGATTATTAAATATTTAAATTTAAAATTAATTCTAATTTATATATTTTATTAATAATTCTTTATTTAAAATAATATAAAATTAATTAAAATATTTAAATAAAATTAATAAAATATTTTAATTAATTTATTTTAAAAAAAAAAAATAAAAAGATTATTAAATAGTTAAATTTAAAATTAATTCTAATTTATATATTTTATTAATAATTCTTTATTTAAAATAATGTAAAATTAATTAAAATATTTAAATAAAATTAATAAAATATTTTGATTAATTTTATTTCAAAAATGAAATAAAGATTATTAAATACTTAAATTTAAATTTAATTCTAATTTATATATTTTATTAATAATTTCTTTATTTAAAATAATATAAAACTATTCAAAATATTTAAATAAAATTAATAAAATATTTTTATTAATTTATTTCAAAAATAAAATAAAGATTATTAAATAATTAAATTTAAATTTAATTCTAATTTATATATTTTATTAATAATTCTTTATTTAAAATAATATAAAACTATTCAAAATATTTAAATAAAATTAATAAAATATTTTAATTAAGATGAAAATTGAATTTTAATAATTTTTGATAATAAATTTTAATTGTTTTTTTCTTAAATTATCTAATAGAAATAAATTTAAGTTTAATTATTATTAATTTCTATTTTCAATTCTTATTTTTATTTATTAGCTTGAAATTAAATTTTTATTAAAATTTTTAAATTAAAATTAAATTGTTTGAAATTAGATTTGTTTCCTATTTATTGATTCGAAGAATTTAATTTGATTAAAAGTAAATTAAAATAAAATCCAATCTCTCAAAAAAATAAGAAAAAAGTTCTTAAATGAAATAAGTCTCAAGTTCATCAACAACCCATGAATTAAAAGAACCAGCTAAATAACTTTTCCCTTTATTTGTTCCATAAGTAATTCCATTAGGTGGATTGTAACCCCAACCCATATTTGAATGACCACCTCTTAAATCATTCTTTAAAAATATATCTGGATGTCCACTTCCGAACAATGGACCATATCTTATGTAAGAATGAATTGCCAAATGCTCTTTCCCTTGTTGAATTGTGAATTTCTCTGGATTTCTATTTCCTTCTCCATTTCTTAATGAGAAAATAAAAGCATTTGAGTCTTTAATATCTCCTCCTGCTTTGTTTCCATGATCTTTAAACCACTTTGATTTATCATTTGTAAATCCAACTTGAGTGAAACCTCCAAAAATATAATTATCTTTTGTTTTGATAATAACTAATGTTTTTCCTTTATCATCACAAATTGAATGCCATTTTTTAGCTTTAAATCCATCTCTTTTTGCTGAAAATCCTTTTTTCATTTTAGAAAAAAAATCATTATCATTTATCCATTCTTGTAATTTCTTAACATATTCATTCTCTGTAACAATTTCTGAATCTGAAAATTGAAGAGAAGTCTTGTTGATTTCTTCCATTTCATCAGAAATGGGCTTCATTTTCTGAATCTCTGTTTTCAAATCTTGATTTTCTTTTTCTTTCTTATTGATTTCCTTTTTCCACTTATCTTCAATTTCATTCTCTTTTTTATCAATTTCAATTTTCATTTTTTGAATCTCTTTTTCTTTGTTTTCAACTTCTTTCTTCCATTTCTCTTCAATTTCTTTGTTTTTATCTTCAATTTCTTTGTTTTTATCTTCAACTTCTTTCTTCCATTTATCTTCAATTTCAATTTTCATTTGTTGATTTTCTTTTTCTTTGTTTTCAATCTCCTTCTTCCATTTCTCTTGAATAACTTGTGTTTGAATATCAATTAAAAAAGATTTGGGAAGAAAAAAATCAAATTGTTTTAATTTATCAAAATCTTGTTTTGAAATTGAATCTTTATCAAATAATGAAAAAAAAGAATGAAATAATCTTTTCTTTGCATTCATTTTGTTCTTAAATTTCCTTAATCTTGATGAATTAACTCTTTTTTCAATCCAATTATTTAAAAATTGAAAAAAATCAAATTGAAAAATTTCTTTTTTTTCTTGTTTAAATTGAATAAATTTGATAATTTCTTCTTTAGTTAAATTGAATAAATTTTCATTATTCTGAACTTGGGAAAAATTTTGATTTATTAATTCAAAACATTTTATTTCAATTTCATTTAATTTTAAATTTCGATTTTGGAATAAAAATTGGAAAAAATTTGAATAATTAATTGAATTTGAAATTTTTTTTTGAATAATTTCTTTCAATAAATTTAATTTAAAATAAATTGAAATTTCCAATAATTGAAAAAGATTTTCTTGATTCTCAAAAGAAATATTTCCATAATAAATATAACTCAAAATTGATTCCATTTCTTTTTTATTAAATTGATTTAAAGAAATAAAAAGAGATTCTTGCCTTAATGATTCATTAAAAAAAGGAGATCTTGAAGATAAAATTGATTTATGAACTTTAATTTCAAAAGGATTTGATTTATTCTCAACAAAAATTGAAAAATCTTTAAATGAATTTCCATTTAAAAGGTTTGAATAATCTTTAATTAAATTTTTTGTTACTTTTTTTTCTAAATTTTTCATTTCATTTTCATTTTGATTTTGATTTGCATTTCCAAATTGGTTATTGTTATTATTATCCATTTTGTTTTTTGTTTTTGTTTTTGTTTTTTAAATAAAATTTGAAAAGAAAAAAATGAAAAAAAATTTTAATTTTTATTTTTATTAATTTATTTTAAAAATAAAATAAAGATTATTAAATATTTAAATTTAAAATTAATTCTAATTTATATATTTTATTAATAATTCTTTATTTAAAATAATATAAAATTAATTAAAATATTTAAATAAAATTAATAAAATATTTTAATTAATTTATTTCAAAAATAAAATAAAGATTATTAAATAATTAAATTTAAAATTAATTCTAATTTATATATTTTATTAATATTTCTTTATTTAAAATAATATAAAAATTATTTAAAATATTTAAATAAAATTAATAAAATATTTTAATTAATTTATTTTAAAAATAAAATAAAGATTATTAAATAATTAAATTTAAAATTAATTCTAATTTATATATTTTATTAATATTCTTTTATTTAAAATAATATAAAATTATTCAAAATATTTAAATAAAATTAATAAAATATTTTGATTAATTTTATTTCAAAAATAAAATAAAGATTATTAAATAATTAAATTTAAAATTAATTCTAATTTATATATTTTATTAATATTTCTTTATTTAAAATAATGTAAAACTATTTAAAATATTTAAATAAAATTAATAAAATATTTTAATAAAGATGAAAATTGAATTTTAATAATTTTTGATAATAAATTTTAATTGTTTTTTTCTTAAATTACCTAATAGAAATGAATTTAAGTTTAATTATTATTAATTTCTATTTTCAATTTTTATTTTTATTTATTAGCTTGAAATTAAATTTTTATTAAAATTTTTAAATTAAAATTAAATTGTTTGAAATTAGATTTGTTTCCTATTTATTGTTTTGAAGAATTTAATTTGATTAAAAGTAAATTAAAATAAAATCCAATCTCTCAAAAAAATAAGAAAAAAGTTCTTAAATGAAATAAGTCTCAAGTTCATCAACAACCCATTTATTAAAAGAACCAGCTAAATAACTTTTAGTTTGGTTTGTTCCATATTTAATTCCATCAGGCAAATTGTAACTTTTACCAAATTTTGAAACACCAGGCTGTAAACTGGAATTTAAGTATATATCACCACTATAATATCGATCAGCTCCGAAGCAAGGACCAGCTCCTAAGTAATAATATATCGAATTTTGTTTTTTTCCTTTTTTAATTGTGAATTTCTCTGGATTTCTATTTCCTTCACCATTTCTTAATGAAAAAATAAATGAATTTGGATCACCAATCCATCCAATATTCCTAGAATTATAATTCCACTTTGATTTATCAGTTGTAAATCCAACTTGAGTGAAACCTCCAAAAATATAATTATCTTTTGTTTTGATAATAACTAATGTTTTTCCTTTATCATCAACTGCTTTATGCCAGTTTTGAGAAGAAAATCCATCTCTTTTTGCTGAAAATCCTTTTTTCATTTTAGAAAAAAAATCATTATCATTTATCCATTCTTTTAATTTGTTAATAGATTCATTTTCTGTAACAATTTCTGAATCAAATCTAAATCTTGATTTGAAAATGAATGATTTTTTGTTTTGATTTTCTTTTTCAATAAATTCTTGTAATTTTTTTTCATTTTTTTCTTCTTGAAGTTTTTGGAATTGAATTAATTTTTCTGAAATTTGATTTGGAATTAATTTTTCTTTCGAAATATCTTCGAGTTCTTGTTTTGAGAAATTAATAAATCTGATTTTATCAATAACATTTGAAATTTGGTTTTGTAATTTTTCTTTTTGTTGAATAATATTTGATTTATGTTTTCCCCATTTTATTATTGATTGGAAAAGTTCAAATTCATTTATTGAAATATCATCATTTGATAATATTGAATTTAAATGATTTTCTTCAAGTTCAAGAAAATGAGAAGTTTTAATAAATTCTTCAAAATTTTCTAAAATAAATTTATAAGAAGAATCTAATAATTGATTTAAGTCCATTGATTCAGATAATTTAAGAACATCAACAACAGTTTTAATTTGTAAATTGTTTTTGATAAATTTTGAAGAAAATTCAATTAATTCATCAATTAAATATTTTGATGAAAAAATTAAAATTTGAATAGCATTTTCTAAATTAATTTCAATTTTTCCTGAATAAAAATAATTCAAAATTGAAGATAGGATTGAACTTGAAACATCTTTTAGAATCAATTTATTTTTTTGAGATTTTTTCATTTTTGAATTAAAAAGAGATTTAAAATATTCACTTCTTGAAGAAAGAATTGATTTATGAGTTTTAAATGAAGTTTTATTTTGTTCACAAATTATTTCAAAATCAAAATAACTCCCTTTTTCTTTTTCTTTTTGATTTTGATTTTGAAATAAATCTTTTAAATCATTTGAAAGTTTTTCTAAATTTGAATAAGTCTCCATTTTTAATAAATTTGAAAAGAAAAAAATGAAAAAAATAATTTTAATTTTAATTTTGATTTTGATTTTAATTTTAATTTTAATTTTGATTTTAATTTTAATTATTAAATTAATTTTGATTTTAATTTTAATTTTAGTTTTGATTTTAATTTTAATTTTGATTTTAATTTTAATTTTTAATTTTGATTATTAAATTTATTAATTAATAAATCAAATAAATTTGGATTTGTTTGATTTAATTGAAAATAATCAATTCCTCTTTCTAATTCTTCAATTATTTCTTGTGTAATTTGAATTTCATCTTTAATTTGATTTGAATAAATCCAATATTCAAATATTTGAAATGATTTATTACTTAATTCACTATAATCTGTAACTTTATTAGAAGTATCATTTGTTACAGATAAAAACATTCCTCGATATAATTCACTTCTCATTATTAATATCAATTTAGGAAATTTATATTGTTTTTCTTTTCTTTCAATTATAAAATCTTTTTCATTTTCATTTTCATTTAAATAAATTTTTTTCATTGTTTCTTCAGATTTTTTCATTTGAATTTATAATTTCTTTAATTTCAGAATATAATTTTGGATTTATTTTGGAATTATTTGAATAAATCATTTCAAATAATTGATTTGATTCTTTAATTGATTTATTTGAAATAATTTCTTGAAGTTTTTCAATTTGATTTTGATTTAATCTATATTTCAATATTAATTTATGAGCTTCAATTATTTCTCCATTTTTGGTTTTAAATGAAATATCACAAAATTCTTTTCTTTGAAAAAGTTTTATCAAATCTTCTTCAAGATTGGAAAAAGGACGAGGAGAATAATAAATAAATGAATTATCATATCCACAAGAAATATGATAATTAGAAATATCTTCATTAAATCTTAATTTAGGAAGTTCAATTTGAATTGGAATTAATTGATTTTTTATATCTTCAGTTCCTAATTCACCATGAGCATTATATCCAAATCCAATTAATTTTGAATTAGAAGTTAAAATCAAAGTATGATATTGCCCACAAGAAAAATCAAGAATATAATCATCATTTTCAAATAAAGATGATTTGATTTCAGTAAATTCATAAGTATCTTCATCTTCATCTTTGCCAAGTCCATTAACTTCCCAATTTCCACATGAATAAAGTTTTCTTTTTGGATTTTGATTTTGATTTTCATCTTCAATCAACATTATTGAATGAATACTTCCACATTTAATATTAATTATTTTGCCTTTTGGAATATTTTGTATTTTGGTTAATTTTTGGATTTTTGTTTCTTGTTTTCTTGATTCTCCTAATCCAAGTTGACCAAAGTTACTCCAACCACATCCAAATAATTCTTGATTTGAATCTAAAAGAAAAATATATGTTGAATTACCTCCTGAAAATATTTTAGAAACATTTTTCATCATTAAAATTGGTTTTTGTGTTTTTGGAAGTGTTTCAGAATCAAAACCAAGTTGACCTGAATGATTTAAGCCAATTCCATAAGCATTTTGATTTGAAGTTAATAAGTAAAGTGCATTTCCGCCACAAGCAATATCTTCAATTATTCTATCATTTATATCTTCAATTAATGATGAAATATTGATAAATTCTTTTGAATTTTTTGGATTAATATCTTTTCCTTTTGCAAATACATTTCCTTCTGTTGTTAAAATAGCTACATTTTGATGACCAACAGATACTTTTTGAATATTTTCTTCAATTTGGATTTTTTTAGGATTTTGTTTTGAATCTCTTGAATATTGTTCATTTAAATATTCTATTGCTTTTCCATTTTTAAAAAGGAAAATTGTTGCAAAATAACTTGATGAAATTTGTTTAATTTGTTTTTCATTTTCATTTTCATTTTCATTTTCATTTTCATTTTCATCATTTTCAAATTTAAATTGAATTGGTTTTTTTATTTTATATGGTTCATTTTTGAAAAGTTTTGGATATTCATTTTGACCAAAAAATATAATTTCATTCATTTTTTGAAAAGAAAAAAAAATGAAAAAAATGAATTTAAATTTTAATTTTAATTTTAATTTTGATTATTAAATTTGTTAATTAATAAATCAAATAAATTTGGATTCGTTTGATTTAATTGAAAATAATCAATTCCTCTTTCTAATTCTTCAATTATTTCTTGTGTAATTTTAATTTCATTTTTAATTTGATTTGAATAAATCCAATATTCAAATATTTGGAAAGCTTCATTACTTAATTCACTATAATCTGTAACTTTATTAGATTTATCATTTGTTACAGATAAAAACATTCCTCGATATAATTCACTTCTCATTATTAATATTAATTTAGGAAATTTATATTGTTTTTCTTTTCTTTCAATTATAAAATCTTTTTCATTTTCATTTTCATTTAAATAAATTTTTTTCATTGTTTCTTCAATTTTTTCATTTGAATTTATAATTTCTTTAATTTCAGAATATAATTTTGGATTTATTTTGGAATTATTTGAATAAATCATTTCAAATATTTGATTTGATTCTTTAATTGATTTATTTGAAATAATTTTTTGAAGTTTTTCAATTTTGATTTTGATTTAATCTATATTTCAATATTAATTTATGAGCTTCAATTATTTCTCCATTTTCTGTTTTAAATGAAATATTACAAAATTCTTTTCTTTCAAATAATTTTATCAAATCTTCTTCAAGATTGGAAAAAGGACGAGGAGAATAATAAATAAATGATTTCTGATATCCACAAGAAATATGATAATTAGAAATATCTTCATTAAATCTTAACTTAGGAAGTTCAATTTGAATTGGAATTAATTGATTTTTTGTATCTTCAGTTCCTAATTGACCATAAGCATTATATCCAAATCCAATTAATTTTGAATTGGATGTTAAAATCAAAGTATGATCATTTCCAACAGAAAAATCAATAATATTATCATCATTTTCAAATAAAGATGATTTGATTTCAGTAAATTCTCTTGTAAATAAACTTTTGCCAAGTCCGTTTAATTGATAATTTCCACATGAATAAAGTTTTCTTTTTGGATTTTCATTTTGATTTTCAATCAACATTATTGAATAATCATTTCCACATTTAATATCAATTATTTTGCCTTTTGGAATATTTTGGATTTTGGTTAATTTTTGGATTTTTGTTTCTTCTTTTCTTGATTCTCCTAATCCAAGTTGACCTTTTTGATTCCAACCGCATCCAAATAATTCTTGATTTGAATTTAAAATAAAAACATGATTTGAAGTATTTCCTGAAAATATTTTAGAAACATTTTTCATCATTAAAATTGGTTTTTCTGTTTTTGGAAGTGCTTTAGAATCAAAACCAAGTTGACCATATCTATTTGAACCAATTCCATAAGCATTTTGATTTGAAGTTAATAAGTAAATTGCATATCTTCCAGAAACAATATCTTGAATTATTCTATCATTTGTATCTTCAATTAATGATGAAATATTAATAAATTCTTTTGGATTATTTGGATTAATATCTTTTCCTTTTGCGAATACATTTCCTTCTTTTGTTAAAATAGCTTCATTTTGAACACCAACAGATACTTTTTGAATATTTTCTTCAATTTGGATTTTTTCAGGATTTTGATTTGAATCGTTTTTATTTAAATATTCTATTGCTTTTCCATTTTCAAAAAGGAAAATTGTTGAAAATCTTCCTGTTGAAATTTGTTTAATTTGTTTTTCATTTTCATTTTCAAATTTAAATTGAATTGGTTTTTTGATTGCAAATTCTCCATTTTTGAAAAGTTTTGGATAATTATTCCAACCAAAAAATATAATTTCATTCATTTTTGAAATGAAAAAATGAATTTATAAAATTTTAATTTTAATTTTTATTTTAATTTTGGAATTTGATTTTGAATTTAATTTTGATTTTGATTTTTATAAATCACAAAAAGAAAAAGAAAAAGAAAAAAAAGTTCTACATAGTTTCCATTAAAGAATTTTGATATTTTTCTTTAGTTTTAATCGAAATACGAAAATAAGGAGGAAGTAAATCATAAGCTAAAATCAAATCATTCAATTTCAATTCGTGTTGTTGGTGTTGTTGCTGCTTGGAAAAAAGCCAAGATTCAGCAGGAGAATCAAATTCAGAATTTGATTTTTGGGAAGAATATTTTTTGGATTCTTGAATTGAAGGCAAAGTTCTAAAATCCAAATTTGAATCCAATTGAAAATATAATTGAGAATTCAATTGCGAATTCAATTGAGAAATTTTTGGGAAATTTTCATTTTCTGACAAATTTTGGTTTTGTCCAGAAATATCCATTCTCTCAAAATCATATTTGATTTGCGAATATTCGCGGGAGGTTGAGAAATCAAGTTCCAGAGGAGCTTTTGAAGTGACATTTGCCAAAGTGATGATTTTTGTTAAAAATGATTGTAAATATTTAGCAACAAGTAAATGGGAATTAATACTGAATCTTTCCATTCCTTTTTCCTTCGCAAAAAAAGCCATTCTGCGCTTGATCCTTTCCAGATCTATCACTCTTGTATGCACCATTTTGGAGTTTTCTTGGTCGATTCTATCCAACCGAATTTCCCGAATTGAAATAAAATGACTTGAATAAACTTTCATTTGGTTTTCATTAGTATTTTCAATTTGCGTTGGATAGGGGGGTTGTGTGATATTGCCCACTTGCTCCTGGCTAATACGCTGATTTGCATTAAATAGAATCGACATTATAAGCCGATTATGGAATCTTACTGCTTTCTTTTTTTTATTTCGATCATTCTTTAATAGTTTTTTCAATAATGTTTGTAATTCTTCTATTGAAATTTCTGCCTTCATTAATAATTGGAAATGTTTCCAATATTCTGAGAATTGTGTTTTAAGGAGATCTTGAAGTTGCTTCTTAAAATATTGTATATTGATTTTTTGTAATTCCATACAAAATAAATTTTCTTTTTTTTTTCTTTCGTTGGTTTTTTTTTTTAAAAAAAAAAGGAATTTGTTTTTTTTATCAATTAAAGTTGTGAATTAAAGTTGTAAATCAAAAATCACACAATAAAATGATATTATTTTGAATTGAAAAAAAAAAAAGAAAAGAAAAGGGGGAAGAAAAAGAAAAAGAAAAAGAAAAAAGAAAGAAATAAAAAGAAAAATGAAAATTGAAAATTGAAAATCTTTTAAAAGAAAAAAAAATTATTTTTTAAATTAAAATTAAAATTAAAATTAAAATTAAAATTTGATCTTTCTTTTTTCTTTTAAATTTCGTTTGATCTAAGTTTAATTTTCTTTTTATTTTTCATTTATTCATCTTTTTTTTTAATTAGCAAAAAAAAGACAAGAAAAGAAAAGGAAAATGAAAAACTAAATTTTTTCCATTTCTTTTTTCAATAATTCAAATATTTTATCATAAACATTAATTGAATAAGTACTAAAAATTGATTTAAATTGATCATGACCAAAATTACAAGAATCAATAGGATTTTCTAAATTTCGATCTTTGATTTTTGGATCAGCACCAATTTTCAATAAAAAATAAACCAATCTTAAGTGTCCATAAAGTGCTGCATTATGAAGTGCTGTTCTTCCTATTTTATCTTTTAAGTTAACTGATATTCCTTGTTTAAGAATCCATTGAATTAGTTTGATATTTCCAACACTACTTGAAATATGAAGAGGAGTTTCTCCATTTTTATCTTGTTCTTCAAGATCCAATCCTGTTTTTATAAGAATTTCCATTATTTCAATATATTGATCTGTGTTTTGGTAGTCATATTTGAGTAAATATTGTTTGAGTTGATTGATATCAATATTTTGAATTTGAATTTGATTTTCTATTTTTATTTCATTTTGATTTTGATTTTGATTTTCTATTTTTATTTCATTTTGATTTTGATTTTTGATTTTGATTTTGATTTTGATTTTGATTTTGATTTTGATTTTGATTTTGATTTTGATTTTGATTTTGATTTTGATTTTGATTTTGATTTTCTATTTTTATTTCTTTTATTTCTTTTATTTCTTTTATTTCTTTTATTTCTTTTATTTCTTTCATTTCTTTTATTTCTTTTATTTCTTTCATTTCAGTTTTTCTTTTGATTGGTGATTTTGATGATTTCGAATCAAATTGATATTTCTTGTTCATTTTTTGAAATTTCTTTCTCATTTTTTCTCTCTTTTTCTTTTCTTTATTGGCTTGTTTTTTGTTAATTTTTGAATTTTTTTGGATAAGTTGATCATTTTCATCATTTGATTTTAATTTACTCAAATTTCCTTTTTTTAGATCACGAAATATTTCTTTTTGAATTGAACCAGATCTAAATAAAATTTCTTTTGCAAAATTGATATTTTTTTTATCATTTTCATTGTTTTCATCATTTTCTTCCAAAATAATTTCTTCATTCTGTTTTAAACTTGAGCTTCTTTTGTTTAATTTTGAATCCATAATTTCCGTATTATAAGGAAAATCGAAATCAAGAAAATCAAAAGAATCAACTTCTTGAGAATTTTTTCTTAAAAAATCATTTTGAACCCAAATTTTCATAAAATTTCCACACAAACAAGTTAAATGAAGTAAATAATGAAAATTAAGATGAAGATTTTTCTTAGCAAAATAATCAACAACGGATTGATTTCCTTTTAAAATTGCCAAATGTAAAGGGGCTCTATTTTTGGAATCGCGAATATTAATATCAACACCTTTTTGGATAAGCAAATCAATAATGTTTATATTTTGTTCTCTAGAAATGCAAGCTGAGTGAAGACTTCCCATACCGTTTTCATCAAGTAAAGAAATATCCGCTTGATTTTCAATTAAAATTCGAGTCATTTCTTCGTCTCCTTTTAAACAAGCGTAAATCAAAGCGGTTCTTCCTCGTTTGTCTTTAAGATTTGGATCCGCCTTGTGTTTGAGTAATTGGATCAAGAATTTAGGGTTTTTTGAGAGGACTGAATGGTGAATTGCTCCCATTTTCGTTTTTTCATCAATTAAATTTACATTTATGCTTTTGTGTCCAATTAAATATACAAAACTTAGTTTTTTGTTTTGAATTATTGTTTGAACTAATGGTGATTCATATTCGTTTGTTGATTTATTTATGTTTTTTTTGTTTATTAGTTTTTCTAATTCTTTTTCTTTGTCAAGTTCAATTATTTCATAGATTTTTTTTGCCATTATTTAATTTATAAAATTAAACCAAATTTAAAAAGTAAATTAAAAAGTAAATTAAATCAATTTAAAAAGTAAAAAAATGAAAAAAAAATTTTGAATTTTTTTCTTGTGAATTTTTAATTAGATTTACTTATTCAAAAATAATCAAAATCAATTAAAAAATAAAATAAAAAATTAAAATAAAACTAACTGGAAAAGGGAAATTGGTTTTTCAATTTTTTTGATTTGTTTTTTATTTATTCTTTTTGTTTTTGTTTTTTATTTTTGTGGAAAAAGGAAAATTCGAAATTATTTGAAATATTTGAAAGTGTCTTGTTCTTTGGTTGTTTTGTTTTGTTTTTGAAATTAATTTCATTCAAATCACTTTCTTTTTTTTTCATGTTTTGAGAATTTCTTTGCATTGAAATAAGCATTAACACTTTTGTCCTTAGATTTGGTTTTTGATCTTCTTCCTGAACTTAAATCTTGCATTTCCTGAATATCTTCATTTAATTGATCCATCATCATATTCTGAACAGGAAGATAAGCCATATTACTTGTATGATAACGATTTCTTTGCTCTTCATTTCTTACAAAACGGAAAGCATTCTGACCTAAGGCTTGTCCTTGTTTTGTCAAATCAAGAGCTCTTTGGTGATCGTTATGAAGAGCAGCCTCACTTGAGCGTTCAGTAACATTTGCGTTGATAATATCAAGATCAATATCCTCTTGAGCTTTGTCTTCATTTTCAGTAACATCAAGTGCCTGAGTAAGTATTCTTTTACGGATTGTTCCGTCAAGTAATTTGTATTCAATCTGGAATTGTACAAATACTTTCTGTGTTTCAGGTGAATCATCTCTAAAATCGTAATTGAAAGTGATGCTTTCATCATTGGAAACGTTTCCTCTTTCTTCATAATGAGAAGAGACTCTTTCATCATTTTCATCCATTTTTTTGGCGTTTTGATTTTCTGCAGAGTCATAGATAAACATGTTTTTATGGATGATAATTTTGATTCTAACTTGAGTTGCAACTATTTTTGCAGATAAAAATTCTTTGAAAGTATCCTGGATTTGTGTTGGCTTGACAATATCCATATCGCCTTCAGTTTCTTGCACAACTTTTGAGATTTGTTCCAAGTTGCAGTCAGTATCATCAAAAGTCATAACGGAAATCATGATTCCCTTATTCTTGCATTCCAACGCCAATTGGGTATAAAATGATTCCATATTTTCTTTTGCATCATCTCTTTTATTGAGTTCGTCATCATCATCAACGTTTCCAATTCCAATATTACTTTTTCCATCTGTGCACAGGATTACTCTTGATCCTTCTTTCTTTCCCGCGAGTTCTGCGGACACAACAAGCGCAGGTCCTAATGCTGTTTGTCCGTTGTCTTCAAGATTTTGAAGGTTGCTTTGAAGTAATCTTTTTGTTTCTTTAATTGCCGGAATATTCCGTTTTGAAACCGAATTTTTGATCTCTTCAATGTTAAGAAGTGTATCTTTTTCAAGTGTTTTTGTTGGGTTTCTTGTGTCTTCGTGTATCTTTACTATGTTGCTGAATGATACAAGTCCTACTCGTTTGTTTGGTGAATCTCGATAGAATGATTCAATTTGACTTTGGATTGCAATTTTTAAGCAATCAAGTCGGGATATGTACATTTGGTTTTGTGGGAGTCTTTGTATTTGTTGAAATGAATCGTCTGCGAAGTTTGGAATGTTTTGTTTTTGGGTTTTTTTAATTTTTTGGAAGTCTTCTTTTGTTCCTTGAATCTTTTTTTATAAATAAATTTTTTAATTTTAATTTTTTAAATGAATTTTTTAAATGAATTTTAATTTTAATTTTAATTTTAATTTTAATTTTAATTTTAATATTAATTTTAATTTTTTAAATGAATTTTTTAAATGAATTTTAATTTTAAATTTGATTTTAATTTTAATTTTGAATTTAATTTTGATTTTAATTTTAATTTTGATTTTATAAATGAATTTTAATTTTAATTTTAATTTTAATTTTAATTTTAATTTTAATTTTAATTTTAATTTTAGAAAAATACTTCATAAGTTGTGCACATTGAACCAGATGTATCAACACAAAAAATAACAATTTCATCTTCTTGATTTTCTTCTTTATCTGAAATAGCAATTAAATAATCAACTTGAGGTTTTTCAGCTTTAATTTTTTCATTTTCAATTAATTCATTTCTTTCACCACAAAATTCACAAACCCAAACTTGTTTTTCTGATTTTTCTTCTTTTGGTTCAAGTATTGAAAATGAATTCAAACAAGCTCCACATTTACATTCATATGGAATATGTTGATCTGTATCAAATGCTCGATCTTCAAGTGATTCAAATGATAATGAAATTACGTTTGTTGAAATTTCTTCTACTCTTCTAAAATTAACTTTTTTTTGTCTTCTACGATTTTGATAAGCAAATTTTGATGCAAACTTAAACATTTTTGTTTAAAACAAAAAAGGAAAAAAATAAAAAATAAAAAAATAAAAAAATTTAAATTAAAAAATGAATAAAAAAAAGCAAAAAAAAAAATTTATTTAAAAATAAATATAAAACGTTTTTTTTTTAATTTTTTGATAATTCTCAATTTAAATTTTTTAATTAATTTTAAACTGAGACTTTTAATTATTTTTTAATTTCAATTTATTTAATCAAATTTAATCAAATTTAATTATTCAAAACTAATTAAATCTATTCCACTTTTTTATTTTATTAATTTTAATTAAATTTAATTAATCAAAACTAATTAAATTTATTCCACTTTTTTATTTTATTAAATTTAATCAAATTTAATCAAAATTTATTAATCAAAACTATTTAAATTTATTCCACTTTTTTATTTTATTAATTTTAATTAAATTTAATCAAATTTATTAATCAAAACTATTTAAATTTATTCCACTTTTTTATTTTATTAATTTTAATCAAAACTAATTAAATCTATTCCACTTTTTTATTTTATTAATTTTAATTTAAATTTAATTAAAATTAATTAATCAAAAGTAATTAAATTTATTCCACTTTTTTATTTTATTAATTTAAATCAAATTTAATTAATCAAAACTAATTAAATCTATTCCACTTTTTTATTTTATTAATTTAAATTAAATTTAATTAATCAAAACTTATTTAAATCTATTCCACTTTTTTATTTTATTAATTTTAATCAAATTTAATTAAAATTAATTAATCAAAACTAATTAAATTTAATCCACTTTTTTATTTTATTAATTTTAATCAAATTTAATTAAAATTATTTAATCAAAACTAATTAAATTTAATCCACTTTTTTATTTCAATTTATTTCATCAAATTTAATCAAAATTAATTAATCAAAACTAATTAAATTTATTCCACTTTTTTATTTTATTAATTTAAATTAAATTTAATTAAAATTAATTAATCAAAACTAATTAAATTTATTCCACTTTTTTATTTTATTAATTTTAATCAAAACTAATTAAATTTATTCCACTTTTTTATTTTATTAATTTTAATTAAATTTAATTAAAATTAATTAATCAAAAGTAATTAAATTTATTCCACTTTTTTATTTTATTAATTTTAATTAAATTTAATTAATCAAAACTAATTAAATTTATTCCACTTTTTTATTTTATTAATTTAAATCAAATTTAATCAAAACTAATTAATCAAAACTAATTAAATTTATTCCACTTTTTATTTTATTAATTTTAATCAAATTTAATCAAATTTATTTATTCAAAACTAATTAAATTTATTCCACTTTTTTATTTTATTAATTTTAATCAAATTTAATTAAATTATTTAATCAAAACTTATTTAAATTTATTCCACTTTTTTATTTTATTAATTTTAATTAAATTTAATCAAATTAATTAATCAAAACTAATTAAATCTATTCCACTTTTTTATTTTATTAATTTTAATTAAATTTAATTAATCAAAACTTATTTAAATCTATTCCACTTTTTTATTTTATTAATTTTAATCAAATTTAATTAAAATTAATTAATCAAAACTAATTAAATTTAATCCACTTTTTTATTTTATTAATTTTAATCAAATTTAATTAAAATTATTTAATCAAAACTAATTAAATTTAATCCACTTTTTTATTTCAATTTATTTCATCAAAATTAATCAAAATTAATTAATCAAAACTAATTAAATTTATTCCACTTTTTTATTTTATTAATTTAAATTAAATTTAATTAAAATTAATTAATCAAAACTAATTAAATTTATTCCACTTTTTTATTTTATTAATTTTAATCAAATTTAATTAAATTTAATCAAAACTTATTTAAATTTATTCCACTTTTTTATTTTATTAATTTTAAACAAATTTAATCAAATTTATTCCACTTTTTTATTTTATTAATTTTAATTAAATTTATTTAAATTAAAATTAAAATTTGTTTTAAATTCTTTTATTAAATTTATTTGTGTTAAATTTATTTATTCGTTTGAAAATAACCAGTAGCATGTAAAATATTTCTTCTACTAAATCCAATATTCATAACAGGAGTATTTTTAGTAGGAAAAGATTTCAATAATAAAACAGCTTGTTGAGATTTTTCATTTGAATGAAAATCGGAAGTAAAATTAAATAGAGAAGAATCAGGAAGAAGTCTAGCCATATTAGCATCCCAAATCTTAACAGAATTATCGAGAGAACCTGAAGCGAGAATATTTCCATCAAGAACACTAAAATCAAGTGAAGAAACTGTTGATTCATGTTGATGCATTTTTCTTATTATTTTTCCTGTTCCAATATCCCATAAAATTATTGATCCATCTTCACTTCCTGATGCTAATATTCTTCCATCTGGTGAAAATGCTAATGATGTTATTCCTCCTCTATGTCCTGTTGGTGAACAAAATATTCTCACACAATTTGCTGTGTTTGTTTCCCATAATCTTACTGTTTTATCTGATGATCCTGTTGCTATATAATGAACATTAGGATGAAATCTTACACACTTTAATATTAATATTAATTTTAATTTTTGATTTTAATTTTAATTTTAATTTTAATTTTGATTTTGATTTTAATTTTAAATATGAATTTTGATTTTAATTTTAATTTAAATTTTAATTTTTAATATTCATTTTAATTTCAAATGAATTTTAATTTTTGATTTAATTTTAATTTTAATTTTTGATTTTATAAATGAATTTTAATTTTAATTTTAATTTTCAAATGAATTTTAATTTTAATTTTAATTTTAATTTTAATTTTAATTTTTGATTTTGATTTTGATTTTGATTTTAATTTTAATTTTAATTTTAATTTTGATTTTGATTTTAATATTAATTTAATTTTTAATTTAATTTTTAATTATAATTCGATTTTGATTTGAATCAAATACATCAACATCAGATAAATGACCAGAAAAAACTCTAATAGGAAAAACTCTCTCAGTAACCCAAAGCATAGCAGATTGGTCATAAGAAGCAGTAACAAAATGATAACCCAAGGGACTAAATTGAACATCCCAAATTGGGTAATTATGACCTTTATAAATTGCAAGATTTGATTTTGTATCCAAACTCCAAAGACGAGCAGTGCCATCTTGGGAGCAAGAAACAACAAGCTTGCTTTCTAAATTAAATCTAGTTGCATAAACTGGGCCATGATGTCCAAAAATGTTATATAATCTTTCTCTTTTGTGTCTAAAATTTGAGTTGTATTTTCATTCATTTTTTCTTCTTCTTCGTTTAAATTATTCTTTTGTTTATCAGCTAAATCCCAAACTCTAATTGTAGAATCAGAAAATCCTGCTACTACATATCGTGATTCTGCTGATACTTCTGAACAATTAATTTTCCCTTCAGAATGGAAAAAAGTAAATAAACAAATTGATGGAAGATTTTGTTGACTTAATTCTTCGGCTTGAACTAATTCTTCTTTAATTGATTCTTCTAGTTTTTGTGTTCTTTAATATTTATAATATTTATTTAAATATTTATATTTATTTTTATTTAAATATTTATATTTTATTACAATCTAGGAAATAAAATTGTTGAATTTTTGATTCGATTTTCTTGTTTTGGAATCGTTGGCTTTTGTATTTTGCGTTTTCTCTAAAATATTTTTTTTTCAAGTTAAATTGGAATTTTGAATTTTGAATGAATTTTATTTTAAATTCATTAAAATACTCTTTTTAATTGCATTAACTTTTTTTGTTCTTCTTCAAATTTTTGTTGTATTTTCATTTCAGCAACTTGATCTTGAATACAATTTTCAAGTAAACCCCATTGAACAGGAACAGAATTTAACCTATCAATATCCTTTTGAATTTCACCAGTAATAATTGCAGTTGGTTGTTCAATATCATTTTTTGATTGCCTTCCTGAACTTAATTCCTTAACATCCACAACTAAAATTTATTTCAATTATTTTTTTTTTCAATCATTTCAATTAAAATTTTTCAAATATTCTTCTACCTCTGATATTAATAAATTGATTCACAATCCCTAATAATAATTTGAAGTTTTTATCTTGAAGAAATGCAACAAAAAGTTCAAAAGAATAAGATGATAATTTAATATTGAATTTATATTTTTCAAAATTTCTTGCTAATGAATTTTCCATAATATGTCTTGTATTTTGAATAGATTTAAGAATTGCAAGTTCTTCAGAATGAAAAGCCATATGATCATAATTATTGTTCTCAAAAAATTGTTGAGCTAATAATTGATAATTTGAAATCAAATCAAATCAAATCAAATCAAATTATTTTTTTTTAATTTTAAATTAAATTTTAAATTTTCAAATTCAAATTTCTTCATAAAAAATAAAATCAACCTTCTTTAATATGATCTTTGCGAATTAAATCAAGATAACAATGTACAAATATTGGATATAATAAAATAAATAATTCAGCCTTAAATTAAATTAAAATTAAATTAAATTAAAATAAATTTCTTTCTTGATTTTGTTTTTCTTTTTTTTTCAATAAAAAAATTTATTCCAAGATTTAATTTACTTGAAATATTTCTAAAGAAGAGAGGATCCAATTCTTTAATTCTAAATATGATTTTTCATATGTTTCAGGTGATGCTTCTGAATTTTTTGAAAAAAGTATATAATCAATAATATCTGTATCTTGATTTAATAAAAGTTCTTTTGTATGATCTTCAATTTGAGCTTCTGAAAGAAAATGCTTTTCAGTTTGACGATAACCGTTATGTCTTAAATATTCCCAAATGGCTTTATTAATTCTTAACGTCATTTTCAATGAAAAAATGAAAAATGAAAAAATGAATTAAAATTTTTTTTTATTTTTTTTTTCATTTTTTTCTTCTTTTTTTTTTTATTAAATTATTATGAAGAACAGTTTAAAAGATGAATATGATATTGGACATGAAATTGGAAGAAGTATTTTTGGTCCAGTTTTAAGAGTAACTTCAAAAAAAACAGGAAAACATTTTGCTGTTAAAGTTTTTTCCAAAAAGAAATTACTTTCATTATCAAAACAACATTATCCAAACACAGAAAGAGAAATATTATCAAAATTACATCATGAAAACATAATTCAAATTTTTCGGACATTTCAAGATGTTTCCAATTTATGTAACAAAATTAAAATAAGAACTCCAAATAAAAATTAAATTAAAATATTAAATTAAAAATTAAATTAAAATATTAAATTAAAAAAAGATTTTGTTATGGAATCTGCTGATGGTGGAAAACTTAGTGAATATATTGTTAAAGTATAAAAAAAATTTTTTTTTCTTTAAGGAAAATATTTGATTATTCAAATTATTCGATTATTTGAATATTATTTAAATATTATTTGAATATTTGAATATTTTTTGAATATTTAAATATTTGATTATTTAAATATTATTTGATTATTTGAATATTTGATTATTCCAATTATTTGATTATTTGATTATTTGATTATTATTTGAATATTTGAATATTATTTGAATATTATTTGATTATTTAAATATTATTTAATTTTTTGGATATTTAATTATTCCATTATTTGAATATTATTTGATTATTTAAATATTATTTAAATATTTGATTATTTGAATATTATTTAAATATTTGAATATTTTTTGAATATTTTTTGAATATTTGAATATTTAAATATTATTTGATTATTTAAATATTTGATTATTCAAATTATTCCATTATTTAAAATTTGATTATTTAAGTATTATTTGAATAATATTTGATTATTTAAATATTTGAATATTTGATTATTTGAATATTATTTAATTATTTGGATATTTAATTATTCCATTATTTGAATAATATTTGATTATTTAAGTATGGCGGATTAGGTGAAGAATCTGGAAGGTTTGTTCTTGCAGAAATTGTCAATACAATTGAATATCTTCAATCAATGAATATTCTTCATAGAAGTTTTACTTCAGAAAATATGTTATTTACAGTAGATCATCATTTGAAAGTTGTATCATTTGCTTCAGCTCAAAAATATGAAAAAAAAAGATATGGTTTGTAAAATCATATTTAAAATCAAAATCAAATTAAAATCATATTAAAATTAAAATTAAAATCTAAAATCAAAATTAAAATCAAAATCAAAATCAAAATTAAAATCAAAATCTAAATCAAATTTAAAATTAAAATCAAAATCTAAATCAAATTTAAAATTAAAATTAAAATCAAAATCAAAATTAAAATCAAAATCAAAATTAAAATCAAAATCAAAATCAAAATCAAAATTAAAATCAAAATCAAAATTAAAATCAAAATCAAAATTAAAATAAATCAAAATTAAAATCAAAATCAAAATCATATTTAAAATTAAAATCAAAATCAAAATCATATTTAAAATTAAAATCAAAATCAAAATTAAAATTAAAATCAAAATCAAAATAATTCAATTTAGTTCAAACAACTGCTTTTGATGGTGTTATTAATTATACATGTCCAGAAATTTTAAAAGACCAAATTATGGTTCCTGAAAGTTATTTATGGTTTCTTGGTTGTCTTATTTATGAAATTTTTGCTGGAGAATTTCCATTTCAAGGACTTATTCCTTTAGAAATTTATCGAAAAATTCTTAAAAAAGAATTACATTTTCCATCAAATTTTCCTGAACAAGCAAAAGATTTACTTTTTAAACTTTTGGTATTTTAATTCAATAAATATTTTAATTTAATAATTATTTTAATTTAATAAATATTTCAATTTAATAAATATTTTAATTTAATAATTATTTCAATTCAATAATTATTTCAATTCAATAAATATTTTAATTTAATAAATATTTCAATTCAATAAATATTTCAATTTAATAAATATTTCAATTTAATAAATATTTTAATTTAATAAATATTTTAATTTAATAAATATTTTAATTAAATAAATATTTCAATTTAATAAATATTTTAATTTAATAATTATTTTATTTCAATAAATATTTCAATTCAATAATTATTTTAATTTAATAAATATTTTAATTCAATAAATATTTTAATTTAATAAATATTTCAATTCAATAAATATTTTAATTCAATAAATATTTTAATTTAATAATTATTTTAATTTAATAAATATTTCAATTTAATAAATATTTTAATTTAATAATTATTTCAATTTAATAAATATTTTAATTTAATAAATATTTTATTCAATAATTATTTCAATTTAATAAATATTTTAATTTAATAAATATTTTTAATTTAATAAATATTTTAATTTAATAAATATTTCAATTTAATAAATATTTTATTTAATAATTATTTCAATTTAATAAATATTTTAATTTAATAAATATTTTTAATTTAATAAATATTTTAATTTAATAATTATTTCAATTCAATAATTATTTCAATTCAATAAATATTTTAATTTAATAAATATTTCAATTCAATAAATATTTTAATTCAATAAATATTTCAATTCAATAATTATTTTAATTTAATAAATATTTTAATTTAATAAATATTTCAATTCAATAAATATTTTAATTCAATAAATATTTTAATTTAATAATTATTTTAATTTAATAAATATTTCAATTTAATAAATATTTTAATTTAATAATTATTTCAATTTAATAAATATTTTAATTTAATAAATATTTTATTCAATAATTATTTCAATTTAATAAATATTTTAATTTAATAAATATTTTAATTTAATAAATATTTTAATTCAATAAATATTTCAATTCAATAATTATTTTAATTTAATAAATATTTTAATTTAATAAATATTTAATTTAATAAATATTTTAATTTAATAAATATTTTAATTTAATAAATATTTCAATTTAATAAATATTTTTAATTTAATAAATATTTCAATTTAATAAATATTTTAATTTAATAAATATTTTATTCAATAATTATTTCAATTTAATAAATATTTTAATTTAATAAATATTTTAATTTAATAAATATTTTAATTCAATAAATATTTTAATTCAATAAGTATTTTAATTCAATAAATATTTCAATTCAATAATTATTTCAATTCAATAAATATTTCAATTTAATAAATATTTTAATTTAATAAATATTTTATTTTAATAAATATTTTAATTTAATAAATATTTTAATTTAATAAATAATTTAATTTAATAAATATTTTAATTCAATAAATATTTTAATTTAATTTAATAAATATTTTAATTAAATAAATATTTTAATTCAATAAATATTTTAATTTAATAAATATTTTAATTTAATTTAATAATTATTTTATTAAATAATTAGGTATTAGATCCAGAACAACGTATTGGTGCTCATGGAGATATGGAATCAATTAAAAAACATCCATTTTTTCAAGATATTAATTTTGCTAGATTACCACAAAAAAATCCACCAAAATTTCGCTCAGTTTTACCAACTTTAAATGATTTATTCATTCACGATTACGAAAAAATATCAGTAAACATAAACGATGAACAACAAGGAATTTCACAAGAAAATTCTCATCCAGAATTATCAGGTAGAAAAGTGTCAAGAACTGAATCACAGAGAATAAATGCAATTCGTGCAAAACTTCTTCGTGAACAAAAGAAAAAAAGTCCTTGGGCTAAATTTTTAAATGAGAATGAATTGATTGTTGAATCAGGTCCAACTATTAAGAAAAAAAATATCAGTCAAAAAAAACGTCATTTGATTTTAACTGATTTACCTCGTTTTATTTATTTTGATTCTTCCAAAAATGAGAAGAAAGGTGAAATTGCTTTTACATCAGAACTTAAAATTGATTTAAAGGATAATAAATTCTTCAATATTGTTACTGTAAAAAGAAATTAATAACAAATTAAATTAATCCAAATTATTTTTTTTTGTTAAATTCTTGTTTTCTTTCTTTCTTTCTATTTATTTTTTTAGCCAAAAAGAACTTATTATATGGAAGATTTGAATGAAGATGCAGAACGTTGGGTTTTAAAAGTTAATTCATTTCAAAAGTCTCTTTTCAAATTAACAGATGGAGATTTATTGGATATTTAAAATCAAAATTAAAATTAAAATCAAAATTAAAATTAAAATTAAAATTAAAATTTAAAATTAAATTTAAAATCAAAATTAAAATTAAAATCAAAATCAAAATCAAAATCAAAATCAAAATTAAAATCAAAAATTAAAATTAAAATTAAAATTAAAATCAAAATTAAAATCAAAATTAAAATCAAAATCAAAATCAAAATTAAAATCAAAATGAAAATTAAAATTAAAATTAAAATTAAAATTAAAATCAAAATTAAAATTAAAATTAAAATCAAAATTAAAATTAATATTAAAATTAAAATCAAAATCAAAATTAAAATTAATATTAAAATTAAAAATTAAAATTAAAATTAAAATTAAAAATTAAAATCAAAAATTAAAATCAAAAATCAAAATCAAAATTAAAATTAAAATTAAAATTAAAATTAAAAATCAAAATTAAAATTAAAATTAAAATCAAAATTAAAATTAAAATTAAATTTAAATCAAAATTAAAATTAAAATTAAAATCAAAATTAATATTAAAATTAATATTGAAATTAAAATTAAAATTAAAATTAAAATTAAAATCAAAAATTAAAATTAAAATTAAAATTAAAATCAAAATTAAAATTAAAATTAAAATTAAAATTAAAATCAAAAATTAAAATTAAAATTAAAATCAAAAATTAAAATTAAAATTAAAATTAAAATTAAAATTAAAATTAAAATTTAATTTAAAATCAAAATCAAAATTAAAATTAAAATCAAAATTAAAATCAAAATCAAAATCAAAATCAAAATCAAAATTAAAATTAAAATTAAAATTAAAATTAAAATTAAAATTAAAATTAAAATTAAAATTTCAAAATTATTTTTTTCATTTTTTTTCTTTTCAAAATAATAAAAAATTAAGAAAATTAAAAAAATAAAATGAATGATTGTTTATTTTTTGGTGAAAATAAAGACACAAAACTTATCAAAAATGAACCAAATATAATAACAAAACCAATTCAACTTAAATTTGAAAATGAAAATGAAAATGAAAATGAAAATGAAAATGAAAATGAAAATGAAAATGAAAATGAAAAACAAATTAAACAAATTTCATCAGGTTTCTTCTCAACAATTTTCCTTTTTAAAAATGGAAAAGCAATAGAATATTTAAATGAAAATGATTCAAAACAAAATCCTTCAAAAATCCAAATTGAAGAAAATATTCAAAAAGTAACTGTTGGTTATCGAAATGAAGCTATTTTAACAATAGAAGGAAATGTATTTGCAAAAGGAAAAGATATTAATCCAAATAATCCAAATGAATTTATCAATGTTTCATCATTAATTGAAGATCAAAATGATAGAATAATTGAAGATATTATTTCTGGAGCTAATGCAATTTATTTATTAACTTCAAATCAAAATACTTATGGAATTGGTTCAAATTCTAATGGCCAACTTTGTTTTGATTCTAAAACACTTCCAAAAACAGAAAAACCAATTTTAATGATGAAAAATGTTTCTAAAATATTTTCAGGAAATTGTTCATTTCATGTTTTTCTTTTAAATTCAAATCAAGAATTATTTGGATATGGAGATAATATATTTGGCCAACTTGGATTAGGAGAATCAAGAAGAGAAGTAAAAATCCAAAAATTAACCAAAATCCAAAATATTCCAAAAGGTAAAATAATTGATATCAAATATGGATATGTTCATTCAATAATGTTGATTGAAAATGAAAATGAAAATCCAAAAAGAAAACTTTACTCATGTGGATATTGGAAGTATAATGGACTTGGCAAAGAAGATGAAGATGAAAATACTTATGAATTTACTGAAATCAAATCATCTTTATTTGAAAATGATGATAATATTCTTGATTTTTCTGTTGGAGATAATCATACTTTGATTTTAACTTCTAATTCAAAATTAATAGGATTTGGGTATAATGAATATGGTCAATTAGGAACTGGAGATACAAATAATCAATTAATTCCAATTCAAATTGAACTTCCTAAATTAAGATTTAATGGAAATATTTCTAATTATCATATTTCTTGTGGATATTTCAAATCATTTCTTTATTATTCTCCTTTTTTTTCCAATCTTGAAGAAGATTTGATAAAGCTATTTAGAAGAAAAGAATTTTGTAATATTTCATTTAAAACAGAAAATGGAGAAATAATTGAAGCTCATAAATTAATATTGAAATATAGATTAAATCAAAATCAAAATCAAAATGAAATTGAAAAACTTCAAGAAATTATTTCAAATAAATCAATTAAAGAATCAAATCAAATATTTGAAATGATTTATTCAAACATAATAATAAATCCAAAATTATATTATGAAATTAAAGAAATTATAAATTCCAATGAAAAAATTGAAGAAACAATGAAAAGAATTTATTTAAATGAAAATGAAAACGAAAATGAAAAAGATTTTATTATTGAAAGAAAAGAAAAACAATATAAATTTCCCAAATTAATATTAATAATGAGAAGTGAATTATATCGAGGAATGTTTTTATCTGTAACAAATGATACTTCTAATAAAGTTACAGATTATAGTGAATTAAGTAATAAATCATTTCAAATATTTGAATATTGGATTTATTCAAATCAAATTAAAGATGAAATTCAAATTACACAAGAAATAATTAATGAAATTCAAATAGGAATTGATTATTTTCAATTAAATCAAACAAATCCAAATTTATTTGATTTATTAATTAATAAATTTAATAATCAAAATTAATAAAAAAAATGGGAATAGATTTAATTTAATATTTAATTTATAAATTAATTTAAAAATATAATTTAATATTTAATTTTATTATTAAAATAATAATTTATTGTTTTAGATTTAAATATTTTATTATTTAAATATTTAACATATAAATATAAAAAATGAGAATAGGTTTAATTTAATATTTAATTTATAAATTAATTTAAAAATATAATTTAATATTTAATTCTATGTTTAAAATAATAATTTAATGTTTTAGATTTAAATATTTTATTATTTAAAAATATTTTGAAAATTGATTTTTTTGAAATTAAAATTTTATCTTTTTTTTTGAATTAAATTGAATTAATATTAATTTGGAAATTTGTTTTAAAATTTAAATTTATTAATAATTTTTAAATTCCAAAAAAAAAAATTAAATTAAAAATTAAATTAAAATAATTTTCCTTTTTTTTTAATAAAAAAATTAATAAAAAATAATAATTTATTAATAAATTAATTTAAAATAATAAATTAAAAAGAAAATTAAATTAATTATTAATTTAAATTTATTCTCATTTTTTATATTTTTATTTATTTTCAAAATCCACTTTTTTTTATTTATTTTTTTTGCCTTCCTTTATTCATTTTTTTTTGCCTTCCTTTATTCATTTTTTTTATTTAATTTTTTTTTTCATTTTTTCCTTTTTTTTTAATAAACAAAAAACACAAAACACAAAAACAAAAAACAACAAAACAAAATGGATAATAATAACAATAATAATAATAACCAAATTCAAAATGCAAATCAAAATGAAAATGAAAATGAAATGAAAAATTTAGAAAAAAAAGTAACAAAAAATTTAATTAAAAATTATTCAAACCTTTTAAATGGAAATTCATTTAAAGATTTTTCAATTTTTGTTGAGAAAGAACCAAATACTTTTGAAATTAAAGTTCATAAATCAATTTTATCTTCAAGATCTCCTTTTTTTAATGAGTTTTTAAGAGATAGAGATCAGATTAATAAGATTTTTTTAAAACAATTTAATAAAAGAGAAATGGAATCAATTTTGAGTTATATTTATTATGGAAATATTTCTTTTGAGAATCAAGAAAATCTTATTCAATTATTAGAAATTTCAATTTATTTTAAATTAAATTTATTGAAAGAAATTATTCAAAAAAAAATTTCAAATTCAATTAATTATTCAAATTTTTTCCAATTTTTATTCCAAAATCGAAATTTAAAATCAAATGAAATTGAAATAAAATGTTTTGAATTAATAAATCAAAATTTTTCCCAAATTCAAAATAATGAAAATTTATTCAATTTAACTAAAGAAGAAATTATCAAATTTATTCAATTTAAACAAGAAAAAAAAGAAATTTTTCAATTTGATTTTTTTCAATTTTTAAATAATTGGATTGAAAAAAGAATTAAATCATTAAAATTAAGGAAATATAAACACAAAATGAATGCAAAGAAAAGATTATTTCATTCTTTTTTTTCATTATTTGATAAAGATTCAATTTCAAAACAAGATTTTGATAAATTAAAACAATTTGAGATTTTTCTTCCAAATTATTTTTTAGTTGATATTCAAAACAAAGTTATTCAAGATAATCAAAAAGAAATTGAAAATAAAGAGAAGGAAATTGAAGAGAAATTGAAGAAAGAAATTGAAGAGAAATGGAAACAAATTGAAGAGAAAAACAAGGAGATTGAAGAGAAATTGAAAAGAAGTTGAGAATAAAGAGAAGCAAAATCAACAAATGAAAATTGAAATTGAAGAGAAATGGAAGAAAGAAATTGAAGATAAATTGAAGAAACAAATTGAAGATAAAAACAAGGAGATTGAAGAGAAATTGAAGAAAGAAGTTGAAGAGAAATTGAACCAAGAGAAAGATAATCAAGATTTCCAAAATGAAAATGAGAAAATGAAACCAATTTTTGATAAATTATTCACTAAATATCAAAAGAGAATTGAATTGAAAAAGAAATTGGAACCAATCAGAAAGAATTTTCTTCAATTTTCAGAAATTGTTAAAGATATTGAATATGTTAAGAAATTACAAAAATGGATAAATGATAATTATTTTTTTTCTAAAATGAAAAAAGGATTTTCAGCAAAAAGAGATGGATTTTCTTCTCAAAATTGGCATTCAAAAGTTGATAATAAAGGAAAAACATTAGTTATTATCAAAACAAAAGATAATTTTATTTTTGGAGGTTTTACTCAAGTTGGATTTAATGGAAATACAGGAGAATGGATTAATGATTCAAGTGCATTTATTTTTTCATTAAGAAATGATAAAGGAGATAGAATACCTGCAAAGTTTACAATTAAAATACCTCAATATGCAATTTATTCAAAATCAAGTTATGGTCCATTATTTGGTGATAATGATTTTGAATTAAATTCTAATTTACAACCTGGTTATTCAAATTTTGGTAGAAGTTATAATCTACCTGATGGAATTACTTATGATACAAATGAAGCTAAAAGTTATTTAGCTGGTTCTTATAATAAATGGGTTGTTGATGAAGTTGAAACTTATTTCATTTAAAAAATTAATTAATAATAAGAAAATCAAACTTTTTTTTTTTTAATTTTTTTTTTTCAAAATTTAATTCAATTTTAATTTACTTTTAATCAAATTAATTTCTTTAAAATAATAAATAAGAAACAAATTTAATTTTAAATAATTTAATTTTAATTTAAAATATTTATTAAAAATTTAATTAATAAAAATAATCCAAAAAAAAAAATAATAAATTTTAAAAATTGAATATTTTTAATATAATAAATAAAAATAAAAATTGAAAATAGAAATTAATAATAATTAAATTTAAATTCATTAATTAAAATATTAAAATAAAAAAAATCAAATAAAATTTATTATTAATTAATATTTAAATATTAATAAATTATAATCAAAATCAAAAATAGAATAATTAATAAATTATTTTTTTAGAAAGTTTATCTTATTCAATCATGTTAAATTCAATTTATTTAAAATTTTTAATTTTTAATTTTATTTTTAATATATTTTATTATAATTAAAATTGGAATAATAAATAATTAAAAATATTAATATAATAAATAAAAATATTAAATTAAATTAAAATAAAAATAAATTTAAATTAAATTATTATTAAATATTATTAAAATTAAATATTTATCTTTATTAAAATATTTATTCCACTTTTTTTAATATATTTTATTATAATTAAAATTGAAATAATAAATAAATAAAAATATTAATATAATAAATAAAAATATTATATTAAATTAAATTAAAATAAATTTAAATTAAATTATTATTAAATATTATTAAAATTAAATATATATCTTTATTAAAATATTTCAATTTTCTTTTCAATTTTATTAAATTATTGGGAATAATTTTATATTATCTTAAATAAAGAAATATTAATAAAATATATAAAATATAATTAATTTTAAATTTAGTTATTTAATATTCTTTATTCCATTTTTGAAATAAAATACTTCAATTTTCTTTTCAATTTTATTAAAATATTGGGAATAATTTTATATTATTTAAAATAAAGAAATATTAATAAAATATATAAAATATAATTAATTTTAAATTTAGTTATTTAATATTCTTTATTCCATTTTTGAAATAAATTAATTAAAAGATTTTATAATTGAAAGAAAAGAAAAACAATATAAATTTCCTAAATTAATATTAATAATGAGAAGTGAATTATATCGAGGAATGTTTTTATCTGTAACAGATGATACTTCTAATAAAGTTACAGATTATAGTGAATTAAGTAATAAATCATTTCAAATATTTGAATATTGGATTTATTCAAATCAAATTAAAGATGAAACTAAAATTACACAAGAAATAATTAATGAAATTGAAATTGGAATTGATTATTTTCAATTAAATCAAACAAATCCAAATTTATTTGATTTATTAATTAATAAATTTAATAATCAAAATTAAAATTAAAATTAAAATCAAAAATTAAAATAAAATTCCAAAATCATTTTTTTCATTTTTTTCTTTTCAAAAATGAATGAAATTATATTTTTTGGTAAAAATAAAGAACCAAAACTTATCGAAAATGAACCAGATTCAATAACAAAACCAATTCAATTTGAATTTGAAAATGAAAATGAAAATGAAAAACAAATTAAACAAATTTCATCATCAAGATTTTCAACAATTCTCCTTTTCGAAAATGGAAAAGCAATAGAATATTTAACTGAAAATGATTCAAAACAAAATCCTTCAAAAATCCAAATTGAAGAAAATATTCAAAAAGTAACTGTTGGTTATCGAAATGAGACTATTTTAACAATAGAAGGAAATGTATTTGCCAAAGGAAATGATATTAATCCAAATAATCAAATGAATTTATCAATGTTTCATCATTAATTGAAGATACAAATGATAGAGTAATTGAAGATATTGTTTCTGGAAGATATGCAATTTACTTATTAACTTCAAATCATAATGTTTATGGAATTGGTTCAAATCAACATGGTCAACTTGGTTTTGATTCTAAAACACTTCCAAAAACAGAAAAACCAATTTTAATGATGAAAAATGTTTCTAAAATATTTTCAGGAAATTCTTCAAATCATGTTTTTCTTTTAAATTCAAAACAAAAATTATTTGGATGCGGAGATAATTATTGGGGCCAAGTTGGATTAGGAGAATCAAGAAAAGGAGCAAAAATCAATAAATTAACCAAAATCCAAAAGATTCCAAAAGGCAAAATAATTAATATTCAATCTGGATATGTTCATTCAATAATGTTGATTGAAAATGAAAATGAAAATGAAAATCCAAAAAGAAAACTTTATTCATGTGGATATTGGCAAAGAAATGGACTTGGTAAAGAAGATGAAAATACTTATGAATTTACTGAACTGAAATCATCTTTATTTGAAAATGATATTATTGATTTTTCTGTTGGAATTAACCATACTTTGATTTTAACTTCTAATGGGAAATTGATTTCATTTGGATACAATAACTATGGTGAATTGGGAATTGAAGATGCAAAATCTCAAGCAATTCCAATTCAAATTGAAATTCCTGAATTAAGATTTAATGAATATATTTCCAATTATCATGTTTATTGTGGATATCTCAATTCATTTCTTTATTATTCTCCTCCTTCTTTTTCCAATCTTGAAGAAGATTTGATAAAATTATTTCGAAGAAAAGAATTTTGTGATATTTCATTTAAAACCAAAAATGGAGAAATAATATCAGCTCATAAATTAATATTGAAATATAGATTAAATCAAAATCAAATTGAAAAACTTAAAGAAATTATTTCAAAAAAATCAATTAAAGAATCAAATCAAATATTTGAAATGATTTATTCAAACATAATAATAAATCCAAAATTATATTATGAAATTAAAGAAATTATAAATTCAAATGAAAAAATTGAAGAAACAATGAAAAGAATTTATTTAAATGAAAATGAAAAAGATTTTATAATTGAAAGAAATGAAAAACAATATAAATTTCCTAAATTAATATTAATAATGAGAAGTGAATTATATCGAGGAATGTTTTTATCTGTAACAGAAGATAAATCTAATAAAGTTACAGATTATAGTGAATTAAGTAATGAATCGTTTCAAATATTTGAATATTGGATTTATTCAAATCAAATTAAAGATGATATTAAAATTACAAAAAAAATAATTAATGAAATTCAAATAGGAATTGATTATTTTCAATTAAATCAAACAAATCCAAATTTATTTGATTTATTAATTAAAAAATTTAATAATAAAAAATAAATTAAAATTAAATTTAAAATTAAAATTAAAATCAAAATTAAAATTAAAATTAAAATTAAAATCAAAAATTAAAATTAAAATCAAAATTAAAAATTAAAATTAAAAAAAATTAAAATTAAAATCAAAAATCAAAATCAAAATTAAAAATTAAAATTAAAATTTAAAATTTAAAATTAAAAATCAAAAATTTATAATTAAAATTAAAATTAAAATCAAAATTAAAAATTAAAATTAAAAATTAAAATTAAAATTAAAAATTAAAATTAAAATTAAAAATTTAAAATTTAAAATTAAAATTAAAATTAAAATTAAAATTAAAATTAAAATTATTAAAATCAAAATTTAATTCAAAATTAAAATCAAAATCAAAATTAAAATTTAAAATCAAAATCAAAATTAAAAATTAAAATTAAAATCAAAATTAAAATTAAAATTAAAATTAAAATTAAAATCAAAATCAAAATTAAAATTAAAATTAAAATTAAAATTAAAATTAAATTTAAAATTAAAAATAAAATCAAAATTAAAATTAAAATTAAAATTAAATTTAATATTAAAATCAAAATCAAAATCAAAATCAAAATTAAAATTAAAATTAAAATTAAAATTAAAAATAAAAATCGGAAAAATTTTTTTTTCATTTTTTTTCTTTTCATTTTTTTTTTAAAAAATTAAAATGGTTCGTTATACAAAAGGTCTTCTTTTAGAATGTGATCCAACAATTAAAAAATATATAACTAAATTAAATGAAGAATCACAAGAAAAATTTATAATACATGATTTAGGACCAACATTACTTTTAATAAATCCATCAGCAAAAGAAATGATACAAAGAAAAGTTGATCAATTACACGATACAAACACATATACAAAATTAGAAGAAATGGAGAAGAAAATTTCAAAAGGAAATTTGAAATAATTTTTAAATAAATTTTGAAATGAATTTTTAAATAAATTTTAAATAAAAATTTTAAATGAATTTTAAAATGAATTTCTAAATAAATTTCTAAATGAATTTCTAAATAAAAATTTCAAAAGGAAATTTGAAATAAAAATTTTAAATTAAATTTCTAAATAAATTTCTAAATAAATTTTTAAAATAAATTTTAAATAAATTTTAAATAATTTTTAAATATAATTTCTAAATAAATTTTTAAATAAAATTTTAATAAATTTTAAATAAATTCTAAATAAAATTCTAAATAAAATTCTAAATAAAATTTCTAAATAAATTTCTAAATAAATTTTAAATAAATTTTAAAAGGAAATTTTTTTATTTTCAAAATTTTTTTTTCATTTTTCTTTTTTCTAAAATGCAACAAAAATTCAAAATTCAATTAGAAAATCAAAAAAATCAAAACAGCCAATTAACAGATAATGGTATTTTACTTCATTTTCCAAGCGGACCACCACCACATGAAGCATTATTTCCTGAAAATAGCGAAGGAACAAAAATCAACATATTAGCAAATAAGCTTCCAAGAAAAAAAGGACAACTGATAGTGCATGTGAACTCGCCAAGCATAGAATACACGGGAACAAATTACGGACTGGAAAAAACGCAGCAAACACACAAGTATTTCATAGGCATAGAAACAGAGGGCTCTGAGACACTTAGGTTGGCCTCAATACCCCATTTTTTTTCGATGAAACAAAACATCAAACGCATGAAGAGATCAACAAACGAAGTTGTCCGAGAATCCACAAACAAAATATTGCCGATGTTCTTACAAAGAAAGCTCATGATCCAGAATTTCGGAAGCAAGCAAAAGCGGAAGGCGTTGGACGAAAAGGAGAAGAACAAAGTGGAGATCGAAGACGTGAATGTTGTTCATTCAGTTCAGAAGATTGTGGCGCAAAACTCAGAAATAGTTGCACAGATGACAAAAAAGGAGAAAAAAAAAAATTTTCGAAAAGACATCCCTCCATACAATCCGGACGCTACAAAGCCCTCAGCAGTATACCGCTTTAAGGACATGCTCCCCCCAAATATCAGCGATGAGTTTGATGCGGAAAGTGTCATCAAACTTATTGAAAATGAGAAGGAACATAAATCAATAATCGGAGAAGGAAAATATAATCCTTATTTTCATTCTCGCATCAATAACATGCGATTGGGGTTCAAAAACTTATCCTCCGCTCACAGACATCTCAACAAGAAATTAAAGTGTCTTCTCTTTATTGACTATCTCTATAAATTCCACAAACTCAATCCCGTGGATTTGAATAGAAGATCGGAATTAATTCGACAACTTGATACAAAAAATGATAAAATTATTCAACATCTACTTTCTACGTTTTCCGAAGAGCAAAAAAAGGGCGATAAAGTGCGTTACATTCGCACCGTTTCGTTGAAGCACAAACTCTTATTCTATGTCTGTGTTGCTGCTTTGATTGTCGAGGATTTCGAACTCGATCCTCAACCCATTTGTGAATTGTTTCATATTTTAATTGAACGTGGTTTATCCTATTTTAGAAACTTGGGCTGCAGAATCTCCTATATGAATGGCCAGGAACAGCAAATTCTTGATCCTGGTGTTGAGCAACCCCGTATTTCTCTTCTTAAACAACCCCGTGTTCAATTGGTTGTTCCTTTAGTTTTCCCGAAACGCTTGAAAAGAAAAATTGATTTGGACCAATGATTCCACTTTTCTTTTTTTTTTTTTGCAATTTAAATAGAGCATTTGAAATTAAATGAAATTCAATTTTTATTCCATTTTTTATTTTAACATTCAATTTAATATTTATTTTAATATTTAATTTAATTTATTTAATATTTATTTTAATATTTAATTTAATATTTAATATTTAATTTAATTTAATATTTATTTTAATATTTATTTTAATATTTAATTAAATATTTATTTTTAATATTTAATTTAATATTTATTTTAATTTTTATTTTTTATTTTTTTTTTATTTTTATTTTATTTATTTTTTTATTTATTTTTAATTTTTTATTTTTAATATTTTAATATTTTAATTTTAATATTTTAATTTTTTATTTTTAATTTTATTTTATTTATTTTTTTAATATTTATTTTAATATTTATTTTTTAATGTTATTTATTTTAATATTTATTTTATTTTTATATTTTAATATTTATTTCAATATTTATTTTATATTTTTTTTAATATTTATTTTTAATTTTTAATTTATTTAATTTAATATTTTAATTTATTTTTAATTTTATTTATTTTAATATTTAATTTTTATTTTAAAAACATTTTTTTCATTTTTTTCATTTTTTTCCTTTTTTTTCTCTTGTTTAATTTAGTTAAATTTTTAAATGAAAATTCAACTTAAAATAAAAACTCTTGAAAATTTTTCATTTCAAATCGAAATTGATGATGCTGTAAAATTAAAAATTCTTTTTACAAAGTCTTTTTTTTGGAATAATAATTTTAATAAAAATTGAAAATTAAAAATTAAATTTAGAACATAATTTCAGAATTAAAAGATAAAATACAAATAAAAATTGGGATGTCAAAAAGCACGCAATGTTTAATTTATCAAGGAAAAGTATTAAAAGATGATCAACAAATATTTAGTTATTGTAAAAATTAAAATTAAAATTAAAATTAAAATTAAAATTAAAATTAAAATTAAAATTAAAATTAAAATTAATTAAAATTAAAAATTAAAATTAAAATTAAAATTAAAATCAAAATCAAAATTAAAATTAAAATTCAAAATCAAAATTAAAATTAAAATTAAAAATTAAAATTAAAATCAATATTAAAATTAAAATTAAAATCAAAATTAAAATCAAAATTAAAATCAAAATTAGCAATTTCTCAAAATTCAACAATATATCTATTAAGACAACAAACACGAAGACACGAAAGAGATTCTCAACGAGATGCACTAATTCAACAAGCACAACAACAAGCAATTCCAATTTCATTATCAAATGCATTAATGGGAATGCTTCCGAGAACAACATCAACAACATCAACAACATCAACACCAAGAACTACTAATACAATTCGTATTGAACGTGTAATTCGACCACAACAACAACAACAAACACAAAATAACCAAATACAATCAAATTCATTAACAAATAATGATCAAAACATATCCAATCAAAGAACAACTTTGCAACAACAATTACAACAAACAATATCAATTTCTTTATCTCAAATTGAAAGTGCACTTTCTTATTTTGAAACAAAATATTCCAATAATTTAAATGAAAATTCAAACGAAAATTCAAATGAAAATTTAAATCAAAATCAAAAATCAAAATTTAAATCAAAATTTAAATGAAAATTTAAATCAAAATCAAAATCAAAATCAAAATCAAAATCAAAATCAAAATCAAAATCAAAATTTAAATCAAAATCAAAATCAAAATCAAAATTTAAATCAAAATCAAAATTTAAATCAAAATCAAAACACTGAATCAGAAAACCAAATCTTGAGATTAATTAATATCTTAGACAGATTCAAAAAACAACTACCCGCATTAACTCGTCTTCTAAATGAATCCTCTGAATCAATTCACCAACAAGCACATTCACAAGATAATACCCATTTTTCAAATAGAGAATTCTCAACAATGTTCCGAGAGATCGGACAATCACTCAAATGGTTATCAATTCAGCTCAGATCTTTGAATTACAATACATCAACAAATAAGCTCTGGATTGATCCTGAGAGATTTAATTCTCTTGCTTCACGATCAACTAATCGAACTGAAAATCGAGAAAATTCTGTCAATCTTCCAGAAGAACTTGGTGCAAATAGTGGAAATAATCAAACAAACATTTTGGATGAAGTACAAAGACAAATTATATCTCAACACAGAGTATCCAATCAATTACGAGAAGATCTAAGAATGCGCAGCAACAGAAATGAAAGTCTTAATAACCCGGAAGAAGAAATGACACAATCAGTGGAAATTACAACTACAGTTCCTATTGGAGAAGAATTAAACTCAGTTTTAAGAAATGTTATCGAATCAACATCACAGGTTGTTAACAACTTATCAAATACTCGCAATTCACAAAGACAGGAAGAAACTAGTGATTCCCAAAATGAAGATTTTTTGCGGCTTCTTTTTAATCTTTTTCAAAATTCAGAAAATCAAAATTTAAATCAAAATCAAAATCAAAATTTAAATCAAAATTTAAATCAAAATCAAAATCAAAATCAAAATCAAAATTTAGATCAAGATCAAGATCAAGAAGACAATCATTCGGAACAAAACACAGAATCACCATTGCACTCTCAATCTGTATCATTATCTGAGCCTGAAGACTCATTTCAAAGTGATATATCAACAGATAATGATGATTCTAAAAGTGATTCCTTCCAAAATTCTCAAAATGATGAGCAAGATATCGATTATTCTTACAAATATCGCAGCAAAGAACCAGATATCCAAATCCCTGAGAATCTCCGCAATCTCGGTGTTGATGAAAATACTGATTTGGATATTTCTTTATCCGAATTTTTACTGAAAAAAAAAATTGATCCAAAAAATACTCAATCATTTGAAAAAATTGATTTTCTTGTTTTTCTTGCTCAAAATATTTCTTTGCATGACTTGATAATGATAAACTTGCAGAAATGCTCTTCTGTTAATTTTTCTGTGGTTGATTTGATTTCTTATATTAGAAATATTGTTATTTTTTCTGACAACTCTTCTTCCAAAATTGAGTTTGTTTCAGAAAAAGTCATTCATTTTATCATCCAAAAAATCTCAAATTTGGAATCACTATCCAAAATCAAAAAGAAAATTAAACCAGGATTCGATTTTATTGAATACTTTTTATTGATATTTAAAGATTCGTTTGAAAAAATTCTTCATTTTTTAACATCAGAAGAAAATTCACAAAATAATTCACCAGAAAATTCTGATGTTTTAAAAGAAATACAAAAAATCATTATGAAGAATTTGCGCGCATTCTTTGCAATATCCACAAATATGTTCCCTGAATATTCAGATAGTTTCCAGTTGTTGAAAAAATACATCAAACAATTTCAACAATCAATATCATTAGAATTTGACATTATTGCCGACTCTTTCCTACTTCCACAAATAAATGATATTGAATCAAAAAACAAAAGGCTTTTCAAAAAAGCAGATTATCCTGCGTTATCTTTTGTGCCTCAAAGCGAGAAAAAAATTTGGAAACAAACTATTTTTCATGATGAAATTAAACAAAAATTTTCTCATCCCCAAATTCTTTTTAGTAATTCCTATCTTCAAGGCTTCTCCAGAAAAAACAAAGTAGCACTCCAATCAATTTACCATCGAATACAAGACCTCTTCAATCCAAATCCAAACCCTAAACTTCTTGCTTCTTTACTCGAATCTTCTTTGAAAAAAGCTCAAGTTAATTCACTTAAAATTTCAGAAATTTTAAACAATTTGAATTCAAATGTTATTCTTAATAAGTTATTCATTCAGAAATTTTTCTTTCCTTCAATTTTATCCAAAATTCGTATTTCAAATGATTTACTTAATGAAGTAAATAAATCACGTTTTCCAAATTGTCAAAAATTGACAAATAAAAAAGATTGAAAATTTGTATTAAAAAAAAAATTCGAAAAATTTTAGATTAAATTTCAATCAAAAAATAATAAAAATAAAAATAAAAATAAAAATAAAAATAAAGAGGAAAAAAAAATTTTTTTATAAAATTTAAATTTCATTTTTTTCTTTTCTTTTTTTAAAATTTAAAATTTAAATAATGAATACAATTAATTTACCAGAAAATCCAGAAGAAAAACTTGAACTTGGAATACAAATTATTCAATCAGCTTTTTCAAGTCAAATTGGACAAATAGAAAAAGAAAGAAATCAATTATTAGCAATAAATTCACAAAAAGAAAAACAAATTCAAGATTTAAAGAAAGAAAATCAACAACTTAAAATGCAATTAAATGATTTTCAACAAAAAATGGAAAATCTTTTTCAAAAACAAAATCAAATTGAACATGAAAATTCTAGTTTGCATGAAATGGTAAATAAATTAAGGGAAAGTTTATCTAAATTAATGGGATTTAAACAAGCAATTATTGAGACTGTAGAAGTTGAAGAAGGAATTCCTATTCCAAAAAAGGCTTATGATCATTTACTTTCTCCTTCAAAAGTAATTTCAAAATGAATTTCAAAATGAATTTCAAAATAAATTTTAATTATAAAATGAATTATAAAATGAATATTAATTATAAAATGAATTATAAATTATAAAAATGAATATTAATTTCAAAATGAATTATAAAATGAATTATAATTACAAAATGAATTATAATTATAAAATGAATTATAAAATGAATTATAAAATGAATTATAATTTTAAAATGAATATTAATTATAAAATGAATTATAATTTTAAAATGAATTATAAAATGAATTATAAAATGAATTATAATTTTAAAATGAATTATAAAATGAATTATAAAATGAATATTAATTATAAAATGAATTATAAAATGAATATTAATTATAAAATGAATTATAAAATGAATTATAAAATGAATTATAATTTTAAAATGAATATTAATTATAAAATGAATTATAATTTTAAAATGAATTATAAAATGAATTATAAAATGAATATTAATTATAAAATGAATTATAAAATGAATATTAATTTTAAAATGAATTATAATTTCAAAATGAATATTAATTATAAAATGAATTACAAAATGAATTATAATTTTAAAATGAATTATAATTATAAAATGAATTTTTAGAGCTTCTTTACAAAAACAAACCAACATTTTGAACAAAACAATTTCCGTAAATTTTTTTAATCTAAATTTAATTTAAATTTAATCTAAATTGAATTGGATTTTTTAATCATATTTTATTCCTTTTAGAAAAATTAAGTGAATCAGTACAACCTAATTGGAAACCACAAGAAGAATCAAAACAAATTAAACAAAAAGAAGAACCCAAAAAAAATCCATTTTTTTTAAGAAAAAATTTTAAAGATGAAAATGATCCAAATTTACATTTAAACTTTAATTTAAAATCAAAAGAACCAAATCAACAAGAAAATATTCAAAGTATTGCACAAACAGAAGAAATTTTATCACAAATTGAAAAGAATATTGCGAAAAAACCATCTAATTTTCAACCCAAATTAAATTTTTATGAAAAAAATCAAAATCAAAATCAAGATGAAGATGAACAAAATTATAAAAAAGTTCAATTTCAACAACAAAAAGAAAAAGAAAATGAAGAAGAACATCAAAAAAATCCATTTTTAACTCAAACACCAAATTTTAAAAGGAAAGTTCCTTCTAAATATACTCCATTTCCTGCAAGATTTAATTCAAAACCTCAGAAAAAAGGTTTCAATCCTGAAGATTTCTTTCAAAATGCAAGACAAACTCTTCCTTATAATGATTTTAATAAACTTTTGGCTTTATTTCGTCAATATAGTGATAATCA